>OX359245.1:9199056-9543209 GCA_947179485.1 Allacma fusca | reverse complement strand
GGGACTAACTAAACACTTTATAGGTGGAGGGATTAATTAAACAATTTTATGAGCGGAGGGACTAACTAAACACTTTATAGGTGGAGGGATTAATTAAACACTTTTATAAGTGGATGGATTTATTATACGATTTTATGTGTGGAGGGATTTATTATACGATTTTATGTGTGGAGGGATTAAGTATACACATTTATGGTAGACGGATTATTTTTTACTTTCATGGTGGAGGGATTATTTTTCACTTTTATGGTGGAAAGAAACTTTTTCACATTTATGGGCTGAGGGACTAATTATAATCTTTTATGTGTGGATAAATTAATTATTCACTTTTGTGGGAGGAGGGATTAATTATACTCTTTTGTGTCTAGGGATTAATTATAAACTTTTATAGGTGGTTGGATAAATGAAACACTTTTATAGTGGTGGGATTAATTATTCACTTTTATGGGCGGAGGGATTAATTGAACACTTTTAGAGGTGGAGGGATTAATTGAACACTTTTACAGGTTGAGGGATTAACTGCATGATTATATGTATGGAGGGATAAATCAAAAACTTTTTATAGGTGGAGGGATGAAATATACGATTTTATGGGGGTTTAAATTATTATATAGTGCATTTATGCGGATGCCGTTGTAGGGATTATTGTAAGTTGGTGTGAATTGGTGTTTTGTAAATGATGCAAATGAATGTTCCAGGAGACTTGGAAGCTAATGTCCATTGCCCCACTCAATTGAAAGTTGCGGTTAGATTTTACTGTATGCGCATCACGTACACCTTTCTATTTTTAAAGTGTGTAATTTTAAACATGGTCAGTTGACCGACCCAACAACGTGGACTGAATTATCTCTATTTTATAGCAATGGTGAAGGGCTGTGGTCAATTCAGGCCGCTTTACCACCCATAAGAAGGTGTGGTCAATTCAGGCCAGGCCACCGTACATACATACTCTACTATGATATTCCCTCTATAATGTCACTATTATGTGTTACGGTGGCTCAGAGAATGCAAACTTATAATAGCAGTTGGCGTAAAATAGCTATGTAACTGCTTCAAACGTATCACATTTTTATCTTGGCTCACTTATAATAAGTTTCAATTCATTGTTGATTTTTAAAATACATTGAATTATCTATATTGAAAATTTAAACTGAGTAACACAGACATTAAAGCGAAACCTAAAAAATACTGCTGAGATCTCCCCAAGTAGTAGTTCCCATTTCCATAATTCCTTAATTCTGAAGCCGCATATTTGGTTTCTGGAAGGACTCATATTTATTCTGTTGATCTTTTGGAAAGTTTACATGCCACAAAAATGCGGATTTCTTTGCAGAGTAGCTCCGACCAATCGGTCTGGAATATTGACCTTGCAGTCGAAACGTTTACTATGAATAACAATATTAATAGTATGACTAAACCTAAAGTTACTGAATATCTTAAACTCAATGACGCTTAGCTTACCTTATAATTTGAAGTATTCTGTAAAAAATAATTAATTTATAAATGCATTCAGTTATAGTTATTGTCTTAAAATATTCATAGTATATAGTTACCCATTAATAACATCAGTGGCATCCGCATATAGTGGCAGGAATTTGTTACTCCCTTCTAAACCACTATGTAGGGAATTCGCTGTACTATAGTCAATAGTCAAAATCCCTCCAGTCAGGTTTGCCAGTGAGTTTCTTCTTATACTTATTGGAGGTGGTCGAGCAGTTCCATTTGTCACCTACATTTAGTAGGAGTTATTTGTACAAGCAGTGACAATCCAAGGGGGTATATGGCTGGTAGTCAAAGGGGAGTGTACTTTCCGACATAATCCCCCTGGGGACTATCCGTCGCAAGACAGAGATAGCTCGTATTGTATGTTTTGAAGTGCACAATTTGCTATCAATAAAATTTTTGAGCTGAGGCCTGTCTCATACGAAAGGCGGATTGTATAAAATGATATGGCAAGTTCAGTGTTTTAAAAACAACATCCATATAATCATCTTCGTGGAGTTCATACAGTTCTTCAAGGATACGTTTTTTAACAAATTAAACAAATAAATAGTTAACAATAAATTAATATATGATATTAATTTACAATATTAATAGATTCTAAATAACGATCTGACCTGTGATTGTTTACTTTCAAATTCAGCCACGCTTAATGTACTCCGAATCTCTAACTCTGACCTAACAACAGTTTTGGCAGTGACGCGGTCGCTACTCGTGGAGTAAGGATTCTGTTAAAACAGCTCACCAAGGAGGCGGGTGCTTCCGGTAGTCAAGACGGGCACCGTTTGGTGATCCTTTCCCCTCTCTTTCTTGTGTACTAAGAATAATGATTATATAAATACGAACTGTACATAGTGATTGTTAAACGGGTAATAGCCTCTTCAGGCTGAAGTTGACAAAACACAAATAATCCCTGAATTAGAGTTTCCCCACCAACAACAATGCAAGAATACAGAAGAACGGAAGAAAAATACAGATATTTGAACTCAAAATAGCATCAAAACAATAATCCAGAATTAATTAAGCTTGAAATATAGTATATTTGTGAGATATTGTACAAATTATTTCTCAATTCGTATTAAATATTGTTGGAAATTTATCCGAATTGAAAAGTCGAAATTATCGGTTTCACGCTCACAATTTTGAAAGTCATAAAATTGAACTCAAGTTTTTCTTCCCGGTTACTATATATATATATATATATAAAGACTTTATTGACACTGCTTCTCAACAGAAGTAGCCATACATTGACTCAGTATATTATTTCCTAGTGTATTATATCATACTTGATAGAATAATGTGTTATGAATTTCTATATAAATGATTATTACATATTAAAGCACCACTTTATAGCACTATTGCTACAACTTCATCAATAACAGTATTTGAAATTCTAAATCTTTTTAGAAACTTTACAAAAAAATTTGAAATTGTTCCACGAGCACCTATATATAATCCTATTGTTTCCATTTCACGTAAATTAAATTTACTTTGGAAGTAAGGTATGCATGGATCATAAATAGATTTTTTCTCGTAGTTGACATTGTCCGCTTGATGGAGGTCTTGTTCCATTCTAATTGTAGGGTCTATTATGTATCCCTTCCTAGTAATGTGGTCATAGGCAAGAATGTCTGCTCTTCTACTTGTATTATTGTTGTCTGTACAGTATATTTCTTCCTCAACTCTTAAGCCTGTTTCTTTTAGTTTAGAAGCTATAAGTGAGCGAATGCTGTGGTGTCTATTGTTTCGAAGTAGTTCCCCCCTCGGGCATTTACCAAGAATATGTCCTAAGGTTTCAAACTCATTGCAGTTTCTGCAACGGCTATTTCCTTGGCTGTATCCGGGGTTGGTTTTTACTGGCAAAACATTTGCAGCCATTTTAATTGCATTCGTCCATTCCGATGTTGAAAGGCCGGCTTTGCTTTGTATCCATTTATTGGCAGCAGTGTGTTCCGAGTATTGAATGACGCCATGTCCTTTAGTAGGAAGTTTACACCATTTTTCGTATTCTACACGTTGTAGTTCATTTCGTATTAGTTTGCATGCTTTAATTTGTTTAGTGACAGTTGTTTGAGATTCTGTAGATGGCAATGGGAGCGATGAAACATCCAATCTATTTGCCATGTATAATTGGCTGGGTTTTAAATGTTCCAGGGTAGTCTTGAAGTCTTCTGAAAGATTAAGCGTCGACAGACAAAGTTGTTTCTCTAATTCCAGATCTCGAACATGTGAAAGAACTTGTACACCACAATTTTGTAAATGTTCACTTGCATTATATGATTGTATAAATGCCTCCCAAGATGCCTTTATAATTCCTAGACATTTCACTTTAGTATTAGCATAAATCATTTAATCTGGTGTTGATATTGGGATTTGTAAAATTTCTTTAACTGCACTCTTTAGTATTTTGTCAATATTTTGCAGAAAACCCGAACTTAATTTACTTAAGATTGTATGCTGCAAAAGAAAAATCAATATAGGCCATACATATGTGTTGATTATGTTTAGTTTTTGATCTGGGTTGAGAAACGTTGTTGAAACCAATCTTTCTATTTGATTTCTGAATTTAGTAATAATTTTGGCCTCATCCAAGAAAATCTCTTCGTTGTAGGTAAGTATTTGACGGATTCGCTTGGTTCAATTGATTTTATTTTTGTTTCAGAATTCAAAACCAAATCATCTGTACATAATTCTCCTTTTATAATGCTAATGCATTGTGATTTTGATGCATTGACTTTAAGTCCCAATTCATCGTATAGTGATAGGAATGTTTGGCCTAAAACTATGGCAAATTAATTTATAATTTTCGAACCGTAATGTAAAATTACGGTTCGAACGTGGTATTGAACTTGATTCTATCCTTGGTACTTTTGGAATTATATAGAGCTCCGTACATGAGTAAAATCATATAATAATAGGGAACTAGAAAACTAAGGCTAAGAACTTGAGAGCCAGCCAATATGAATTTGAAACTTTGTGTTTAAATTTTTAAACAAAAGACTAGTTGTTACAAGGTAGTTGGGACATGTCTCAGTTGATTTCATCTTGACGAAAACCAATATCGGTATTTTGGTCTAAGAATTGGTAAATTTGAACATCTTGCTGGTAATTAAATATTTAATTACTACTTTAGGCTAACTGCCGCCTGTTTTCGGAAAGTACTTTAAATCTTCAAAATCAATATTTTCAAAATTTTGAACACCATGTTTTGATATTATCAGGAATAAAAATCAATTGTAATTGAATACAGCCCCCAAATTTATATGCTACACGAGCTATATTTAAAAATTGCATTCCAATTTAAATTTTTTTTCCGTTACACTTTAAATTAACACTTTATGATTGTACAGCATGAATTAACAAGACGGATAATCTAAAAGTGAATTGCACTTTTAGATTTTTTGCTAACGGCCAAAACTTTGAAGGGTATTTTTCAAAGCAAATTCCATTAAAGATTTATTTGTTACCACTTTACTTAACAACAGAGTCCAATCTGATATTATCAAGGAACAATCTCGATTGCTAAAGTGACAAAACGAGCAATGTTGTCAAACATAAATGAGGGGTCGGTCAGTTCAAAATGTGTGTTAAATTTGTAACAAGTTGACATTACAGAACAATCCGCTTGGCATTGGGGTTTCAAATATTTGGGGGAAAATAGATTGAAAGATTCTAACAGTGGAAGAGGAAAATAACGTTTTAACTCTGAATCAATTGCGTAATAGAGTTTGCTTCTATACTCGCTTATTTTTATAGAATTTGCAGCTTTAGACAAAGTAATAGCGTTGCCCCACATAAGATTCTCGCAATTATCATGCTGAACTAGAGAACACTCACCCTGATAAATATTCGGGCATTCGCATTCGTTTAAATAATTTTGTAAATTTTTTCCAACAGTTACTATGAGTTTGGAAATATCTTGTATACATTGCCTAACTACCGCAGCGTTAGAAAGCATTAGCCCGTCTTGTACCTGGAAGCTAAGTGACAGTTTTGACAATATTGCTAATATATTTACAATTTCGCAAAGGGAAGGAAAAATAGCTTTGTCTGTGATTGTGTCGTGCATAGATTTTGCTCTTTCACGTGAGCTGTGATCAAATTCGTTATCTACCGAAATAAGCTCTAAGTCTGCCTTCATAGTCTGCACAGCCAACATAGCGGCTTTATGGGTTGCAGCCCAACGAATATCAAAGAAGTATTTCAACCGAATGAGCGTGAAACCCATTTCTTCTGCTAGTTCAAACAAGTGAATATACCTTTCGGAACCTCTGCTGTAGTAAAATGTGTATAATTCATTATTGACTGCTCCAAACGTTTACACATATTTATTTTCGCTACCACCTGCTTTTTGCCTGGTTGATATTTTCATTGCATGCTTTATTGCCAGTTGAATTCTATGTGCCGCACATTTTATTAAAGCTATTTCTCTGCCAATAAAGTCCCTTAAATGAGTGTAAAAGGAGTTCGGTATACCTACCATGGCACTAGCACTATCATTACTCTGAGCTATAATTTTATTCTTTCTCGAAAATACGTTTGAACACCCGGGTTGATTTTATCATCGGCTAAAATTTTATCTTTGAGATTATTGAGCATAACAGCGCACTTTTCACCGTCGAGAGGTAAAAGGCAGTAAAAAAAACTCTAGGATTGTTTTTTCGACTGTTTTAAAAAGTACAACCAAATAAGGAATGTTTCTAAACGTTGATGCGTCTATAATCAGAGTAAAATAAGGGCGTTCAGTTACTAAACAATTAGAAGACGACTGTGAAACCCACGTGAGAAAACTGTTATAATTTTGTTGCTTGCCCGGCTTAAATTTTTTTAAGTTTTATATTTATTTCTAAAGTTTTCTAATTTATTTTAATAACGCTTTCATAAATAAAGGGTATTTATTGAAGCTAACATCGGCCATTATTTCCGTGTAAACAAATTGCATTACTAATATTGTTCGCCGAAAAATGTCAATATCCAGTAATTTTTGTTTCCTAATCACATGTAATGCCTCCTCGTTACTTGTAACGTCCTGAAGACTTTTATAATAACCAAGGGCTCTGGTGTGTATATCATTACTATTATGCGAAATTATGTGTTCCTGGTTTTTGCTGGGAATAGTAGAAAAATATCCTTTGTCAGTTTGCCTATTCGAGCCTATTCGAAACCCATCAGCAAAAATCGTTTGCAGGTAGCACATGAACATCTGCATTCTGTGGGTTTAGCTAGCACATCGATCCAGTTTCTTTTTTGGCTATAACCTAAAACAATTCCTTGTCTAGGCAAGTATCGTGTGCACTGTGGCTGCCAACCATCGTTAAATTCGTGTGTAATTTTATTTCGGTTAGTACTTGGTTCACCTGCTGTTCATACGGTACCAGAAACGCTAACAGGATTTTCTGATCTCATGCACGAATTAATTGGCGAGGACAAATATTTTTTTGAATTGCCTGAAAGCTTTCGTCTGACACTTTCTGATATCGTGATGTTGGGACATTGGGAAAATTAGCATAGCAACCGCTAACTTGCGTTTCGGGCATTAACGAGTCGGAATCCGCCGATGTAGAAGCAATTTCACGCTCCAGTACGAAGTTTGATCCGGAACAATCGTTTACTCTGCCCGATGTTGGGATTCAAATTTTAAAAACCGATATTTGAAAAGGAGATTTATCATCGGAACATCTATTTAACGAATAATCATGGTTACTGCTTGGTATTTCCCAATCTCTTAAAATGTATTGATTATAAGGCTGTGTATGCACAGGGAAAATGGAATCAAAAAATTCACAGTGATTGAATGGCGTCTTTCTACCTATGACTACCATATCCTTTGCCAAAGATTTAATTAATGTACGTTTTTGAATGTCGTTTTCTAAAGCGGTTGCAAGATACTGTCCTTGGGGAGATTTAAACAACAGTAAATCTTGGTTCTCATTTTTATTATGTTGGAAAACTACTACTAAGCCCACTGGTCCAATATCTGCAGAAGGGAATACATCACTTCTAGTTTTGTAAATATTGTGGCTTCTTTCCGATTTGAAGTCATAATCAACATTCTACACTGCAGACCTGCCAACAACAACCAAATTTGTAAATGGATCTAAAGATGTTTTCCGGTCACCTAAATTGACTGAAGCAACGATCTGTAAAGGATTTGATGTGATTAAAAGTAAACAAACCTTCCAACACATTTGTTTTTGGACTACCAAATGTTATTTTCCTCAAAATTTCGAGCTCCACAAACTTCTTGATATTGGGCTGTCAAAATTTACTTCGGAAATTAGAACATCGATCGTTGGTTCAATCTTTCGTTTTTTGTATGGAATGCCGGACACCATCAAACCCACCATAAACCGAATGCAACAACACAATAAGAAAATACAATCCACAGCTTTATATGTATTTGGTTTTAATAGGTTAGAATGGTCCATTTCCTAGTTTAGTATTTAAGTTTTACTAGAGAATCGAAACTGCAAAAAGTGTAGAATACTGAAAAAATATCTTCCCAAAACTCCTGTTTCAAGTAGTAAAAATCGCTTTAAGTATTTGTTTACGTACACTATCAACTATATAGCAATACTTGTATTAGTAGTTATTAGCAAAATATTATATTGTGAAAACAAAGTATACTGTCATCAATTGCCAATATTATCATATTATTAACCAGTGATACTAATCCTGCAGTTGTAAAATAATTATTAATCAATGAATTGCAATACATTTATTTGATTCCGCATATTTGAGACGATGTTTACTGATGAAGTAAAGTCGTGAACTTGAACAGTTCAATTACTGTACAACTGCACTTGTCCCAATTTTCATTTTAACCTTTCAAAAGTAAACAATTAAAACTTACCCTTTCAAATCTTGTTGAATGCTTGGAGTGTCTAACATTGTGCGTGCCACACTCTATTGGATTTTCCTGTTGATCAAAATGATTCAGTTTGCAAATTGGTAAAAGAAAAATTAAAATGGAAAATACAATTATTGGAATGTGCACATACAAGATCTGTTACTTTGAGTGTATATGTTATGCGAAGCAAAATTTCGATGATCATCAACTTGATATCCATGATTCTAAATACAAGTTACATCTGCAATACTGTTTGTTTGTAATTATTTCATTAGTTAAAAGCGTTAAAGCATTGAACCTTAGAAAGGCATTTGCACAACCACCTGCTTATATTTTGCATAAGGAAGACTTACAAGCTCAAGCGCCTTTTGATAAGAAACTATTGCTGCATAGGTAGCAAGCTTTCCAGCGAGATTGTCCAAAATTTAGCAAATGATAAACCACATACGGAAACTAAAATTAAACAATAATGAGAATGTCGCTTTATGAAAGTTTCTAATTTTAAGGTATTTGCAAGAAATGCTTAGCAGAAATGATTTTGGATACAAATGAAAAAACATATGCTTGTATTGTTTGTGTAACAAACTCCCAAAGAATTAAAAAGCCTATAAAGCGAAACTTTTACATGCTGAAGTTTACATGCAATTATTATGATTTTATTTGCTTGCCCCCAAATACTGTTCTTTCTAAATCAGATAGTTTAAAGAGTTTTGCACAGAAATAGTTTATACTCAGTTCAGCTATTCCATATAGTTTGAATTCTGAAATTCCCACGACACCTATTAGCATTTTCGTGTGCTAATAATGTGAAAACAACGAATTTCCGTAGATATATGTATAAACTTAATGTTTACCGAGCTTATACAGGCATAATCGCAGACGCAAAGTCAACATCACAAGCCCAGTGCTCTACTTGGTATGCATGTACTTACACGTGGTTGCACGTTTGCTGGCATACAACAAAACACGAAGAACACCTCAAGGAAAAATAACCATTCTATTGGATGCACTTATGTGTTAGCACTAAAAGATACGACGAGTCTTGGATGACTTCAGTTGAATACATCAAGTAAGTACAGCACGTACTGTAAACTTAGTACTGGAGGAGTGGAGGCCTATTCCATTTTAGGACACCACACTGTTAGAAACCCGACGTTAGAATTTACAATTAAAGCCTCGTACCAATTCCTGAATCAAGGATAGCAAATCTGAAGGAGAATCACTTATGAAGATGGCTGAGAATTTACCAGATAAACAGATCATCAACAAAATAGGAAGTGTACAAGAGAGAAAGCACATTAAAACGAATGATATCGTCATTACGAAAGACGAGCGACATCATCAAAAGTGGAAGTTATAAAATTGCTGCACTCCATCCCTGAGCTGATGAGTGAGTCGGCGTAGTCACAGGGTAGTCATGCCTGGGGCGCAGTTGTTATGTTAACATTTTTGTTTCTCTGCAACACTCATGTCTGGAGTAGTTGAAAGTTGAGAATTGTGGAATTGCTAGTCAATAAACGTTAATGTGGCTGCTGACATTTGTACATATGTATAGTGTATATACTATGCACTAATAAGCTCTGACCTCTGTTAATTATTGGAAATTGTAACATAGAATTTTTTGAATGAATTGAAATGGTAACATATCTGCCGGAAATAGTGGGAGTTGGTCGTGGAGGTTAAACATTATTCATTTTTATTTCATCAGGGTGGTGTGATTAGTATGTTGTGAGAATAATTTCATATATCTATAATTGATGAATGAGTTTTGAAATTCCTAATTGTAATTGTAAACTTTATTTACTACAGGATTTGTTTCACTTTTGCTGTCCGGAAGTTATTTCCAATTGGCCTCCTCCAATACGACTACAACAAATGGAACTTGCGATCCACGTAAAGTTGCACACTGTGGGGACATTTCGTGTTGTTGATAGCGGCATGTACTATTACCACGTCCAGCAATTATTGATGGCACGCAGGGCTAGTTTTGAAATTGTTTTCGTACATTAGTCTAGCGATTCACTGGAATCGTCGTCCAGTTCGCTATTTGTTGTATCTACGTGGGGAAAGGTTTGGATCTTATTTATGTGTTTTGTCATGTTGTGTTGTAATTTTAAATACGTGCAGGCATCATTTGATGTGAAACACACAGCTCACACGATCTTCCCATAATCACGAAATCTATCAGAAACGATAGCCTGGTCTCACTACATACATTTTCATAAATACCTTACTCGTTAAATTCGTCAAATGTAAATTCATTTTGTGAGGCTTTATTTATGCTCCCCCGAGAAAATTAATAGAGAAATATTGCAATTTTGTATGCTTGATGATGCCTAAATAAATTCCGGTTTGAGTAGTAGTGTAATTTGTATAATTATTTGTAGTTCATTCAACTTTTTTAAAACAATGGGTGCAGTTTTTTTAAAATTTGTTTCGCAATCATTCATTTTTGCGTCATCGACCACCCACCAATGACATACCCTCTCTTCTAAGCTGAAGAAGTGGATAGTGTCCGTTTCCATGTAGTGAGAATCAAATATTCCTGAGGTCGAGATGTATCGACGACGGTAGCATTGTACATTTAGCTATTACATAGAAGTATTTAGTACATTCAATATTTACATTTGAATTTGTGATCCAGTAACAGCTGACTGTACAGTGCTCGTAAGTTTGTAAATTCATAAGTACGTAAGAAAGGTTTGAAAACTAATCACCGGGAACATAAGTCCAGAGTTTATAAGCACTTTCAACTGGAAATTTTTTGATTTTCAGCCTCGAAAATCCGGAATCAAGGATACCACATCTGAAGTAAAATAACTTGTGAAGATGACATTTTACAGTGAGAAGAGAGTTAATGACTTGCTATGCGGTATTTCACTAAGGTTTACGTTAGTTAGCAATGCGTTGGTGCATTACTGTTATAATTGCTCGGTTTATGTTTTTGTTTTTTAAATACTGTTATTGATTAAAACAGGTTTCAATCAGAATAAATTCGGTTAAACGGGTAATAACGATAATCATCATTGTTTATTATATTTTACTACAATATCAAACAATTCAATGTCACGGTATCGATATGTATGTACATACATGCTCATATAAAATAAGTTTACAATTAGACACGCTTTCAAACAGCATACTTTCACATTGCGTTTTTCAGAAAAATAACACATGGTGAGTACAATATTTGGGAGAGTACTTTGAGGCATTGGTCGGATTTATATAGGAAGACCGGAAGATTTTTTCCCAGGGAAAACAAATTCAGCAGGGAAATTTTCCAACGGGATTGCAAACAGGGATTTTCAAATATGTTGACCTTTTCTTGGCAGGGATTTTCGAACTTGTTGAAGTCTTTAATGGAATACAATTCTTGTCAGCAGTGATTTTTGTAATTGTTGAGGTGTTTTGCTGAACAATTTTTTTGTCAACAGGGATTTTCGAAATTGTTGACGTGATTTACGAAAATGATTTTTTTCAGCAAGGATTTTTGAATTTTTTGGGGTGCATTAAGAAATTTCTTTTGCCAACAGAGAGTTTTAAACTTACTTCGAACAGGGACATCATGACCAGCAGGGAAAATCAAAAAAATCTTCCAGGGAGATTTACAAAAATCCTACCCCTGCTTTGAGGCAGTATGTTGAGTGCAGCAGGGCCCAATTCATGAGTGCGATCGTGAGGGGGGTTTCAGTTTTAATTTAATTTAAATGTTAGCCTAGGTGTCGTTACTCCTGTGTAACTCCAACCTAGCAGTCGTCACTAAGGGGCCTCGCAAAACCTCCCAGACTCCATAGGCTACGAAAATGTAATTACATGGTATTTTCGTATAGAACTTCAAATGGCAAGATATAATATATATAACTTCTTATTATTTTAAATTATATCCGTGCCTCGGTTACGTTCAACTTTATCAACTCTGCAAGAATGCAGCAGACATTTGTTTCTAACATTGACAATTTTAATTTTAATTTTTGTAAAAAATCGAATGCGCGAAAATTATAAAATAATCATGCTAAAAAGAAGAGACAAAGTACCGACGAGCAGTACAATTTGTATTGCATGAATTTACAAGACGGATAATCTAAAAGTGAATTGCACTTTTTATTTTATTCTTCAATTTGCGTGAACGTGACTGAACGCAAAAATACCAATGGATCAAATGAACAAAATCTACCTATCTTCGTGTTTTTAGGGGCGAAGTGAAACGGTATTCAATAGTGTAATCGTTTTGATGTCTGCGTGTCTGTTTGTCCGCCCTCACGAAAGGCCTACCCAATGCCACCAGAAAAGTCAAACCTTTTACATTGAAATTCACTCTACTAATTTCAAATAGTGAGTCGTCTTCGCCTTCGTCTTGGTGTAATGCGAATTTGGCATTCAAATTTCCACGCGCTTTTTTTTATTGGCAGAGCCAGCAATAACTGGCTAATTAAATTATTAAAATTTTTACCGATGATTTCTAGTAGAAAAATAGCGCCTTTTTGTTAAAAACAAATAGGCGAATTTTATTTCACCATCCAAATTACCACGGGAATTTGGAGATTTTGGTCGAAACGATGTAAGGCTTTAAAGCAATAATTAATCATCTTTTTAACGAGACATTATTACTCGAGATGCGTCAAACAGGTCAGAATCGGATTTTCTAATTTCACAATCGCTCCCAAAGTTTGCTGCTTCGAAATTTTAAAGACAAATGGACGTAAAATTGATTTTTTGAAATTTAACCAACAACTTCATCCAAAGACAATTTGTTCTGAGGGAGAAGTACCAGACCTCGTATTATTCCTTGTTGATAAAAATTTTTTTCGGGCGAAATTTTGTGAATTTGAATATTACCTCCAAATTTTTGACAAAGATATTGAAGTTTCGATGGACAGGATTTTATGTTGTAAAGCAATTAAATACCTTTAAAAATAATTAACGTTAAAATTAACCGAGAGTTGAATTGTGGGACCAACTTATTTCAGGGTTTTAAAAGTCCCTTGAGCCTTCAAAATCAGTATTTTCAGTATTTGATTACTAGTCTAAATGAATGATTTTTTTTTAAATTATTTAGTCATTCCATCTTTAGATAATTAGTCCTGAGAGGGTTCCCAGGTGTCAGATTATTATTTCTAGGTGAAAAAATACATTACGTCAAAAACCATATCAAATTTTACGATTTTTTCCAAATTCTTAGCCAAAATTGTAAGCATACTTAACAAAATGACATCTTTGGAACATATAATAAAACTTGACTTAAAACTGAAAGTTGACACAATTTTGATAAATTTAGACGCCACTTGAAATATCTTTTGTTAAAAGTGCTTCTTCAAAGGTGAAGATATTAATAAGTTTTAAAATTAAATAGCCTCCAAGACTCTTGCGATAAACAACAATTGTTGTAGGATAAGTTAAGAAGTGAAACGGGAAAATACAATAGTTGGGTATCTAATTACCTCAATGATCATATCCAATGTAGCCACACGTACCCTGTAGGTGGCTATCTCTCACATGAGTTTTTCTTGACGAAATAAGCGACATTTTAGTAGAAACAAACCCGTGAATTTGATTACCCCTCCTAAATTTACACTAGGATTTCGACGTTTCGCTCGAAACTATTTTATTTACTTTGGTTTTTGAAATTTCATAACCGTGAAATTTTATTTTATTTTCCCGTGTTGTTTTAAAATTCTCACATAATTCCTGACAAAATAAAATGCTGAAATCTAGGGCAAAAAATTAATGAATTTGAATTTATCCAAAATTTTGCACTCGGATTTGGAAAGGTTGGCAATATTTTAGATTGGAAGTCATGTAAGCAGGTTTGCCTTGAGATAGTAAGGATCGAGAATTAGCCTGTCAGTAAAAAATTGTTCGGGTGTTTCGAGAGTTTTAAATCGCCCAAAAAAAGGTTTTTTCGAAATTTGGAACACCAGCTGACGTGAATCATTAAGTTGAGTCAACAATTTCATCCAGTGGCAACATGACTTGAATGGGGGTTCAATTCTCAGATCATTCCATTATTTTGGTCGAAAAATTGGTGATTTTTATTATGTAGTACTGATCCTGAGTAGGGGGTGGCCAGATCTCAGATGACTCCTTCTAGGCAAACAAAATGTCATAGCAAAAACAGGCCACATTTTACGCTTGTTTTTCTTTTCCGGTAAAAAAATGAAAATCCGTAAACCAATACAAAGATCTGCCCAGTCACTCGAAACGTATAGGATCCTACATGTAAAATCTATTGGATAAAAGTATCAGATTTGCGGACGATATAGTTACTTGTCCCAACCTCGCATGGGATTTTCTCAAGCTTGTCCTATAGTTGAAAATTTATTATTATCTTTTGAATTTCTCTACTTCTACTCCATTTTCCTCCAAAATTAAAACTACATAACCATCTTTATTACAGTTAGCTTAATTTTTAGCCAATTATAAATAATCTAAATATTTACAACTGTCTAAACAATTAAGCTAACTGCCGTTAAGGTTTTCATACGAATACATCTCCTCAAATTGTCAATCGTAATACACCCTACACGGCAGTTCTATGCGAAAATAACATGTAACACTACCAAATAAAATTGCAGCCACAAGTAATTAATTTCACGTAGGAATTGAAAAAAAGAACAATAACAATCACACACTGGTTATATTTTCCGCTTGTCTTACTATTACTAATTGTAAGTCAAAATTGAAACAATCTGAAGAACAGGTAAGTCGATTTGGTGTTCATCACAACCAAAGAACATGGGAATGAAAACTGCTAATGATTAAGTATGGCGAATTTGGCGGTTATAATGTATGTCTTGTACAGACGATGAGGAGCGCAGAATCCTTGTCAAAGCAAATACAGGATTTTTCTGAAAATGTCCTATCCCAGTAAACCACAAATATTGGGCCCGGTAGGAGCCAGGTTTGGGCATTTGGACAAAATTATGGCTATGGCGATAAAAAGGCAAACCTGAACTTTCCCAGCTCGTTTCAAATTGCCAAATCCAGGCCTGTATTGGAATAATTCTGGCAAGCCTGGCAAATAATCCCTCGGGGTCTTATTAGGCTAGCCACTGCTGGCCCAGTACTGCATTTGACCTGGGCTGCTTGGCAAATCATGTTCATTGGTTCGGTTGCGGCTTGCCGCAATTTTAACGGTAAAAAATGTACATGCCATTACAACACTGGCAAGGTTCCGCCCCGGCAGCCTTAACTCTTATAACAATTGCGTGAAACGTGTCTAGTGTGTGAAGGAGCTAACAATAAGGAGCGCACACCCGAACTTTACTCTATTTCTATTTCAATGAATTTAAGGACTTGCTGGCTTACTTCGTTGGAGTTCCATTTTTCAGTGTTGGTTATAGTAATAATTTCTTTCATGAAGCCATTTTACTACATTGTTTACTTCTTCAAGGACTGCAGCGTAGAAGCTGTTCCTTTAAATTGGTTATTTGCTAACAAAACTAAGTGCCACTGGCCAACCGGCATTGATGACATAAACTTAATACAGAAATGTGTAGAGCCGTCCATGACTCCAGAGGTTAAGTGGGAAATCTACGATTGTGAATTTCGATCCGCAGCAGGTAAGTCTAAATCTAAGTATGTATATGTTACAAATTACAGGCTGTGACGACGAAATTTACCAGGATTAAATAACGTTTGTATTCACAGATTCGTATGATCAAGGCCAGAATGGAGCAGATAAGGCTGTCAACGAAACTGAATTTGAGCTGACAGAATCAGAATGCGATGTGACTCCTAAAAGGCGCCTCAGAAAACGAAGGCCACAATTGCAGCGTTTAAAGCCAGTATTGAAACCTGTCGAACTTGAACAAGTAAATATTTCTGGGAATTCACAAACAAGCAACATTGGCTCCAACTCTCATTCCAATCTCCAATCCGAATTTGAAGCTGGCGAATTTGATCCAACTCTTGAAGTTTTTGTAAATCTGTTTTCCGAAACTAATATTCCAGACGAGACATTGAGTAAGCAATGAAATATGTACTGATGACTTTATATAGGTTTTGAATCGTTGACTATGAGGATAATGGTAAATTTGTCTTTTTAATCAATGTGAGGTCTACTTGCAGTTTCACTAAAAAAATAATGGTTTACTTGCGTGCACCAATTTTATCCGAAAGCTGTGTATATTAATTTGTTTCTTCATCTTAATTTGTCAGTAATCGATGTTATTAAGGACAATCCGAAAACACCAAATTCGTTCGAATCTGGTGAACTTCATATATTACAAACTTGCAAGAATCGAGCGGCTCGGATCGTTTACTGCCTGCTAAGGATTGCTTGGGTCAGTTTGCAGATTTGACAAAAACATTGACACATTGACGGCAGAATTTAGACGTAAGTTCATAAAAGTACACAAGCATTCAGTAAGCAGTTCTTTTGTCTAAAGGAAGAGATTGCTCACATTTCAAAGGTGGTTTCAAAAGGAACAGTGGTTGAGCTTGTAAGCGAGTCGGATATTGGAATTACTCTGCCAATCAACTTTGCTACAGATTTTGACGCATTTAATGATTTAATGATGGTTTCCGAAAATCGAGGCAAATGCGTAAGTTTTACAAATATTTTTACGACTGCATTTGTTGAACCATACAATTTCAAGTAAAATAGTTTTTATTTTAAATAAAGGTCTTGGAAAGTATTGGCGGACACAACCTTGACAATTCTGTGAAGAGGATTATGCAGAGATTTATTGGGGCTGATTTGGCAAATTCGATGACATTTGCAGGGAAAAAAACTAATATTCCATTTAGAGGACATAATCTTCTTTCCTGTATTATAGGTATGCCATTCCCTTTAATATAGAAAAGGTGCCAATAGAATGGTGACTTAAATTACAGGGAAAGTACACCATCCCTATTGCATGTATAATCGAAGTAATTGATTTATTTTAAATTTAGCCTCATTGCGCAAGAAATCGGAAGACATTGAACCTTCCGAGGCTACAGTCGAGCAACTAATACAAAAGTGGCTGCTTGGGTCTGGTGACCGAAATTGAGGACGAGCCAAACGACAGCAAAAATCGCAGCAAAACCCTCAATAAGCAAATTCGTAGTGGTTCGGTGAAGAGGTCGAAACGAAGAAGGGCTGCATCAAGTGTATTAACTATTTTATCGCAAATTAGAACTAAAAATATTAATCCCTGGATAACAGTCTGTTAAATTAAGTGATTGTTGTTTTATGACAAAAGACTTTAAATTTCTAATTTTAACTTGTTTAATTCATGCGGACACCGGTTCTGTACAATGTAAGCGTATACTTGATGCGAAAGGGGTTGAACACTATCCTGTGGATAGTAAGCGTTCATGCATGTTCATTTGTGAAGGTTTCTCTGGCAAAGTTACCATTGAATTGACCACTTAGAAGCACAAATGTGTGTATTTTCGGTATTCAACAGATAGTATGCAATTTGTATGTATTCCACTTACATTTGATATAACAAATCCATATGCGGGTGAAATAAAATAAATAAATCTACATTTGAACATGTTTGTGTCGAAAATCGTAATTATATATTCGTGGTCCAGTTATTCAAATACGCATGACATCACGAAAGGGTGGCAAACTATAAAAAATCCGTCTGGTTGAATTCTGGTTTGATATCTACTGCCAGAACAAAAACTGCACTGATCCTTCATTATACCGGTGGGTTGCTTGAACTCAGCCATGATTATGCCATGAGAAGTGCGCAATGCGGCCAGTATTGTAAGCCTCACTTGGACCATTATCGCGCCAGCGGACATACCCAGGTCGTAGCCTGTACTTAAGAACCGCGTTTGGCCCATGTCTGGCCCAACATTTTGTGGTTTACTGGGATAGTACTCGAATTTGCAAGATATGCGGCACCCAACTTATTGGATTTTTTTTTAAACTTCCTAATGGTACCCCCAGCGTATAGGATTTTTCTGAAAACTCCTGTGGTACACTGTAACTTTGTTGACCCGAGTCGATATTTCAGGTCACTGGGTCAGGAAACGTTTAATATAATTGGATAACCCTCGAAAATTTTGACTAAGATTTGTAAATATAGATTTAAATACCTTACTTGAACCCGGTCAATGAAGTGCGTTTGAGAAATTGTGAAATTATATTTGCTACGAACTGGAGGAATCAATAATTTTTAACTCTCCTATTCAGTCTAGATGGATTGCGGGGTAAGTGATGATAGTCTCCCTGTATATTTAATTTAAAAAAAATAAATTCTGACTACTAAAAATTAATAAATGGTATTTAAATTGGAAATTATCAGTTTGGTACTGTTTTGCTGAAGTATAATATTTGTTCCCTTTGATAATTTTATAAAGCAATTTTAACCTGAGATCTGCACAACTTTAATCCACTTTTAAAATTAGATTGGCTTCAATGCAAATTTTATGAATTGTAAATGATATTGTCGAAATTAGGATTTTTTCCAGACTTTAATGCGTTTGTGACAAATTTTAAATTAAAGTGTTTCAAATTTGATCGATGAGAGAATTTTATTTTAAACTTTTATTGTCAATTCCACTAAATAATTTATACATTCCTTTTGGATATCTTTTCTCCTGTAGTTGTATTTCCCCAAACAAGCTCTCCTCTATTTACAGACTGTGCTCAAAATTTTGGAACGACTGTCGGAAATTTTAAAATTTGAGTAAACAATTTAAGGTTTAAGAAATCTTCCCCTGGCATGTTGCTCAACTTTTATAAGCCCTGCATCCATAATTTTTGAGATAGTGAACTGAAATTTTTTTTTTCAAAAATCTGGAAGCAAATTTGCTAACTTCTGGGGGAGCGGGATATTTCCCACTCCCATTCCTTACATGGGCTAGAGGGGAAAATCGTTGTTGACACCCTGTACAATTGGTTCCTCAATTTGCTTTAGAAATTGTGGGGGTAAAAAAGAAGAAACGAGCATTGCCAGTTACAAAAAGTTGTATTACACGTCACTTCAAATATTATTCATGATGTTAGACCCCCTATTGTTATGGTTAAAATTTTGCAACTTCTACCAAAATCTAAATGTCGTCACTCCTACGGAACTAAATTTCTGCTCAAAAGGGGCAAGTACACTGGTTATGAATTATTATGTTTCTGATCTTCAAATTTGTTTAGAAAACATTACATGGTTCACAACTTTGAATTAAAATTCATGGTTATTATTTTTACGAGATTCATTACGATTCAGCAATAAATTATCAAGTTCCAGCCAAATACAGTGAACAACTACATACTCCAGCTATTTTCACTAGTACATTGTGGCCATAATAATCTGCCATCATGTCTATAGAGGCTATAGACTCCTTAAGGGAGTTACTCATAAAATATTTGATTCCCCCAGTTTGTAGAAAGGTCTTGTTCAGGTTTTTTAAAACAAATTATGTATTTTAAATGGTGCACATGCAGTTCCTCAAACGAAGTCTGAAAAACTGCAGCTCAAAATTAACAAATTTTGTTTTTATTTTTGGATCTTGAGGTTTATATACTATACATCAATTGACTTCATTCGGTTCTATACTTTTACGCCACTCTATCCATTTTCACAAATAATCCACAGTTAAATAACGTAGGTAATGAGATTACGGCTCAAAAAATGTGGAACGCATATTTATTTTTTTATGAGAAAATGTTTCCATTTATGATGCCAAACCCCAGTTCGGAAAATAGGGTTTTGGTTTATTCAATCTTAAATAGACGGTAAATAATTTCTGCCATGATTTATAATTTCTCCAGAGACCCCTCCGAAATTATTTTTCTGCTTCGAGGAACATGTTCATGGATATTTTTGATCGTAATCACCAATAAGTATTTGTTTAAATAATTTTTTCAGTTTCATAATTTGAATATAAATTACGGGTTAGTACCTCCGAAATAAATCCCTAAAAAAATCATAAAAATTCAGTAGTAAATGAGCAAATGCAGGAAATAGCTATTTACTCCAGGATTTTCCTGGATGTACAGTGTGACCGGAATCCTTAGCAACTCCATATCCTGAGTACGGGAGTTTAGAGTAGAAAAAAATAAAAAACAAATATGGGGAAAAGGCGAAGAGAAGAACGTCAGTAATTAAAACTTAATATAAATGGTAAAATATTTCACCTGAAAAATTACTTTGAATCGAAGAATGAATTGTTGTAAGCATGATTGTATTTCTGTTTACATTGCCGTAATGCTGAGAGAATGTAATCCGAGCTAATGCTATGCATGTAAGGCTTTAATGTTTTGCGAAAACAGTTCCTTCAACATAGTAATTCGTAAGATGTACGTTCGCATAAACTGATTCAAGTAATTACTACTTTGAATTTTGACAAAAGATTTTCAGTTCGTTTTTTAAAAATCAACTCACTATATATCAACACACAACTCAATACGCCCACAAAAAATTAGTGTAAGTAATTTTCCACTTCAAGATATATTATTGGAACGGAAACGAACACCATGGCTAGCACAAGTGCTCACAAAAATGATTCCTTCGTCGAGTCTTTCACGGCTTAGCTCCAGACACCGAATTTCCCTCAACTTTGCTTCACATGCTAAAGGCTCACCCCCGATAATTATTAACTCAGAGACATATCAAATAACTCATTAAAAAAGACGTTTAATTTCCTGTAAGTCTAAATATTTTCCGAAACAAGTTTTATGTAAGAATTAAACAAATGCAGAATTTGTCAATCTAAAATACCGATTTGCTTCACGTACCTGACCACTGTGACCCTACATCTTGACTAATGTGAATTAAATTCCGAAAAAATCTGGAACTATGTAAATTCACTACAATGAGGGAAAATCAAATATTTTATGGGTGACTTCCTGATGCGGGATGGAGAGGGTGGATTAGTATGGTCACACTGTACAATCACAATTAAACTAACAATTAATTTATTATTATCGAATTCACTTTTCACATCTAAATAAAAAAAAATCGAATGTGTATTTAAAATATTAACGTCAAAATGCGTTATGAAATCCGTTACAAAAAAATGTGACTGCTTGGAATTATTAACTGGAATCCCACTAAAAATTAAAAGGTAATAATCCTGGGATTGAACAAAATCTCAGAGCTCTTGGGTAAATCTATTGTAAGTCCATGTGCTATTGTTTCCTCAATTCGTAGTCGAGATTGTGGGGGTTGACGTATACATAGATACATCCTCGTATGTTTATGTTTTTATTACTGTATCAAAACAATATGAAATGGATAAACGAGAACTGAGAGGGCGAATGCCAGGAAGTGAAAGTTGAAAATAATGATTAAATTCCTCGCCACTTTAAATATTATTCGCGATATTCCAGCAGTAGTGCTACAAGTTCGGGTTTGTTTGCGTTTGTGAGTGTATTTATTGAGCGGTGAAAAGACCACTCTGCACATTTAAATTAAAACAAACTAATTATTCAATTACCATCTCAATTGGGGAACGTCGGTTTGCTCTACAATGTGTTAAAAGACGAAAATTATCAAATTCACACTCTGTTATTTTAAAATTCTCCCAAGCTCTCTCCTCCATCTCGATGAGGTAGCAATGACTTCTTGCCCAATGGACGGCTCAAACTATCCAACTTATATATTTAATTTGTTGTTTTCAGTTTAGCTAGAGTTATTAGAGTACATAGACTTAATTGCATGTATTCCAATAATTTCTGCTAACGTTGACAATTTATTTTGACGGAACTTATTCATACAGTTCCGCGTAAATTGAACAAATTTTAGAAATTGAAATAAAAGTTTAAAAAACTTTTTCTACAGTAAAATTATAAATTTGTTTCAAAGTAATATCTTACGGATTATTCTTTTTAAAAAAAATTCTATTGCAATTTTTCAATGAAGCGTTTGCTTAATATCCGAAGTTATGTAATTATTAGATTAATATTAGTATGCGTTAATTATAATCTGTACGTGTGAAATGACAAAAGCTTCCTTGGGGGAAGACGCATAATCAGTTTTATCTTGTTTTAGTTAATTAAGACTGATTTGATTCTAACGCTTTTAAAATTGCATTTTACAAACAAAAATTAAACGTTGGAACGAATCTCCAGGATTGTGAGATTTGTAGCATATTCAGGTACTGTATTTGATTCCGCAATTTATTCCTTTGGGGTTCTTCAAATTGAAAAGGAATCGGTCATTCTTCCGAAAAACTTATGTAATAAGCTGTATCATATTTGCGAATATATTTTGAATATCTAATCTGAACATCTGTGACTATCCTCTTTCGTGCATTCCTTGAAATGGTTTTTATCAAATCCCGAAAATCAAAATTTGAATATTTTCCAAACAAAACCCGAGTTTTGAAAATATGTGTAATTATGTTGTTATATTATATGCACGAGTATCTATTGTCAATGATTTTGATACTGTAATAGACATCATTTGAAATAAGTTTTGCGAGAATTACGATTTTATATGCGGAGTTGATTCATTTGTATAGCAATTTTAAATGCTCCGTTTGTTTTCGATTGAATAAGGCTTTTAATATACAATTATAAATATGGTTATGGAGGAAAGAAGATCACTGATCACATTCAATTGTGAAAGGGAAATCATTACCCGATTATGGTTCATAATCAGTGAATCCAAATTAAACAGCTGAACAACAAAATACACTATTTAACATATAGGAAATCCCGGGAGCCGCCTTATTTACTTTACCAAAAATCTGGCCATGTGCCCTTAGTTTACATATATTGTCGGCGCATGGGCTACATGTTCTATGGCATGATAAGTTTTTAACGAGTTTAAGCTTTTTTTTAACGACAAGTAAGTTGTATCCCGTCTGCCGTTAACAACGATTTAGGAAACGGTCAGGAGGCAGGTGAGAATTAAACAAATGAGGGTATTAGCATTCTTAAAAACCGATTTTCTTCACATTCCTGACGAACGTAATCCCGAAACTCGACCCAGGTCAAGGAAGTTCTGAAATTAAAAAAAATGAATTCTATACAAAGAGAGAAAGTCAAATATTTTATTCCTGATGTGGGCTGGAGATTAATAGGGGTTAGGGCTGTAAAATTAAAATTAAACAAAATGAATTATTTAATTTATTCTCTTTTCACAACTCAATACAAAAATGGTATTACAAATATTGACGTCAAATTCCTTTTGAAAATCCGATTAAAATTTTAGTGAGTACTGAAATATCTAACAATTATGTACGAAACTGAGTGCATTTTATACAAATTGAGCTTTCCCGCTTCTTTAAATATTTTAATATCCAGAAATACTCCTTCCGTCAAAATTATGTTACACGAAATGAATAATTCTTAAAATACAGATTTTATTGGTAATAGCAAAACAAAATCTGAAAAGGCCAGAAATTGGACAATGATGTTTTATAAATTACACCAGTGAAAATATTCCATAAGGCTGTGTTTCCCCATTAGATATTAGCCTATCAGTTCAGAAAGGCGGGTTTTCATTAGTATTATTATTAGCGGAAAACAATTGGAACATTTGACTTAAAACACGTAAAAGTAAACATTCTAATTTGAAACAACGAATAATATTGTTTATGCGTCACTTTCTTAAAGTATTCAGTTCCTGGACAATTTAAAACAATACTTCGAAGATAATTTCCGAACTCGCTCCCTACTTCAAATATGAAGGTCCTGTTTAAACTCATATACAAAATTGTATTGCAACAACCCTCGCTTTTAGTTTCTCCCCAGGTCCAACTTTTCCCGAGATGCATGAAGCTCGAATTTCCCACGTGACGTTCTGAACCTAGAATTTTTAAATCAATTAAATTTAAAAGGTGGTTTCAACGTGAAAACACCTTTGATCTACTTCCCCTGTACAAGAAGTAATGGGTTACGGAAAAACATCAATTTTAAATTACAAGTAGGACATGCCACAATTGCCGAGGCACTTGTTCGGATTGGTTCAAGAGGTAATCAATTGTGATGGTAAATTCAAATATCTGAAAGTTACTACAAAAGACTCAGTTGACGCCAGTTGAAAAGTTTCTTTTGTTGGTCGGATAAGGTGACCATCAGTTGACATTCTGGAATATTTGGATGGAATGGAGTCGTAACTACTTTCAGCACTACTGTATAATGTAGAAAGATTCAATGAAATAAATTACCTTGCAAATAAATAACAAATTTTAATTCACTTATGTTTCATCAATTTCTTTCCCAGGTTTTGACAAATTTGTTTCATCACCGCTCGCTCAAAAACACTGGATGCAGCTGGTATAATTTTGGAGCAAAGCCAAATAGCTTTTTTGGGAAATTCGAACTTCAAAAAACAAAAATTGTTCACCCAATACTTCCAAAAAAATCCGAATTTTTTTCCGTTCCATTTCCTTTACCCCTGTATCCAGAATTTTTGAACTAGCGGGATGAGAAAATATTTTTAAAAAATCTGGAAAACGATTTGCTAAACCGTGGTGAGTTGGATAACTTCTACTTTCCTTATCCTTATATGGGCTAGAATGAGGGGTAAATGCGTCCTTGGAAAAATGTACTATTTATTATATCCCGATTCGTACTGATAATTTGAATTTCCTCCTAATTTTTCAAATATTTCTTGTAAATTGCGATTTAAAAACCCGGTATATAAAATTTGCATGGGTTGATGAATTATATGCACTTAAACTATTCATCCATGTTTGTAATAATTACTAAAAGAAAAAAATATATAAAAAAGGTGAAGATTCAGATGATAGACGCCAGTAACTAAAGGTTAGGGTAAATGATAAAGTTAGATGCCACTTGAAATATTACTAAGTGAATTGTTCTCTAAGAATTACAGATTAAATAAACTTACTTGCGAGTTGACGGACGCTGACGCTCTGCGAAAAATAAAAACTTTGTAATCTAAAACTTCAAATTGTTCTTCGCAAGGAAACAATTCGCGCACCGCGTTCAAGAATGAAAAGAAAATTTGTTTACTCAGTACAATTCAATGATAATAATTTAAACAGCTGCACAGAAAGATTCATTGTTCAAAAGATAGAGCTTGATCGCTGCTTTATATTTTGTACCGCAAACTGTCTGCGGCAGGTGCGGTGTAATTCTTGTAATAATGTTGAAAACTTTCATTAAATGAAGTGACGGGGTTACATGATTTGAGACTTTAAGTTACACTGATGCCCTCTTTCCTTAATCCAGTTTGAACCGGGTTGTATAGGATTAGGTATGCTTAGGCATCTTGTCGCATAATAATACCGTCTTATTCCACTAAGGCCCGTGCATCGCAGTGTGGCTCCAAGAATTGGCCCTACTGACACCAAAGGTGCAATCTGATTTTTGTAGAAAAAATTAGGCAAATATTTCTAAATGCCTGAAAATTCCGTCAGCTTTTATTTTTCTTATATATTATTCAAAGATCAACGGAAGTGGGTGGAATAGTTAGTTCAAAAACGAGTTGGATTCAAAATGGGCTAATTGAAAGTCCACCATCCCATTACAACAAATTCAGCACATTTACATACCAGTCATTTAAATATCATTGTTAATAAATAAGTAGAATCCAATTTGGTTTGAACGTTGTTTCAACTCTCTTGACCAATAATGAATGACTTGTGTCTTGACGCCACTCGGGGAATTAAGTATATTAGAAGTCACTTCTTATGTGACATAAAGAGGAAAAAATCTCCAAGTTCAAAGTACATGTTGATGCAGAAGTCCGACAAAACTGTCGTCGGTACGCGTATCCGATCCTATCCGCGGGTATCCGATCCTATCTGCGGATACACGAATCAATTATTGTAGAAGTTGAAATTGATCCTAGAGTGTGGCTTTTAGTTTTAAATACAATATGCTGTTAACTTATAACGTATTGTAATGACAGAAGAAACCGTGCATATATGTTTGCTGGGCAAAATATTTAATATAAATAATTTAAGAATTGAGAGATTTTTGTTTTGAATATCAGATGTTCTCAACAATTAACTTACTGCAAACTTTTAACAATTTGAAGAATATAAGAACAGGTAACTAGAATAAGCAGCTGAAATTCAAAATATGACTGAATTTCTGGTCATAACATACCCGAGTAGAAATGACTGGTCAGATTTACGTCTGAAAATGGGAATTGTCGTTAGTTGACGTTAAACTGACTAAGCTCAAATTTTTGGTCACAGATGCGATGTCCCATGAACGTCAATGAGACTATCACAAATATTATCGCAATTCTGAACAAAAATACAACGTTCTTTTAACATCAGGACCTAACGTTAATCAGTAGAACATTCACGACGTGTTGTTATCGCCAAATCCCGGTCAAATAACGACAGCAACTATACCAATGGTTATATTTACGTAAACTTGACGTAAATAATAGTGCCTGCTAGCAATTTCCTTCTATAGAACCATTACATACATACGTCAAGCCCGGTTGTTAATGCAACGTCAAATTTTGGTCAAACATAGTAAACTCGGCACATGCGTATTTACAAACTGGCCGAGAGCGCTGTATAGTCCGAACTTTAAATGATTTGGCTCTGATCTGTTACTTTCCTGTAACTTCTAACAGCCAAAGATTACTTCTTTTCGTCAATTATTTCAGGTAAGCAAAACAAATTATTATTTTATATCAAAGTGTAAGTCGTGTGTATTGTTTGAAGCAACGAGTTTTATGATAACAGTTATTATTAGAATGTAAATACTAAATATGTTCTGTTTATCAAAGGTAAGTAATTTTTAAATGATTATGGTTAAGGAAGTATGTACTTGTAAGGCAACGCTTAATGTTAGCTATTATTAATGTTGAAAGGTAGGAAACCCTAATATTTATTTGGAATAATTATAGGGTTTCAATTTGTGACAATTTTCAACATTTTTAATATCTGATAGTGTGTCGCCAACACCATCAAGTATATCCCTATCATATATATTCTTTCCAGCAAATAGTTTCTAATGCAGAAGGACAAATAAACAATACATAATTTAATTGTGAATTCAAAGCAAATAATGTCCTCAAATATTATAATTAGTTGTAAGTTTCTAAAAGATACAGATAATTAATTGTTGTACCTTTCTTAAAGTTGCAACTAAATCTAAAAGCGAAATATTTCTTATTTTCAGGTTTCATTTTGACGATCGGTGGGCAAAAATTGAGATTTGGAATCAGGAATAAGGGCAGAAGAATGCTGCGGACAACTTTGAATGATGACTTTTTAACTATTTAATTATTTTTTTGGGATGGAATTTAATCAGTAAATTATATTTCAACCCACGTGAACAGGGAGGTTAAATTGCGTTGCATTAACGATAGTATTTGGCGTAAACCAGACGTTATTTCTATAGTTATCTTTTCGCAAGGTGGTGACGTTCAGCTGTCGTTGTCAAAGCGGACATATTGTATTCAGCTGGACGCCACAACTGGACTTTGTTCTGACCAATTGACGTTAATTTTTAACGCACTAATAACCGTGTACTGACCAAAATTTCTACTCGGGTAAATACTTGAATGTTTATATTCGTGACGTTCGGTTTTAGGTTTGCTATAAAAGCTACACCAACTGAAAAATGTACGAAAGTTTTGAGAAATTACCGAACAAATGTCCTGTCGGTGATTGCAGCAGATAATAATTATTAGAGTGGTTGTCATGTTTTCAAAAATTCGTTTATCCGCGGATATCCTCGGATATCCGTCGGATTATCCGTAAAACAAAAAGTCGTCATCCGATCCGTTCGGATATTTTATGTAGTAGTATCCGATCCTATCCGGGATTTTTTTCGGATGGGAATTACATAACCGATCCGTTCGGATAAATATCGGATCGGATAATCTTCAGTTTTATCCTATCCGTATCCGTTCGGATATATTCAATCCGTTGAGAACCTTACTCAAACACTCTGGACACATCTGGGAAAGTAATCGAGTAAATCATTTTTTTAAGCTCAGAATTTACAATTTGACGAAGCCGTAGTATGAAGTTAGGAAACCTTAAAATTGGGAAGCAATCAGACAAGGTTTGCTGAAAAGTTACAAAATACGGTGTCTCCAAATTACGAATGTGTTTTATTCCAATCTGAACATGTGGCAGTCATCTCTTTTGGTGTTTCCTTGAATTTTTTTCCATATCCCGAAAATCAAAATTTGAAAGTTTTCTAATAAAAACTGACTTTCAAAATTATGCGTAGTTATATGCTTGTTAAATTATAAGCACGTATATTTATTGTCCACGATTTTAGTATTGTAATGGACGTCATTTAAAATATGATTTGTGAGAATGACGTATTTATCTGGAGTGGAATCATTTGAAGCACAATTTTAAATATTTATTTTTGTTTAAGTAAAGGTTTTAATACAAAATTCTAAATGTCGCTAGTAAGGAAAGGGGATCACTGCTCCATTCATGTATACTGTAAATTGAATATCATTTTCCTATTATGATTCGCAATCAATGAAACGAATTCAATTATCTGCACACCAAACAAGAGAACAAAACATATTTAAACGTAGATTCTAGAATAAATTAAAAATTTCATTTCTATTAATAAAACAAGAATTTCACTAAACAAAATATGATTGTTCAACTGCTCTCAATGGTTTTGTGGACCATGGTATTTGGTGTGGTCTGATCCGAACAATTGGATCAGGCCATTGGTCTGATCGGGACTTTAAAACAATTTTACAATTAAATTTTTGTTTAACCCAAAACAAAATCAACATGCAAACAAATGATGTTCAAGACGCTTCGATATTTAAATTGAGCATTAATTTAATCAATTGAAAATTGGAATTTACGACTGATTACAATTTATGCTTTTTTAAAATCAAGACAAAATTTCCAATAACTCTTACCTGTGTGTCTTATATACGTCTTTCCCTCAAATAATATTCCAAATGGCGTCTAAATTTCTTATTTAACTTTACTTTCAGTTACCCCCACCATTGCGTCAACAAGTTTTCAGTAACATTATACATAAAATAACTCTCCTATGCCCAATATGCTCTATTGTGCCGAAAGATTTTATATCATGAACCAGATCGAAAAGTAGTGAATTGAATTGAACTGAGCCGAAAGTTTCCAATTCAGAATTTAATTGGTCCAAGCACTACATTAGACATAGCAGGGGTATATTAATTACAACAATCCCTAACAAAATAGTGTACGTTTTTTTAAACGAAAACAAACCACTACAAAAGTGCTTAAATTTTTTCCGTCCTCGAGGTTTCTACGGTACCCCCAAGACAAAGAAATTTTCTGAAATTTTGTTCCGTAATCCCACGGACCACAGTAACATTTCTGAAAGTAGGAAATTATTAAAATTCGAGTTCATTTCTGACCTTAGAGAAATTAAAAATGATACATTTCCTGTTCCTATTTTACCCGACAATTTATTTTTAGTAGGGTTTCAAATTAATCGGCAAAAATTCCTGTGGATTATGTCTAGTTACATCTAGTTTACAAATATTTAGAGGCAAAAGTTAACAATACTGTAACAAAACATTACGGGAAAAGGAAAAATTTAATGAATCTAGTTTGAAATTATCTAAGCATCAATCCTATTTAATATTTCTTGTCAGGTTTAGCAAATTCAGTGAGAGTAGACGAGAGTTTTTGGTACATTAATGGAGAACATGACTACAACTTACAGCAAAAGTAACTACCTCTGACAGGTATAAACCAAAAATTATATTTGTTCAATACTTGTAGTATGTGAGTGCTTCCTTTTTGATATAGCATAGAAGTGGTGTTGAAGTCCTGCAAAATCTTTTTTACTAGAATCTGGGAAAACATTTGAATGTTTTCGAATAAAAATCTATTGACTTTCGTGGACAACGCGTGATTACACGTAAACATATTTTTAGTATCATGTTATTAATGGTGTAATAAAACAATATGGAAAAAAGGCGAAGATTGAGATGTGTAACGTCAGTTACTACATCCTGAAATAAAGGATCAATTTGACGCCACTTGAAACATTTACGATGGTCATGGCTCCGGTCTATTGTTAGTTTAAATAAAACCAACACGCAGATCAAATTAACCAGACAGAAATTCAAGTTACTAAATACAGAACAAATTAAGCATTGAAAAATAAAAACAGGTCAGACTTCCTAAACAAGCATGCTCCATTGGAGACGTCTGTATTAAATTTCCTCTGAGGTTTGCACTTGCCTTGTTTAACAAATCCGAAAATTATGAAAAGCTGGTGCTTTGATGCCACTAGTTTTTTTATAACCAGTATATAAGTTCATATATTTTGACGCTCGTATATGTATAGGAATTAAATGGACTTTCCAAAATTCAGTTTTGAGACAATCTAGCTTGAACTTTAACTATATTTTGGATTTTTTATCTCAACCATAACTCTAAGGGGGGAATGTATGTGTGTATGGGACATTGGAAAAGTTATCCATCTAATGCCGGACCATGCTAAATAACATAATATTTCCAAATTTCGAGAAAATCATATTATCGTTACAAATTTCAATAATTGTTTTCTCAAAAACTATCCGGCAAATTTCAACTAAATACGAACTCAGTCTTACCTTTCAACACTAGTAATATCCATACAAACTTTCATTGAGATCGGACCAGTAGTTTTTGAGTAATCATGTGGAAGGACACACGGACGTACGGACATATGGACAAGGTTATTTTACTAGGGGGCCGACACCACCCTAAAAATGCGTGTGTCCGTGAGAATTGCGGAGAAACTGAAATGCAATATTTTCTTAACGAATTAAAATCTTCCACGAAATTCTGTAACTTTCTTGATGTATTCCGGGCCATTAAAACTTGCAGGTAAACAGCAATTTTCTTACCAGAGTAGGTCATTTTGGGACCAGAAAATTTTAACAAAATTTTAATATTTATAGGTACAATTTTGTTTCGTTTTACGTTATTTTGGCGTTTTAACCATTTTTTGGGGACAAAATAGAAGTGGTCTTTTCTATATTCTTGAAGTTTCTTTATAGCATTTCACAGTATCTTCACTTACATGAATAATAACACTTTAACTGCTATTTGTATTGACCATCATTTTTGGAGTCAACTTGTTAAATGCTTATTTGAAATTCAAATTCAACAATTTTAATGGCATTGAACATTGACCCTCACAATTATAGCTCCTCACGGGTCGAGTAGTTAACAATACCGTACTCGTACTTGGAACCGTACTCGAATTGTCGGGCCAAATTTCCCTTTGACCCGGACTTGTGTCTTCAAGTACGAGTAAAAAATCCTGTACTCGGAGTACGGTATTATATTTCTTAATTTTTTACCGAACTTGGACCGTACTTACGAGTATAAAACGTTTATACCGACCGACCCGTACTTGAACTCGTACTCGAACCGTACTCGAGTATCAAGTACACCGAAAAAAAACACGATTTTTTACACGATATTTTTTGTTAAAGAGAGATTGACATAGAAAACAAATAGTAGATTCAACTAACAAGAATTTGAGCTGCAACTTACGAACAGCGTTTGCAATGAAAATTTTCTCCAACGAGATTAAAATGCCGATGAACAATACATCAAGACTTTTTTCTGCCAGTCATATCGACTGGATTCTCTTCAGTCAGGTCAATCTCATTCTAACCTCCATTAATTCAGTCCTATTCTCCTGTTCCATTATATTTTACGGCGATAGGTAAATACTTACAATTAGTAACTACAGTAACTCAATTCGGAGCTGTAACAAGAACTTACGCTGTAGGTGTAACGTTTCATGCTATTCGTAGTAATTTTGAATTTAACCGCTTTTCCTTTTTTGTTTCGGAATAACAAAAACTTTTTTGTAATCAAGGAAATATGGATGTGGACTTTGTGCTGGGGGAAATTACTCGAGTATCAAATGTAAATCCAAGTACGGGTTCAAGTACTTTTGAATTTATGCCCCGAACTCGTACTCGTGCTTTGGTTTAAGTACTTTGAACGTACTCGTACTCGTACTGATACTCGTTAGAAATATACTCAAGTTCGAGTACGAAAACGGATACTCGACCGACGAGTACAAGTACCAATTTAAGATGATACCGAACTCGACCCGTACTCGTACTCGAACTCGAAACTCGAGTATCTACTCGTACTCGTGAGGAGCTATACTCACAATGTGACCCCTGTAAAAATAAATCCTAATCTTCTCACCATTCAAATTTAAATTTCGCCTTCAAAAAATGTACTCACCCTGTGAAGTTTCATGAGAAAACTTCCTTAGGAAGTTGGAAGGTACAGATTTCATTTCCTATATACTTTAATGTTGCGCATGGTGTCCTATCGTCTTTTAGTTAAATATAAGAATTTTCACTTAAAATTTAATTTCAATTTATTTATTTAATGAAGTAATAGATTGTCGATCCATTACATGTGGGTCATCATGCTGTAATAATATATTTTTGAAGATACTTCTCGTTTTGATTTTGGTAAGCCCAAATCGTACTTTACAATGTTATTTGAGATTTCAAGCGCTAAGGATTTAATGATTTTAAAAATTCGGACACCGCAAAAGCTTTCAATGGCGCATCTTCTATTACAATTAATTTTAATTGAGCAGGGATCAGTATCTGTAAAAAGTAGAAACACCTCCTGGAAACGGTTGTGCTAATTGGTGACTCAGTTAAAGACCGTGAAACGAAATATTTTGGAAGTACCTGAACTTCCCCGTCAGTTATTTATTTTTTGGGAGCTGTTAGACTGCCATTTCTTGTCTGGAACGACTCTTTTTCGTACTCAAAACAAACATGCAAGACTCAAATTGATCCCAATGATTTATGATTAAAGCAGTGACATTCGAATAATTTTTACAACCATTAATGGTTGCAGAAAAAAATCTTCCTTCTATTTTTCCACAATCTCGCTCCAGAAACAGGATTTCTCAACGCTGTTCCGTTTCCGAAAGTCAACTACGCACAATCATCAATGTTCAGACATATCAAATAGTTACCTCCGAGGGAAGCCCATAAACGCTTGTATGAGAAAGGGTCGAAGGATTTCCTAAGACATTTGTGTGAGAATCAATCAAATGATGAAATTGACATTCTAAAAATCCAATTTTGCTTCCCATATTTACGTGACTCTTGTGGACGCAAATTTTGACCCAGCTTAATGAATTAAATTTGAGAAAGTTCTTTCTGTGGGAACACCGGTTCCAAACACAGCGAAAAAGTCCCTTGCCATTGGAGCCAAAGCTGGGAAGCCGTGTTTCTAACATAAATGAAACATTGTAAGTAAATGGTTTAAATTTATGATTTTTTTTCCCAAATACAAAATAATTAAGAATATCACTTTCATTGCCATCATCAATTAAATCTTCCAATCCTGGGTCACCTTCCAGAACCACAGAATCATTTGACGACATTCTGGTTGAATCACAAGTAGATTGGAATCATCTGTACACGTACTTATTGCTGGCACGTTGTGCAAATTCGGTCAAATATCTCTACTGCATTAACGTATGTTTTTAAAAAATTACGATGCACTCCTGCAAACACGCTGTATAGCGAAAGAAACTTTACGTCGGAGGGACCTATACGAATTTTTTAAAAATTAGTGATTATTTATTGGTTTTGTGAGGGAAACATAATCGGGGAGAATTACTCAGATCGTGGAAGACCCATAGCTTAATAAATTAGTGTTGTGTCGTTAGAACGTTATTTTTAATTTGCTTATCGAAAATCTATGAATTAATTTCACGTCCCAGTAGATTTTCTTACGAAAACAAACTTTCACGCCAGTTATGCATTTTCTTCTGGTAATGGTTATATTTGGCTGTAGGTTTCGTTCGGAATGAACATTGTAAAAACGTGTGGAAGCCAAGATGCTGTTAATAGAGTGCTATTTCGTACAATGAGTTTCCTATATAGTGGTTCCAGTGCTCAGACTGGGTACGGGTAAAACTCGGGTAAATGGGTACGGGTATGGGTACTACCCGGGTACAGAAGTTGCGTACCCGCAAGTCCGCGGGTACTACCCGGGTACTCTGAATTTTAGACAATAATGTGGGTACAGGTACTGATACGGGTATGGGTACTCACTCAGTGACAATCTGGTAGTACCCAATAGATACGGGTATCACTATGTAAAATACCCGTACCCGTGAGTGCTGTACCCGAGTATTTTTGAGTACTTCAAGGATTCCTGCTGGGATGGATTAATGTCCAGCAATAAGACCTACCAACCGTGGATTTGCTTATTTCTTTGTAGACAGTTACTTGCGTTAGTGACAGTGCCAAGTAATTTCGTTTCATTCATGATTACGTGGTAGTTGCAATCTAACGCTTCTAATCATCCAAGTAATCTAATAAAGGAATAGAGCGTAGAGTCAGTCACATCGCCTGTTTTTCGACTTAAATAGTGAAGCTCGTCGAAGAAGAATTTCAAGGGGGAGGTTCTTGAGACTCAATTTAATTAGCAACATTGGGAGCGTAACATTCCAATTATTTAAAGACGTTTTTTGAGATAAGTTCCAAATAAATATTACATTTATTAGCAGAACCATTTCTTAATGCTACAAGTACCCAGGGGTGCCCAATTGAAAACGCCAAGGCATTTTATGCAGGCAATTTGCGCATTTTCAATCCTGGGCATTTATGACACTTTGAGTATTTATTACAGTGAATATTTATAATATTGTAGAATGAAAAATATTATACCTCGCAGGTAATATTTATGTATAATTCAGTCCCGTTGATTATTGTTGATAATTTTGATGTTAAAAGAACTTGACAGAAATCTGAACTTGGCTTTTAAAATGTTCATGCATTTGAGTCCCTGTTCGCCTGCATTGGTCGAGAATTTCCGTCTCGGGCTCCATAAATGTGAGAAACAGTTTACGAATGTTTGTTTTATAAAGCTGTAAAGTATATAATGCATATCGTTGGCTAAATTCTAAAAGGCACCATTTTCATTTCATAACCTATGCTTTTTAAATGGGTTCGCAAATGAAAATGGTACTTTTTAGAATTTAGCCAACGATATTCAATCTTGCCTCCCACAATTATTTCCTGATACCGCAATATTTAACTTGGAAAAATTATGATCAACTCAATTTTTTCCCGTATAACATTTTCTAATCAAGGGTTCAAATATGTTGTTTTGTAATTACGTTATATTGTTGATGAAAAACTGGCATGATCAGGAAATTGTACTTTCCTCCTATGCTTTACAAACCTTGCGTCCTATTTTTAAGGTAATGCCAACAGTTCTTAACGTCGGACTTGTGTTGAAAGATTGTTGATAAAACGATTAGCCGGGAACAAAAGTGTTTCATGTTCTCGAAGTTGAAAAGCAAGCTATGGGGATTATAGTATTAAAAAATTTGTCCCAATTGATTATCCTTACACCATACAAGAACTGTTCAATAACCATTTCGCAAAAACCCATTTCATTTTATTCAGCAAGCTATTAATTTGGGGTAGGAACGTTTGAATTTCGTCAATGTTTATTAAAAAAATCACAAAATAACTTAAATGATTTTTTTAAATCAAATAGGATGCCCTTAACGCCTAGGAAAAATTCCAAAAATCCCGGACACTTTTAATGGAGATAAAAAATGTAAAAAATTTGAATTTTTCAGCTGGGCAGGCAAATGTAGTCGAGATTTTTCAATCGGCTAGAATTACAGTACCCGTGTAATACCCGGATACACACAATAGTTACTCGGGTACGGGTACAGGTTTTGGGTACATTATGGGTACGGGTAAATTGTGGGTACAGGTACTACATTGTAGTTTCAGGTACGGGTACTGAAAAAAAATTTATCCGGGTACTCGGGTACTGGTACGGGTATATATATACAGCATTTGGACGTACCCGATATTCGGGAACGGGTATGGGTACGGGTGCAAGGTTTCTGTACCCAATCTGAGCACTGCAACTGACCATTAACATTATCTAAAAGCAAAAAAACAAGTTGATGCTTTTATTAAATAAATTTAAAACGAATTTAACTTGACAAATAATTTCAGCAACATTTGTGATAATTATTATTCAACCTCAACGTTATATTAAAAATTGAAGATATAACGTTTGTTCCTACTAGCAAATATCCAAGGACTTAAAAGCTCGCGTCATTACTGTATAATCACATAATGGAATACTGAGCAATGCTTCGCCGCAATACGGGTAAATCATCATCCTAAATCAAACAACGGTAAGGATACAGATTGCTTATAATTTGTTGCATTTACCTAGGTTATCTTTTGCGGTTACAGTTGCCAGGCGTTTCCTGATTTACATTTCCACATTTTTTTATACGAACATAAAAGCTTGTTCAGAAAATACTTTAAACTTTGGACTAAGAGGGCTTTTGAAGGAATGCTAAGTTTTTTAATTGGGGAAATTAATACTAATTACCAAACTAATTACTGGGCTCGTAAAAGGATACGATTTAATAATTTACATCGTTGTTTTGTCAGAACGTAGTTTGTAATTTATGTATAATTTTGACGCCACTGTGAAGTTGTTTCGGCATCGAGATCTTGTACAAGGTAAGTGAATACCAACACTACAACGGCAACCACTGAAAAACTGTATCGGATATAGTGTAAATAGATATACACAGGATTGATACAGGATAAATTAGGAGGGGAAACGGGAACGTTCAATAGTTAAGTAATTAGGGCAATGATCAAAACCGAGGTAACCAATAGTTCGCACATCTTTCCCATGAGTTCTTCTCGACAAAAAAAGCGACATTATAGTAAAACCAAATCGGTAAATTCGATTACCCCTTCTAAATTGACACTAGGATTTCAACGTTTCGGTGAAAACGTTTTCAGGTAATGTGGTTTCTCAAATTTTACAACCGCTTCCCTGTGTCTTTTCAAAATTCTCACATAATTCCTTCTTGACAAAAGAAAGTGTTGAAATTTATGGCGCAAATTTACGCAAATTATGGCGCATTTTTACCCAAAATCTTCAACGCGGATTTAGGTCTTTCGGTTGGCAATATTTTAGATTGTTAGGCACAGCTATCCCATGAGATATGACTTCTTGAGATATAGCATGTCGGTAAAATATTATTCGGGTGTGAGTCTACAGTCGTCCAGAAATAAGTTTTTTTTCGAAATTTGGAACAATAGTTGACGTGAATTTGAATTCTTTTAATTTAATCGACAACTACAACCAAATATAACATTTCTTGATTGGGGCAGTTCTCAGATAATTCCATCATTTTGATAAAAAAATGTGCATATAGTCCTGTTTAGGGGGTGACTAGATCTCAGATGACTACTTCAAGTCAAAAAGAATGTCGGGTCAAAAACAAGTACAAATTTACGCTTGTTTTTATATTTCGGGTTAAAATTTCGAAACACGTAAACTAATACAAATGTCTGAGTCTGAATTGCTAATCCGGTATAGCACTCACCTCTACGGCAAGGGCATCAAAAAATCAAGGAAGTGATTCGAATTGATAGAACGAAATTAATGGTTTTAAATTCAAAATGTTGAAAACCAGAAAATTAAAATTAACACTTTATTATGGATTGCCACGATGGTTCAAACGAGGTATTGAACTTGATTCTATCCTAAGTACACTTCTAGAATTATACAGAGTGTTATGCATATAGTATTGTAGGGAAATAGCAATGAGACTTTGCACCGATCAATATGAGTTTCAATTTTTTTTACTTTGAGACCATTTGTTCTGAGGGGTGGGAAAAATCTCAGTTGATTTCACCTTCGCAAAAACCAGAGTCGATATTTGTGCAGAAAAAACCGTAAACTTGAATATCACGCTAATAATTTAATTAGGAATTGGAAATTCACGTTGAAAAGATTTGGCTTCTTAAGCAATTAAATAATTTTCCAAAAAGAAATTTTAGCCTAATCGCATCGTTTGAGGACAAAGTTATTCAAGTTTTTCAAAAGTACTTCGAATCTTTAAAATTATTATTTTCAAAATTGTAAAAACCAGTTCCAATGAGATTTTTTTACAGTTATTTAATTATTCCATCATCAGATAATTAGTTCTGTGGGGGAGGGCACGTACCAGGATTCCTTCTAGACAAAAAGTATTCCGAGTCAAAAATTTTGCCAAAATTTACGATTTTTTTCGGAAATTTTTAGTCAAAAATGTAAGTTAAAAATTTGTTATTTGTAACATATGAAAAATCTTGAATTAAAACTGAAAGTTAGCATACGTTACATGATAAATTTACGCGCCATTTGAAATATTATTTGGAACAAGGTAGGGATTATCCTGCTAAGTTTTATTAATCTGTTGTTTATTAACAGTATCCCAAATTGTTGGCATAATTATGAAACAAAGGAAAGTTGTCAGGAAAATTATAACCTTGTGAGTGATTTCCTGTAAAGCACGTTGATTGTTCTATGGATTTTAATGTGGGGTAAGTTGAAAAGTGAAGCAAAATACAATATTTGAGTAAGAAGGTCAATAATTACATCGGAGGTTAAAAGGAAAATAGTTTCTTAAAATACTTTTTTCATTATGAGAACCTCGACCGAGATATGTCTTGTGAGACCAAAATCGAATCTATTTGAAGTACTTTGAGGCCCCGAAATTGGTTTTTTTAAATTGTGAATCCTAGTCGACATGAAAAATTAAAGGTTTTTATAATTATTTGAAAATTCCGGCATCAGAAGAACACACATCCGAGGTTGAAATAAAAACAATTTCCCATTGCGATTCAATATAAGAATAATTAAGAAAATTACAAAGCAGAAGATTTTTTAAAAATAGTACTTGGACGCCACTTTATATATTTTGATAAACTTCCTAATGCTCTTGCGTCAGGTATGTTTAACATTGACAGACCAATAATTCATCAAAATTGGAAAACAGGAATCGAAATACCTTTTTACAACCGGCTAGAATTATTATGGATTGATCCTCAAGTACATTTCAAATAAATATTGAAAATGTATACTGCCAATTTAATCCAAAGTTCAAAGTTATGTAAGATACTAATTATAAACAGAGTAAATGTTGATGCATGTAATTTAAAAGGTAAGCAAAATGACAACTCAGGAAAAATAAATAACTTCTGATATCCCATAAAAACTCCAATTGAAGGGCGTTAAACCATTTTCCGAAATAAATATAGCCGGATGATAAAAGAAAAAAGAAATTCACACTAAAAAGAGAACACGATATTAAACTTTAACTTTCCTGATCCCCGTGCCTTTGCAATTTGACCCCGGTCAGTGAAGTAAATTTGAGAAAATCTGTAATTAAATTTTCTACAAACTGGAGAAATCAAATAAATTTAAATTCCTTATGTGATCTAAAAGGACTGGGGGCAAATAATGAGGGTCCCCCGTACATTACAATTAAACAGAAAAAGTGCTGCATACAAAAAATTAATAAATGTCATTAATTTGGAAATTGTCGGTTTATTATTGATTAATTGTACTGTGAAATCTCTTTATAACGGCATCGCAGGGTGTCTAATATTTTTGTCCATTATAGTCATTTTCAGTTATAAGCTTATAACGGACAAATTTAGTTATAATGCAATAAGACCTTGAATAATGTATTAAAAGGAAAACTAATTTTCCAAAAACGAATTACGTAACCAGTGACATGATATTAACAAGTTGAGAATAAAATTATTTATCAGAAGACATGCCCAAGCACTTAATACACAAAATATCAAACATTAATTTACTCTCAGCCCAAACTTAAAGTAATTAGCACATATTACAGAACCTGGAAGTGTATAATTACTAATGGTTGCACAGGAGTGGATAATTTTCGCTTTAAAAAAATCTATTCGACTTTAATTTTTAAAAATTTAAAATGTTCTTTATGTTCTAGTGCTAGCCACCATGTCTTGAGGTTTGTTAAATGCAATTGGGCTTCTGCTATACTTCAAACACTTCTTACAGTTTCTGGTTCATTGTCTTCTTGCTCACTATGCATACCAGAATGAGCACATTTGTCATGATTAATATTTAAGATTTTTAAGGTAAATTTTCATACATAATTATATAACATTAAATTAATAAGCTTTGCCTACAAAATGAATTTCTAACCACGACCACTTACACGTGTATAGTGAGTGAACCGGTGTTGCAAACGTTGGTTTCAGCAAGGGAACCCAAGTCCGTTATATGCTCACAAAGTATTTCTAAGGGTACATAAAAAGGATCCGGTATAGGGAATATTCCGTTATAAACATGTCCGCTATAAGCAAATATTGTGCATTGTTAACATAGCAAATTCTGGCGGGGATGTGCAAATGTGTCCGGTATAATGAGATTTCCGTTATAAAGGCGTCCGTTATAACGTGATTTTACTGTAGTCTATTGTTAGTTCCCTTTGATTATTTTTTAAGGTAATTTTAGCCTGCGATCTACACAAGTTTAATCTATTTTCAAAATTAGCTTAGCTTTAATGCAAGTTTTACGAAATGCGGATAATTATTGCCAAAATCAAAAATTTCTTCCTAACTTGAATGCATTTTCGACAAATTTTAAAATAAAATATTTTAAATTCCTATAAATGAGAATTTTATTTTAAAATCTTATTGTTGAATCCGTTTATTAGTTTATGAAGTCGTTTTGCATATCTTTTCTCCTGCGGTTGAATTACTCCAAACAGGCTCTCGTCTATTTAAGAACTATGCTCAAAATTCGGAACGAGTGCCGGAAATTTTAAAATTTGAGTAAAAAATTGATAACTGCTGTACTTCATTAAGGATTCATAATTTTTAAACTAGTAAAATAAACACATTTCTTAAAAATCTGGGAACATGTTTGCTAAATTCTGGGAGAGCTGGATATTTCCCACTACCATTCCTTACATGGGCTAGAGGGGCAAAACCATTATTGACTCCCTGAACAATTGGTTCCTCAATTCGCTTCAGTAATTGTGGGGTTAAAAAAGAAGAAACAAATCTTGCTAGTTATTGAAAGTTCAATTAAATGATTGACTTACACGCCACTTTAAATATTAGCAGTGATAAAAACCAAAAGAAGTAGTAGGTGATATTTTGCAATTAATGTAATAATCTGGAGTTCCGTGTTTTCTGCAGAAGACCTCAATTTCTGCGGTTTTAGAGGTTGAAAAAGGTAGTGTTTAGAACATACTTGCAGTTTTGGTCCAAAGTTCAAATTTAGTTCCATTCACATACCAATATTTTTTGTGCCGTTCAGTCGAATTCAGTTCCCCTTGTCCACAGCCTGTCGTAGTTCCGTTCAATTTACTACGTACTTTCCATTCGTTACGTTCAGTTCAGTTTATCCTTGCCAGTATTTTTTCAAAGTTCAATTCAATTCATTACAAACTTTTCGGTCGTTAAGTTCAGTTCGTTTCATCTGTCATTAGCGTATCAATTAGTTCAAGTCATTTATGATATATTTAAGTGACATTTAGTTTAATTTTTATTACTTGATCTTTGACTAAAGCACGATTTTTCTTTAAACGGCTGATTAAATAATTGCTTTCAAAACTTCGGTGTTTTGAAATCAGTATTGACTTTGAGCTTTATGATCAACGATCAGGGTAAAAAACTAAGCTATTCCAAGTTAACAAATCATTTAACTATGCTAACAATTATTGTGCTTTTATTTCATACAACTTCGTCGAAAATGTGCAGAATATGCGTTATTGAATGTAAGAACAGGTTTGCTTATAAATAACTATTTCTTTGATTTGCAATTTACTAGCATTAAAATGGATAATAAAAAACCAGCGTGTGTTTAAGATTACGACTATAAAATGTATAGTTATGCAATATACAGATAAATATTCATGTTGTGATCACGATTATATAAGCTTATAATCAAACCCTGGCTCATAAGTTCAATTCAATTCAGTTTGTGTTACTTACTCCGTGTGATGAACGTTCCTTCACATTCATAATACGTTATTCTGAGTTCAATTCAAATTCATTCAATCAAAATTTTGCATTTATTTTAACTAATGTTATAGGATGAATGCTGAACTCGTGAGGAGCTATTATCCCACAAATCGAAATTGTTGCACAGATATTGCAATAACTATAAATTGCTTTGAAAAATATTTTATCACTGACCACACCTACCTTGAAGGTGGTCACCGATGATTGCTCGTCTAAAAAATAGCGACAAATTGGTAAACACAAATCGTTGAATTTTATTACAATTTCCAAATTTCCACGGGGATTTCGAGATTCGAAAAAAGATTTCGAAAAAAAAAATTAAAAACTTTTTTCCGTGAAAATTTTGTGAATCCCTTCAAAGTTTTGAAAAAGATTTTGAAGTTTCGACGGACAGAATTTTAAGTTGTACAGCAATTAAATACCTTTTTAATGATCTAACATCGACCGAGGTTTGAATTGTGGGACCCAATTTATTTTAGGGTTTTTAAATTACCTTCAGTATTCAAAATAAGTATTTTCAAACTGTTGATTACCAGTCTAAATGACTGATGTTTTAGAAAATTATTTAATTGTTCTATCATTAGATAATTAGTCCTGAGAGGGGTCCTAGGCGCCGGATAATTATTTCTAGGTGAAAAAATATTTCATGCCACAAATGTTGTCAAATTTTACGATTTTTTCCAAATTCTTAGTCAAAATGTAATCCTGACTTAAAACTGAAAGTTGATACATTTGTGATAAATTTGAATGCCACTTGCAATAAGATTTGTTAGAAGTCCTAAGATGTATGGAAGATAATAATCAGTTCTCGAAATAAATAGCCTCCAGTACTCATGCGATAAACAAGAATAGTTCAAAGTTTCTGCGGAACTATAATTTTGCGAGTGATTTCCCATTTATTACAATTGATTGTTTCACGAGTTTTGTTGTAAGATAAGTTAAGAAGTGAAACGGGAAAATACAATATTTGACCGCGATGATCATATCCGGGGTACCCACACGTTCCCTGTAGGTGGCCATATCTCACATGAGTTCTTCTGGAAAAAAAGGCTATTAATTACTTTGATTTTTTAAATTTCACAACCGATGCTCTGTTTTTTTTTAAATTCTCACATAATTCCTTGCTGACCAAATAAAATGTTGAAAGTTACCGCGAAAAATTAACGAATTTGAATTTACCCAAAATTTTTCACTCAAATTTGGAAATTTCAGTTGGCCATATTTTAGATTATACGTCATGTAAGCAGCTTTCCCTTGAGATAGTAAGGATCGAGATTTAGCCTGTCAGTAAAAAATTATTCGGATGTTTCAACAATTTCATCCAGTGGCAACATGACTTGAGTGGGGATTCAATTCCCAGATCATTCCATCAATTTGGTCGAAAAATTAGTGAGTTTGAATATGTAGTCCTGATCCTCAGTAGGGGGTGGCCTAGGCAAACAAAATGTAATATCAAAAACAGGCCACAATTTACGCTTGTTTTTCTTTCCCGGTTAAAATATTGAAAATCCATAAACTAACACAAATATCTGAGTCTGAATTGCTAAGGCACACACACGAGGTAATGCACTCGGCTCTACGGCAAGTACATCGGAAAATTGCGAAGGTGATTCGAATTGATAGATATAAAAATTGGAGGTTTCACCCTCACAATTTTGAAAACCAGAAAATTGAAATCAAAATCTTATTCCAGGTTCAAATTGTCATCATCGTTATGGTACGCGTCTCATATGAAAATAGTATATCATCCACAGGGTTGCACAATTGAAAATGCCATGGCATTTTCGGCATTATGCCTGCCCAAAATGCCCTGGCATTTTGGGCATTTTCATTTCATGGCATTTTGGGCATCTATGGCACTTTGGGCATTTTTGGCATATTCAGCCTAGGGCAGGCATTTTCGGCATATTCACTCCAATTTTTTAAATATATGACTTTAGCTACCTGCTAATTTTGCAAAATAAGTCACAAAACAGTATGTTGCAAATAATTTTAATATTCAACTGGATTACTTGATAAAATTATAGAAACAAACTGTTTCCAAAAAGGTTGCAACCTGGAGCCAGTTGATATAGACATATTTATGGAAAAATAATAGTAATTCTATTTTCCTTATTTTGTTGTAAAAATTCGCGTGGACACCGTGTCTGTAATTATTTAGATTTCAAGAACAAACATATTCGGGCAAAGATGCAACACAAAAAGATAAAATAGTTGTTAAAAGATTAACAATATCATTGTGAGCTTCAAAACTCGTCGTCATCTAAATGTATTTATTGTTACATTTTGAACTCCTAGAATTATTACACTGGTTTACTACGGCTGATTAAATGCAGTTTTCAAAGTCGACACAAAATTTGCTACGGAAGCTCCAAGTTTTGACATATATTATAACCGTCGCATTGTATGTATCTAATGAAAGTGTAAAATTTTCTATACTTTACAAGCCATTATCAAATACGGAATTTATACAGTACTGGCACTGTGCAAATTGTTCTTTCCAAATCCAAAAGTTTTTTTAATGTACAGCGTTGAAGGTTTGCAACCCCGTTGGGGCTTATTGAAATAGCCATTAGGGAATTACACGAATTAAATTCTTTTTTTAAATCAAGTATAACATTTTCTAAAACTGGATGGGTTTGATTATACTATGAAATCTCCCTTATATTCGCTAAAGGAGCAATACTGGTCATAGTGTATAAGTTTCTGTAAAAATGCCCAATATGCCCGAAATGCCTGCCGAAAATGCCCAAAATGCCGGGCATTTTCAGAGGAAGGCATTTTCAGGGCATTTTCGGCGTTTTGGGCATTTTCAGGGCATTTTCAGGAGGGCAGGCATAAAACCGAGGGCATTTTCATTTGTGCAACCATGATCATCCAGTTCCTCTAACATCTGGGCTCATCAGTTAGTTTATGGTTCCTGTGGACAGACTAATAATCCACCAAAGGAGAAAGAATATGCAGTGGCGTTAATAATTTTGTTGCACAGGGAGCTGGTCCTTCGAAAATTAACAAGTTGAAGCTAACATTCTGAATATGTAAAATGGCTGCTGGGGATTGATACAAAATTAATTGCCTTGTTTCCATTAATTTAAATTATTGAATGAAATCAAGTATAAACACATGCAAGTACATATGTATAGAGAGTGGGAAGTAACGCTGGTGCCATCTATAGTCGGATCTGGCGTTAAGTATAAATCGTCATTTTCATGAGTCGGTAGATATCGCTTGAACTTCTATTTCAGTAAGTAAAAGCTGAAATAAATTATTAAATCACACGCCACTTGAAATTTCATATGAGATAGAGCAAATTTTAAACTTTACATATAGTTATCAGATGGTCAAATGTTCTCAAATAGTTAGTGGCAAATGGTACACTGTAATTCTACAATTGCCATCTACATTGGAGAACGTCGGTTTAGCATTTAAAATCTAGTTTTAAAATTATAAGGGACATTTGGAAAAATTGATTTATTTAAAAATTTGAAACAACTCATTATTAGGAATGAAGTACCAATTTAAATAAAAAATATTTTCTTTTATTTATTGTTTTACTAATAACATTTCTAGTAAAATATATTATCAAACATGGGTTCGGAAATGGTTTTTTGTTTTAATCCAGTTTAAATTATTGGGAAATAATTTCTGTCGTAATTTGTAATTTTTACCTCCTCCGAAATTAATGTTCTGCTTTGAGAGGACGCGTTTAATGATTTCTCCATTCTTTTGATTACGATCATCATATTTGTTTTAAAACATAAACTTCATTTTGTAACAAATTCGTATCCACATTTTAAAAAATTTACTTTGTTGACCTGAGTCGATATTTTAGGTCAACGGGTCAGGAAACGTTTAATAAATTTGGATAACCCTCGAAAATTTCAACTGGGATTTCTAAATACAGATTTGAATTCCTTACTTGAACCCGGTCAGTGAAGTGCATTTGAGAAAATGTGAAATTAAATTTGCTACGAACTGGAGGAGTCAATTATTTGTAACTCTCCTTTTTGGTCTAGATAGATTGCGGGGTAAGTGATGATAGTCTTCCTGTATATTTAGTTTACAAAAATAAATTCTGACTACTAAAAATTAATAAATGTCAATTAAATTGGAAATTGTTGGTTTAGTACTGATTCATTGAAGTGTAGTATTTGTTCCCTTTGATAATTTTACAAAGCAATTTTAACCTGAGATCTGCACAAATTTAATATAATATAATAATTATATTTTTAAAATTCGATTAGCTTCAATGCAAATTTTATGAATTGCAAATAATTATCGACTAAATTTGCTTTTTTCACAACTTCAACGTATTTGTGACAAATTTTAAAATAAAGTGGTTCAAATTCGATCAGCTGGGAATTTCATTTTAAACTTTTATTGTAAATTCCACTGAACAATTTATCCATTCCTTTTGCGTATCTTTTCTGCTGCAGTTGTATTTCCCCAAACATTTCCCACTACCGTTCCTTATATGGGCTAGAGGGGAAAATCATTACTGACACCCTGTAGAATTGGCTACTCAATTTGGTTTAGAAATTGTGGGAGTAAAAAAGAAGAAACGAATATTGCCAGTTATTGAAAGTTGACTTACACGCCACTTCAAACATTATTCGTGACAATTATATCAGTAAGCCGTAAGTTGAAGTACTGAAGCCTCTGCAAAATTTGGATTTCCTAGGGAATTAAATTTGTGCTCCCAAATGGCAAGTACAGTGAGTATGAATTATTATGTTTGTAATCGTCAAATTTGCTTAGAAAACATTAGAAGGTTCTTTATTGTATTGTTCTAAGGTTCTAGAAGACGCTAGAAAGCTAAAGTGATGATTGCATTAGAGTTGAAGATCAAGTTGGAATTTATTTGTGTGATTTAAGTCGTTTAAAAATTACGTGAAAATACAAAAACCAGGCATTGACTAAGGCTCCCATATAAGATGCTTTGAACCTGTTGACAGGTCAATTTTAGGTCACGTGACCTCAAATTGACCTTTTTGTCACCAATAGTCACTTGACAAATTGACTTTATAGGGAGACACAGGACCTACATATAATGAAACTTAGAAATTAATCACCTGATGACAGCCTTGGAACAATACAATTTGGATTCCGGTTATTACCTTTAATTCCCACAAACTCGAAGCCACCCGGAATTAATAACATGAATGACACAGGTTGTAACAGCTAGATTATATATGGTTTAGGCTTGCTTTATTAGCAGATAAATTGGGATGATGAACCTAATGGATTAGTATGATTCAAAGAAAATGAAAATCATAAACACAGTACCATTCCGTATAAAAGCGAGATGAGAATTGGAAATTGATAGCCACTTATAGTAAGCTCTTGTGATCCTTAAAAAAATATTTAAGTAGCCAGTATGGAATGATAAAAACCTTTTTCGATTTCAGTCATTTGTTTTAATTTCTAAATCTAACCTTTGGGTTAGTTTTAGTTTAACGTTATTACATATTTTCCGTTTCGTTTTCGTTACTGTAAACCGTTTTCTCATTTTTTCGATAATAATGTTATTCAATAACGTTATGAATAACGTTATCCATCCCTGTTCGCTATGCTTCAAAATTAAAACCAATTCGGAGAATTAGTTTAGAAATTCTGAATTTGTACTTGGTTCCTTGGAACGTTTGTATGGATTTTGTATGAACGTTTGGGATATCTTGGGATTGGACAAAATCTCTGAGCTCCTATATCTTGTTGATGCAAAAGTTCCTAGAAAAATACCCCCAGTACGCCATGCTTCAGCTTTCGTAGTTGAAAAATTTTAATTCACTTATGATTTTTCAATTCTTTTCCCAGGTTTTGTCAAACTTGTCTCAAAAACACTGGATGCAGCTGGGATAATTTCGGAGCATAGTCAAATAGATTTTTGTTGAAAATTTTTCACACTACATTTCCAAAAAAATCGTTCCATTTCCTTTACCGTTGTATTCAGAATTTTTAACTAGCGGGATGAGACAAATTTTAAAAAAATCTGGGAAACTATTTGCTAAACCGTGGGGAGTTGGATATTTTCTACTTTCCTTATTCTTATATGGGGTAGAATGAGGGCTCTTTCTTCGCATCATGTAATATTGATTGATACCCCGATTCGTACTGAAAGATTTCATATTTTAAAGCAATTGATCATCTTTTTAATTTACCATTACTAACAGAGATGCGATCCAGATAAAAATATTCTGCGGTTTTTCTAATTTTACAACCGCTCCCAAATCGTTCTTTTTCGATATTTTGAAGACCATTGAAAATGAGTTAAAAAAATCGCATTCTGAATTTATTCGAGAGTTTCAAGTTGATCCAACACAAGACGATTTTCCTTGGGGGGCTTGTCTCATATGAATAAATTTGTTACAAATTGTAGGATTCAGTTCTTGTTCACTCTCTAATGTGGGCTAGAGGGGTTGGGGCAAATCATGACAGTCTCTATGAATATTCTAATAAAATAAAATAAATTCCACATAAAAAATTTAATGAATGGGATTTCAATTCGAAACGTAAGAAATTGAGAGTTGTTAAAACTTGGAGCTTTGAGATCACTTTTAAGAATTTTCATTTCCACAATTTTCTGCTGGTAAAAAGGCTGGTCAGTAGATTTTTGTCACAAATTCAAATTAATACCTAGGCCAATAAGAAATACAAAAAGATGATCTAAAAAAAATTTAGTAAAAATTGAGACATTGAACATTTAGTTCGACACTCTGGTGAAAACATTCAAATTTAAACTCCGATCAGAATTCGCTACAAATAAAGTACAAAATTAACCCAACGAGTAATGAACAATGGAAAGATGGAATTTTCAAAATTACTTCTTTAACGCCGCCTTGATTATTTTTTAGGGCCGCTATGAGGGTAATAATTCCGTTCAAAAATAAACATTGAAAACTTTTTCCCAAATAATGTTTTCAGATTCTTTCACACGTAACGCGGAGTAAATTATTTGCGATTACTGAAAACAATAATTGTAGGGAGATTTACCCAAAGCACTTGTGCAAAATATTTTTGTAACATTTTAAAATTTCAGTTTAAAAACTGAATCAAATACGTTTTTGATAACAATATATTGAACGATATTTTGCCAACCCTCACAAAACTTTAATCTCACAGGAACATATACGCAGAGTACTCAGGAGGATAAGCATATCTTGAAGCTCATAATTATTATTGTTCCTTACAATTTACACATTTTTAATTGCTTGGCGACATTGATTCCGCAATTATAATTTTCGAAGTTATTTTTATTTATCCCGCCAAAATTGTTTGGCCACGAAATTTAAAATTTCAGTCCATGTTTCACTGCAGATTGTGCAACAATTGAATTACTTTTGATTAATCCCTTTAATACCGAGATAGGTTAAAAAAGATAAATCCTAAACGTTCCTCAAAAGTTTTTCCAATTTTTCACAATTGTATCCACAATCCGGCTTTTAAAACTAAAATCACAAGCTCTTTGAAGCTGCCGTTGTGGGAATATTTGTCGAGAAATCAATGTTCTTCAATATCCGGTCAAACATACGACATGTTTTTTGTTGTTGTGAAACATTTACTAAATTTCTTGAAAACTAGCTCTTAATTATAACCACACGTACCCTGAAGGTGCCCATCACTCAGATGATTTCTTATCAACAAAAAAGGTGAAATTTTGTTCAAAATAAATCAGGAAATTTGATCGTCCCTACCAAATTCTCGCTATGATTTCGACTCTTTGAAGACCAATGGCCATGACTTTAATTTTAAAAAAAATTTCAGCAACCTCAAAGAAATAATGTTTCTTGTGAGAGGAAGTACTAAGTCTGGATTAATTCCTATTCGATGAAAACAAAATTGCGGGCGAAACATTAATGACTTGAAATTTTGACTAAGATTTCAATATTTTTGTTAGCATTACTTCAGCTAGTAGTTCATGTAAGCAACTTTCAAATAACATTTCATTCAAACGTAACTGAGATTTTTTGAGACATGAATTTCAAATCCATTAAATTATTCAATAACTTTTTCCAAAGACAATTGATCCTAAGTCTTCAAAGATTCCTTCATGTTGAAAGCAATTCTTTAAATTTTAGTTGAAATGTTGGAAAATTTGAATATCCCGCGAAAAATTTGAAAAGGTTTCATCTGAATTGATTTTAACTTGTAGAGCAGTTAATTACCTTTTCAATGATCTAACATCGACCGAGATGTGTGTTGTGAGACACAAGTTATACCAGTTTTTTAAAAGTACTTCAAACATTCAAAGTCATTATTTTTGAAATTTTGAACACCAATGTGAATGAATTAATTTTTGTAAATTATTAAATTATTTCGTTTACGAATTATTAGAAAATTAATCCGATGGGTTTGGGGGTTCAAGGTTTGAGCTGATTCCTTCTGTGTAAAAAAATATATCACGTTAAAAACCTTGCAAAATGTTTTTAAAAGTTTTTACTGATAATTTTAAAAAAATATGGTGTTGCAACCCGTAGTGGCAACATTGTACATTCGTAGGTCAATTTGCACTGGAAATTATAGGCGTTGATATACGTAAATCCTCACGTAATTATGTTTTTATTACTGTATCAATATGTAAAGAACAACATGACAGTGACCAGTAATTAAATAAATGAAGTAATTAATTAATTAAATTAATGATTAATTTACACGCGACTTGAACTATTAATTGTGACTTAAGAATTGAACTATTAACAGCATATGTTTTGACTGAAAATTGGCGAACTGTTGCTTTAGATGTCTAAAATCTGGAATTCTGCAAATAAGAATGAATTACGATTTGCAAAACTTGTTACACAATAAGATTATTATTATTTTTGTCTTAAAATATCCTACAGATCATTTTTAACAACATTTGAAAAATAAAATCCCAGGTGCACATGTGTTTGAGTTGTTTTACTTACTTTGCCCAAATTTTGTTTTACAACCTGCCAATTATGATCTGCAATCTGACCTTACCTCATGGATATGTTTCCATACATTGAAATTCAATATGCACAAACTTCAACTTTGATGTAAAATTGACAGTATTTATGTATCATTCGATTAGATAATTGAAAAGTACCCTTTTTTGGTGAGAAAATTAATACCTGTCTTAGTTATTATATTTGAAATTTAAAAATATTTTTCTCTCGGATTTATAATGGGTGTCATTAGACGGGACATTATTGTTGTGCACCTTTTAAAGTGCACATGCTGGTACGGATTAAAATTAATTAATTTTGTTTCGTTTTAAATTTTGAGGTGTATATACATATGTACTAATAAAATGTCAATTGGCTTCAATCCGGTTCAGAACTTACACGCCACTCTATCAGTTTACCGGATAATCCAGATATTGAAAGCAAAGATGGGAAACAAATACAAATTTGTAAAATTTATAACTTTTTAGTTCTGAAGGAAACGTTGTTTCAAAAAATGCATAGCAGACCGAAAACGAATCTTTCATCATAAATTAGAATGGTATTTTCTGGCCCTTTAATTTGCTTGTGATTCTAAGGAGCTAGTTGAGCTTAGGCTTCCCTCTAGATTTTGATCTGAATACTAGATTTACGGTATATCTACTAAAACGGGAAAACCATCTATTTACATTGGTAACATTTTATTAAATATTAATTTAGAATTTTAAAGGAAAATACCATGAAATTATTTTCATTTCACCTTCCTAAAAACTTGCACCATGAGTCCATGAAACGGAGGAATTTTTGTCAGAATGATTAGAATAATAAATAACCCTGCGTCACAGTTTTGAATATTTAGAATAATCACCTTGCCAGATTCAAACGAATCATTTTCAACCTCAATTCCGTTTTAAAACTGTGAGGGGCGTTTGAAAAAATGTATTAATTAAAAAATTTAATAAAGTTCATTAATTATGAATGAATTGCTTTTTTAAAACACCTGAACGTTTTTTATTTTGTTACCAAAAATATTTCCATTCATAATTGCAAACCCCAGTTTATAAAATAGGCTGATGTTTTAATCAACCTTAAATAGACAGTAAATAATTAACTGTTTTTTGCAAGATACTTACTTCAATTTCATAATTTGAACACAATTTTCGGGTTAGTACCCCCGAAATAAATACCTTTAATCTTACCAAATTCATTAAAATTCAATAGTAAAAGTGCAAATACAGGAAGCACATATTTATTCCAGGTTTTCATGGATGTGTAGTGTGACCGGAATCATTAACCACTCACATTCCTCAGTAAGGGAGTTTAGAGTTGGAAAAAATGTAAAAATATGGGGAAAAGGCGAAAATGGAGAAGAACGTGGGTAACTATAACTTAAAATAAATGATAACACATATCACCAAAATAATTACTTCGGTTGGATGATGAATACATTCAGAAATAAAACTTAATTACGAAGTTTGCATTATGATTTTAATTTGTTTGTGGAAACCCTCAGAAGAAACATGTTTCGATGTCACTGGGGAATTTAAATTCCTCTCAAGTAATTACCCTGTTGTAATAAAATTTACGAATTTTGAAAAGCCTGCGATTTAAGGCCACCGTCGATTTTTCCCCCTAACGCCATACATAAATTATGAAGTTAGTATGCACATATTAAGCGGAGGAAAAAATGAATAAACTGTCCGATAAAAAAGTTTTGAGAAATTTTTAATAGAAGTAAAATCTTCAGACGATAATAAAATACAGCAACTCAGAATTTCAAAATTCCCGCCAGACCTTTCAGATTTCCCGTATAATTTTTTTTTCAAATCGAATTGCCCTGAATAATATTACAAGATATCAGGTAACAGAATTAGAATTACATGAGCTTATTATTAACTTTGGGTCATGAAGCTGCTTACATTTCACAAAAAAATCAATTCTGGAGTGCATAACAAATGAACGACTCCGTAGGATTGTAGAAGGCTAGCAAAGTCAGAAACTCGTACTGTTTTCGGACCTAAAAGATGAAAGACTCTTCCTATTTAATTCCTAAATTTATGTTTGATGAGGTTTTCAAAATTGGGAAGCAGTTTTCCGGAGAACTTACATAATGCGTTGTCAAGAAAATACGCTTGTATTTTATAAGTCCAATCTAAATATGTTACTGTCCTCTATTCGGCATTCCTTGAAGATACTTTGCCGTATTCCGAAGATCAAAATTTGAATGCTTTTCAATACAAAATTCAAGAGAATTAAAAATGTGTGCAGGTTATTATATTAAATGCACGTAAATCGATTGGTCCATGTTTTTCTTACTTTGATATAGACGTGATTTGAATATGGTCAGACTGAATAAATAAAATAAAACAAACAAATTTTTACTTAATTTTTAATTTTTTAGAAATCCTAAATGTGTAAGGGGTCCCCTATTGAGAGGATTAAAATTGTAAATATCAATAAAAATCCACAAAGTGTTAATAGTCCAACCGGAAAATATTTGACTTTCACGCAACTCTATGTGTCTTCCTGCGCATGCACAATCCGCTTGTAAGCGATAAGTTTGCCGTCCAACTGGTGTCTGATGAGTATCGAACTAAAGATCATCTGAACTATCCTATTGTAATAATATCCGAAAATTATGAAAAACTTGTGATTTGAGACGACTGTAGATTTTTTATCTTAATGTAGATAAATTTTGCCGATCGCGTCTGTATCGAAAATAAACGGGCTTTCCGACATTGAAGTTTTGAGAAGTTCTGAAAAGAATTTTCTATATACTGGGAGGATCAAATATGTCATTCAGTTCATTATAAAAGTTGGTGGGTGGTTGGTTACGCTCAACCTGTAATTTCAAAATAAACAAAATGAATTACAGTCGATTCACCCATAGTGCCCTATTAAGATACCTATAGAGTCTATCTCTCTTAGATGTCACTTTCGCTGGGTGGACCATGTCAAATTTGTGTGGGCAAGATTACCAGCAATCCTGGTAGCACAAATGATACTGTCCTGGGTTTTATGCTTTCCCACCTGAAAATGGCATGAAAATTCCAAGAAAACCGAAAATACATTATTATTAAAATTTCCAGTATCTTGGCCAATTTGGGCAAGCATATTTGGCAGAAACATGTACACATGACCACTAGGTAACGTCTAGCGTAAACATGAGATGTTGTTATGACATATTCAAGCCTAATCCAGTGTGAAAACAATTTAATTATTGATTTTTCAAACAAAAATCAAATTGTCCTAGTTCTTGATTTGCGGCCAGTGGTTTAAAAAATAAATTCAGAAGTGATTCCAAAAATCCGTAAACATTTTACACCAGTCATTTGCTTTGAACGGTGCAAGCACTTAACTCTGTTAAAGACTTTACTGGTTTTAAAAGAAAAATTTAGGCAGTCTCTGTGAATGTTTAAAATTTTGATAATGAATAGTACCTAAAAATAGAGCAAAAAACTCTATTAAAAATGAAGTTTTATCGATAATAAATTATTGATTTTATAATTATATCAATTCATTTTAAATGTCTAAACGTAACATGTGGCTGTCCTCTCTCTTGTCCAATTTGAATTTTTTACCACACTCGGGAAATCAAAATTTGAATGTTTTCTGATAAAATCTGAGTTCAAAATTTTTGTGGGTTGTTATAATAAGTGTACATATATATTTATAAGCGGAGTTGAATTATTTATAGTCCAACTTTAAAGTCTCCTTTCGTTTTTGGTTAACTCAAAATTTTAATACAAATTTTAAATATCGTTAGTAGCAAAAATAAATCACAAACCGCAAGTATAAAACAAACATAATTTTTCCATTAGGATTCCTTTCACTCCCGACACCGACTTTCCCTCAACGTTGCTTCGTTTGCACGAGGATATACACGACGATTCTCAACGTAGGAACAATTTCTCAAACAAATTTTGCGTGAGAAAAAAAATATGAGGGAACTGATATCCTAAAGACAAACCGGACTTCAAACTTATTTTTTCCTGACCCATGCGACCTGAAATGTTGACCCAGGTCAATGAAGTAAATTTGTAAAAATCTGGAATCAAATTCTCTACAATCTTTTGAAATGATTTGTTTTTCACTCCCTTATGTTGGCTATGGTGGGACCAATTATGATGGTCATCCTGTACATTCAAATTATACAAAATACATGTTGCATAAAAACGATTAAACGACATTTAGTTTGGAAATTGTCGGTTTAGTATTTATTAAATTCGTTTTTAAAAGTCTCATTTTAAAAATCAATTAAAAATTCAGGAAGTCACTGAAATATCTGGAAAACTTATGCAAGGCAGTTCCCAGATTATTCGAATCTCAAATAACGAAATCTAAGCGACTTTAAAACAACCAAAATTCAGATACGCTTCAGTGCAATTTGACTATTTGTATTTGGCTTTAATTTGTTGATTCTAGTTTCAAAACGTTCAATGAATTTCTCAGTGAGAGAAAATAGAGATACCCTGATTATTCCGAATCTTCATAAAAATCTAACAACATATCTGAAAGTACATGGAAAACACTTTACTTTTTTTATTTCTTGCATCCGATATGTATTTTGATGGTAGGTAAATTTCAAACTAGGTGAATGTAAGAAACCTTCTCAGTCAACAACGTAAAAAACCCTAAATAAAAATAAAAAAATCCTCTTCGGAACATCAATAATGTTGATCTCAAACTCAAAGTCAAGGTACATTTTTGTTAAATGTAGACGCCACTTGAAATATCCTTTAGGTCAAGCGAAATAATATACTCAAGCTAAATGAGAGCAAAATTTTAGACAGTATGCTATTGAACATATGGGAAGTTGGAAGGAAATTAATTGTCCATCGCGATTCAAAATGAGAATAATCAAGAAGGTTAGAGAGTCGAAGACGCTTTAGAAATCCATTTTTGTCGAATGAATTTTTTTAAACTATGGTTATAATTCTGAATTAAAAACTTCCATGCAACGTCCCGTAAAATAAGTTAGTCTGAATTATTGTAATTGTAATTCCTTTGTAAAATAATACAGCTGATTTCCAACGACAGACAGTTATGAGTTACTATAAGGGGAGATTCGTAGGACATTTCCTAATAACGTTAATTGTGTCGGTTGATATATATCCTCATATTTTTGGTTTTATTACTGTGACAAAAGAATATGGAATAAAAAAACAGGGGAATACCACTTTAACCAAAGGTTGGAAAAAATAATCAATTTACACGCCGCTTGAAATATCATTAATGATACTGCAACAACAAATTTTATTGTTAGTAGATATTATTTATTAAGGAATTGTATATTTAAAAAATAAACGGGTGCAAGAGTTTAACGTTACGTTTTTACTAGAAACAATTTAATATGGTGTTCAAAATAATACCAATTATATCATAATGAAAACATAATAATACATATACATATATATACATACAATGAATACATATAACAATACATTATCTCATGACTGTGAGTGAGCCCTTAAGCGAAGAAAAATCTTTCTTCCGATCTATCTTTGAATTTCCTGGGAATCTGCGCAAATAATTTGGCTCCTATGGAGATAGCACAAAGGAAATCCAAATTAAGTGATCAAAACGCTCCAATCGCTTCCGTTCTTTCGTGTGATGAACAACGAACTACCTTATTTAAACACCATGAAGTAAATTATCTGGTGGCGTAATTACCAAAAACATTGTTAGGAAACTTTTGTTAAAATTCTTGCATAAACAGTAAAATATGTTTGTAGCATTCTAAAAAACTGTTGCAAAACCTGAGAATTTTAGACGAGCCGAATTCCCAATGTCACGAAAGAAGCATTACAATTTTAATAATTTGTAACCTAACGTAGAAACCCTTTGACTTGAATAAAAATCAAAACACTGAGCTGACATGTGCTTGCAGTTTAGCTTTACTTACTTTGACCCCATTGTGTTTTATTTTCTGTCAATGACATTGCACATTTTCTAAAATACTACTGTTGATGAAATGCATCATATCAGACTAAGGTTATTCCAGTTTTTCGAAAGTAATTACTTTGAATCTTCAAAATCAGTATTTTTAACAGTTTGAACACCAGTCAGAATAAAAACTTTTTTTAAATAATTAAACAATTAAATAAATTAACTTAAAATTAAATTAAAAATTAATTAATAATAATTTATAATTTTATATTTATGCAAATATTTTTAAAGTGTTACACATCTACATCTTTAACCTATGCTGAAAATTTGCTGAGCTTTAATACAGACTTCGAATTGTAAATAATGGGCGAATTTCTTCCCACCTTTAATGCATTTTTAATAAATTTTAAAAATAAATAATACAAGTTTGTCCAACTGAGAATTTTATTTTTCAATCGTGTTGTAAAATGCGTTTGTTAGTTTTTCAAGTCCTTTTGCGCGTTTTTTCCCTACAGGTCATGATATTTCCTATTAGTGCCCATCATGGGTACAGATAGTACCCGGGTATGTGGGCACAGGTCCAGGTCGAGGTACAAAATGTGTACATAAATTTTGTACCAAAACATTTTGGGTACATTATGGGTACCCAAAATTTTTACCCGCAATGTTGGGTACAGGTACGGGTATGGGAACGAGTACGGAGGAATACTTATTTGAGTCGATTCCATTTGGAACAGGCACGAGTTCTTGAAATACCTGAACCTGATCTCGAAGTACCTTAAATATTGGGTACTTTTATGAAAACGTAAAATCAAGAAAGCAACTTTTCTGCAACACGTGCTTTATTGAACACAACACAAATTTATAATTTCATGAACCCTATTTGAATTTTTTCATGTGTGCAGCCTTCTTTTGTTTCATAATGCCTTATGGACTTTTCATTCTCATATGTTTATGATTGGTATTACAGGAATTTGAACAAATTTTCTTAACAAGCTATTCCACGTTTTTAATGAAATTTGATGTAAAGGGAATATTGAGTAGATCACGATACAAATTAACTTTATTAGGAGGAAGTATAGTATCGGAAATATGAAAATTTCAAAAATCAGCAGTGCAATTTAGTATTGCAAATATTATATTATAAAATCTGGATAAGAATTTGCTACAAAACAAGGTAAAATCAGTAACGCATTTGGTTGGACTAATGAGACAGCAAGCGTTGCTTCCGTACACATTGCACAGATTAATAACCACCCAGTATTGATCAACAAAAAAGGCCCCAAATAAAATTTAATTTAGGATTTCGCTCCCTTGCAAGTACAACATAATCAAAATGAAACCAGCTTGAATTTTTGATATATAAAATATGTAAAATATATCATTAACAATTAAAATGGTTATAGTAATATTAACTAGATTGTTGATTATAATACAATAATTGTGCAGGAATACTTGAACAGTACTACGATACTTGACCGTTGAACATAAAAGAGTGTATACAGAAGAGCTGAATAAATCAGGTGGCAGCACCTGTGGAATGCATTAAATTGTGACTTTTGGCATCCCGTAGTTTAAAAAATTGCTTTTGATTCATAAATATTTTTTATTAGACTCGTGATCCTTTTCGTATCATTTTTGAACGATTGCTCATTGAAACCAAAACAGTAGTTAAATTAAAACACCCAGTAATTAAACATGGTCGCTGTGAGGCAAGCTGTCTCACATTTCATATGGGACCATATTTAGATTAAGATGGGCTTGTGCCCATATGTATAATTACATAAATGTATGAGGAATGTATGAAGGGACGTCGGTAGGAGAGTTGGAGAGTCGGATGTCTTCAACTCACCTCCCTCCGTCTAGCTGGATGCTAGGATAGATATAATAAAGGGAGTGAACGTTTAGACTTTGACCTGAGAACATCTCTCTCTCTCTTATCATTTTTCATGAGACAACTCTCATCCATATTCTCGTATTTTGAGGCCCAAACACTTTGGTCCTAAAGGTCTAATTATTATAATAATTAATATTAGTTATCTAGTAGTTAATATAGTAAAGTCAACTCTGACAGTCGCAACGATCTTTGCAGCATAATTTAATATAGGTTGCTGGATTTACTACTTCCCTGAAATATCATGTAAGTCTTGAATTTTGCTTGCAACGATTAATTTCATTATAGTGTGGAATATTAGTTACAAAAAATTCTGAGGATTTTAAAAGAAGGACCTGGGTACAAGTCCAGGTACAGTCAGATACACATACCCATGGATCCAGTATTTGGGTTGTTTTTGGGTACAGGTACGTTTCAGGTAAAGCTACAATCATTTAAATTGAGATCAGGTTGAGGTTCAAAAAATTCGGACCTGTTAATATTGGTACAGGTACGGGTAAAGGTACACAATTTTGAAGTACTCGTTATATGGGTCCAGGCAAACGTCCAGGTACAGGATTTTTGTACCCATGAGGGGCACAATTTCCTATTAACGAGTGTCAAAAGTTTTTTGGAACTAATTTTAAAATTTAATTCAACATTTTACAACCTTTTCCAAATTAACCCTGTCTTATAGCTCAACTTCCTAAATCCCTAAATCTATAGTTTTTGAGCTAGTGGGATGGAACAAATTTAACAGAAACTTGGACAAGGATTTGCTAAATCATAGAAGAAATAGATGTTTCCCAATAACCTGCCTTACATGGGCTAGAGAGGTAAATCTCTTTGTGAGTCCCTGTACAATTCGTTCCTCAATTCGTATTAGATATTGTGTGGGTTAATATATATCCTCATATATTTACAGGTCTTTCTTTTTATTATTCTATCAAAAAAAAGTATGTAAAAAAGGACGAAGGCTGAGAGCGGGAATACCAGTAAGTAAAAGTTGAAAAAAATGAATAGTTTACATTAGTTTTTTAAGTTTTATTTGCGATGAATCATTAATACAACGGAAAATAATTTCTGGCGTAATTCGGAATTTGTCCCTCCTCTGAAACAATAGTTTTCTCCTTGAAAAGGACGTGCACACAGATTTACGGATTCTTCTGATTACGACCATCAAATTCGTTGAAACAAACATTCACTTCAGGCTTACAACTTCAATTAAAAATTGCTATTACAATTAAAATTTGAACGAAAATAATGTAAAATCTACCAGAATTGACAAATAACGACAAGCAAAGTGTGAATTCAAGACAAGAGAAAAAAGAAGCACTTGATGGAGTGTTTTTTTCAATTTTACTTTGACGCCGTTTTACATAATTACATTTCTTGCCATAATATATTTTATGCACCTGGTTCTTCTTCTGGAATGTAATTTTTTAAACGATTTTAGAGCTTAAAGAAATTACGTATTTTTTAATGAGAGATTTTTACTCGAGATGCGGCATCTCAGTCAAAATGTACAGCGGTTTTTCAAAATTTTGAAGACCAGTGAATATGAATTTGATTATTAAATTTTATAAGAATTAATCAAGGATGATTTGAATTGAAGGGGAAGCATCAAGTTTCGCTTAACTCCTTCTTGATAAAATTAAATGTTGACATTTTGGGCGAAACATTAATGAAATTGAATATCTGCAATGTAACATATAAGGGGATTATACCTCACGTCCAACTGACGAGTGCCATATCTTAACATGTAACCTCCTTTCCTTTTGTTTTACTTAGAAATGATTTTTTAAGTATAATCCCGAAATACGTTTAACCCTATAATTCCTAAACTTTTTAGGGTGCTACTATTCCTAAGCCGTGGACAGGCTGGCCACATGTTAAATCAAAGGGCCCGTAACAAATTAGGTAGCCTATTTAGGCGGCACAATTTTAACAGCTTTGGGGCTACACCGGAAGGATAATCGTCGTTAAAATTCATTATTTATGTATATAATACATATCAAATAAGTATAATATAATATTTTTATATTATAAATATACTATATATATTTTTATTTAGTTTATACATATTTTTATTTTAGCGTTCTCCTTTGGTTGCTATAAATATATAAAGATGCATATAATTTTAGTTATATATATATATACAATACATACAAACTAAATATAAATATATTATATACATAAAATAATATATATTTATGTATTTTTAGTTTTGTATATATATAATACATACAAACTAAATATAAATATATAATATATATAAAATAATATATATTTATATATTTTTTGTTTTATCTATTTATATATATAAATATATTTATATATATATATGTAAACTAAATATATATTATTTTATATATTTACATCTATTTATATATATATATATATGTAAACTAAATATATATTATTTTATATATACATATATTTATATATATATATATGTAAACTAAATATATATTATTTTATATATACATATACTTATATATATATATGTAAACTAAATATATATTATTTTATATATACATATACTTATATATATATATGTAAACTAAATATATATTATTTTATATATACATATACTTATATATATATATGTAAACTAAATATATATTATTTTATATATACATATACTTATATATATATATGTAAACTAAATATATATTATTTTATATATATATATATTTATATATATATATGTAAACTAAATATATATTATTTTATATATACATATATTTATATATATATATATGTAAACTAAATATATATTATTTTATATATACATATATTTATATATATATATATATATGTAAACTAAATATATATTATTTTATATATACATATATTTATATATATATATATGTGTAAACTAAATATATATTATTTTATATGTATATATTTATATATGGAAACTAAATATATATTATTTTATATATATATATTTATATATGGAAACTAAATATATATTATTTTATATATATATATATTTATATATATATATATATATGGAAACTAAATATATATTATTTTATATATATATATATATATATATATATATATGTAAATTAAATATATATATTATTTTGTATATATTATATATTTATATTTATTTTATATCCAAATAAGAACGATAAAATTAAAATAATATTTCACACATACTATGCATATGGATCCAATGTATTGGTATAGGCCTATGATTTTGCATTGAAAATGGTGGAGAAAAGGCAAACTTGGTACAGTCAAAATTTTCTGCACTGGTAGTGGCTTGACCTAGAACCTTGAAATTTGGAACATGTATTGCCAAAATAGTAGGGAACGATTAGCAAAATTATGAAAATTCTACGTTTCATAGTTTCGTTAAAATAAAAATATGACTGTGAAAACTTTGTGTTTTGGCCACGCTGTCCACACCTTGGGAATTATAGGGTTAAATGTTTTACAATAAACCTCGACTTGTTTTGATTTGAGTGAGCTGATATTCATCTGGATATATTTACAAGTCTGTTTTTAATCTTGTAAAAAAAACGAAGGATACGCCAAAAGTTTAAGTGATAAACGCCATTAGTGAAGCGAACCAACTATCTCGATGAAGCGGGCGTCACGACGACTCAAAATATATAAAGTGGCGTTCCAGCTCAACTATTTTATTTTATTACTCTGTCAACCTACATTTCGGATTATAATCTTATTGGGAACAGTGTATATTGGGAGCGTGCACGTATTTATTTCCAACTGCAACACAAATAGGTTCAGTATTTTATTGTCCCCGTCAAGGAAGCTTTTTTGAAAAACGCGCTCAATTTGTAAAACAAATATATTGCAACGTGATAATTGTTTCATTCATTCGTGCCGACATTACATGACAGGCAGTAATTGCTATATGTATATGTACTTCTGGGTGTATTTGCATTTGTCTCCAGAAATTCTCCAAGCGATTGAGAGTGTCAATGAAAATTCAACACTGAATTGTACGATTGAAAACTCAACATTTGAGTGTGCCGTAAAAAATCTACCGTCCCTTCAAATCCCTTTGCTAAATTCCATACAAAATTTTGATTTTTGCACTTCAAATTCCCCAAATTAACATTTGAAGAATTTTGGAAAAATATCGTTTTCGTTTGTTAATAAAGCGTTTTCATATATATTTGGGCTCAGCATGATATCGTCACGAGATTAGTATTTAATTACAATTCGGTAGTAAGTCATATCATCATTTTAGGCGGACAGTACTCTTTGAAACAATTTCTGAGAATTTTTCAGCATTCATTTAATAAGGTCTGGTAGGGTGTTGCGCTGATTTTTTTAAAATTATCGCATTAAAATTTTTTATTCAATTTTAATTTTGTAAAACAAAATTTTTTTTTTGCCATTTATAGATGTTTTTTTATAGTTTCCCAAAACTTTCTCATTTATTGTTAAATTTTTTCGAATCACTTAAACCACTACGATTATAATTCATTGGGAGTCAATTGAGTCTGACATGATCGTTCTAATTGTAAGTACGAAAAATATTGTAAACCAAGGAAATTTATAATTTTCAATGGCTTTCATTCATAACAATACTTTTCTCTTAAAAAAATGTCTGGACAAAATTTTTCCTACTTCCACTACTCATGTAGTAAGGGTCGAGAATTTTGCAAAGGAAACACCACTTCCTCAAAGACCTCGGTGCTTCACATTTACAGCAGGATTTTGCAGCGCTAGTGCTTAGGTTTTCACTTCGTAACTCTAACCCTTTTATGACCTACCATATTCTGTAAAATTATCTCACCAAACCTGAGTACCTCGATTTGTCTTCCACGAATTAAATTTGACTGAGGCACACGTTGGCTTACAACTCATTTTAAGTCCAGAATCCATCCGACAAAACTATTTGCTAAAGACGTTCATCATCACTGGGAATAAATACAGTGGTGTTTAAACTTGACTTATTAATAATAGAATCCATTTCTTTAGTTTACGTGGTTAATTTTATTAAACAACCTAAATTATATGCAAGCTTTCGACATCTAACAGACTGTCATCCTCAGGCACTAACAAGCAAGTACTTAATAATTTCTTCTTGAAATGTAGCTTTCTGATTATAATTTATAATTGTTGACGAAATCAGATTTGCCTGTATTTATTTCCGACATTTTTGGTATTTCATTGTCTCTTTCAAGCTGAAACGAATTGGAATATTTTGTCGTAAGAACTTGAAAAGGTTGACAAATTTTGATAGTCTGAGTAAATTTTAAAATTTTAAGAATCAAGTTTTCAAATAAAATACTTTCAGTTTATTATTTCAGAATTATGAGAACATCCAGACATTAACGGAGAATTCCACATTAAGATAACATTTCATTAAAACAACAAATTAAAGCAATTGTACTGATGAGAACTAAATTTTATACCCGCGTTAATGATTTACTAATTTAAGGATTAAATAACAGTAGATAATCAAATGGAACAGACGCGAGAACATAATTTGTATTTAGCGTGTGTGCATATGGCTTACTCAATCCACTACTAATTTTAAGTTCTTACTTTTGCCGAACTGGAGACTTACAGATAAATTCTCGCGATTTCCTGGTACAATCTCTTGTGTCGCGTCACTGCGGAAATATTTTTAAGGTAATAGCGGAACAATGTTTTTTGTTTTTGCTTTGCAAAAAATATGCTTTACTATTTAGAAATATTTACATTTTCTTGAAACTTTCACTTACTGTTGAACTTTATTGAATGTGGTAGGATTGAGGAAAAAGTGAGTTCAAAATCCCAAAAATAAGATTAAATTTAAAACAATTATTTTTATCACTGCAACCGATTTTAGTGATTCATACATTATAGTTTAGCTTTTAATTTGAACTCAGAGGAGTTGTAGGTCGAATAGAAATTCATGTCATGAAAGTCATTATTTAAAAACAAATGATATGTTTGAAGCCAGCGTCAGACAATCGGTAAACATTTCCCCAGGTCTGACCATTATTTTTGAAGGAAGCTCAAGAAAAACTCCAAATAGTGACAAAAGTTATTAAAACAAACTTTAATGAGCAATATTTCTAAGCTTTGGAAATATTGAACGGTTACAGTACTCTAATAAAATTATAGATAAAATATATTCAAGGAGCAAATTTAAAAACAAGCATTTTTTCACAATTGAAATAAGGAACGTATTTACAGCATTCATTTTTTTACATTTGAAGGCAAGGGGGTTCAAATTTATTTCCTTTCTCCATCCCACGTGAGAATCATAACATATTTGAATTCCCCAGTTGTAAAAATAATTTTAGTTCTAGGTTTTCTCGAATTCGTTTCATTCACCTGCCGCATGATTTGATATATTCTCAAACAATTAATTTAATTCAGACAATTTTCGGACTGTTGTTTACATGAAAGTTTACAGAAAATGTAGACCCATTGGAATTCAAGGTGTTTTAAGGGCTCAAAAATGTACTATTGATTTTGTTTCAAAACAAAAGGAGAGCATGGAACCCAAACCGCAAATACATGAATAAAAATTCCCCGTAATTCGGTATATGAATTTATGCTAGAGCGTCATTGTCAAGTGGTCACGTGCAACAACATTCACACATTTTCTTATTTTACCTTAGAGCATAATGTCCTTATTTATATGTTTAGAACGATCATTTTCACATTTATGCATAGCAACATTATGTGCTCACAACTGAGTTAACATCAAGCGTCTCAAGTCGTATTGTACTTCAGATCGATAAAAATTATTATCAGGATTTCTGTAGCCACCAAACCCTTCGTTTTGCAGATAAAGAACACGCAATATGCCGGGCGGATAAACACTCCTCCATAGCAAAACGAAACAGCGTAATAACTGTTTAATTCTTCAGAGATCACGTATCGAGTAGACGGAAAATCAGTACTTTAAAATGTCATTTTGGGAAACGATACAACAATGAATGGAGCATTGATGTTGATCTTTCAATAGTAGAATTGAATGTTGACGAGGGTTTCAAATTCTAGAATGGTAATTTACGTTTAAGATCAATTGCCCAAAGATAATTATTTTGCATTAACAATATAACTAAAGAATATATCCCAACACGGATTAGTTTCTCTTTTTTAGTCTGATTCGTAAAAAAAACATTAACTCGATCAATCAGTTTTTTAAGAGTAAAACTTGCAGCAAAAGTATAAACTATTAATAATTATTTTAATATTTATTATAAATTTATTATAACTTGTAGAAATAGTCTAGAAAGTAGAGCAATTCATAGGAATCAAAAACGCACAGCTGAATTTTTTTAACACAATTGGAGAGAATAAAATCAACACGACCCAAGTCCATGTTTTTCAAAATGTTTTCTATTTCATTTAGAATTTCTAGAGCAAGGACAGTAAAATGACCCCTAAAATGAAATTTCTCTGGATTGAAATTTGAGAATTTCTTTGTCCTAATGTTAATTTTATTATTACGCTCCAAATAATGTACTTACCTTTCGGTGAGGCTCTGTCCTCTCAAAATTTCAATGAATTGCGTCGCATAACCTCCGGGAAAAACAATCCCGGAATCGGATTTTTTAAACTACGTGGGTTCTGAATCGAAAAATAGATATATGCTGATCTACAAGTTTGACCTTAGTAATGTTTATAACCTTGCGATTTTGGTTCACAGGTTTTTGTTGTCGGGGTAAAAATGTAATTCGCTCAAAAATTCTGGGTTGGCCGTAATTTTAAATTACCATATATTTCTAAGGATGGAGTCTCAATTTAAAATCCAGTCAAAATTGTTCCAGTCACAAATAAGGTGAGGAAAATTGCAGGATTGTATGAAGTACAATTTAAAATTTGAATTAACAAAATCCGTTACTACAATCATAAAAAATCATCAAAAAGCTTATCGGAACTAAAACATAGGTGTCGCTTGCTTTCAGAAAGTCTTATACGAATTTGTCTGGGACGTTTTTATCTCCGTCTTTCATAATTTTTCAGGGCCATCAATGTTACCTGCAATGTTGTGCAAAGAGGATTCGTTTTTTTATAATGGGTGTCATTTATGCTTGAATTTGTGCCAATTTTGACCTTCAATAATGAAAAATCCAACTTCGATTATAGAAATGTACACTCAAAATTGTTGTTTTAGTTTTTTATGTAAAGATTTTCTTTGGAGAAATTCTAAATTCAAAAACTAAGTACCAACTTTTATTTTGAGTTGAAAAAGAACACGTGCGTCCAAGAATTTTAAATTTTTCTAACTTCCAAATAAAATCTAATTTCAATTAAACATGTTACAATTCGTTGATACAGAAACGGACTGACACAATCAAGCATTTAACCGTCATTTAACTTACAATGATTACACAAGTGTTCCAACTGGCCGTCTTCATAGTTTTGAACAACTGTGTTACTGTAGTTGGTCACCAAACCTAAACTAGGATAAAATTTGATAATTTTAAATGGGATTGAACATTGACCCCCGATTATCAACTATTCTTAACTTTAAGGGACTTTAGTCATACATACATGAGAAAGATGGCTTAAAGCAGTGAATCTTAACTTTCCCCATTCTGTGTGACATTTTTAGTTTCCCACTCGTGTGTTTTCCTTACAAATCATGTTAAAAAAATCCGGGAAAACTAATGAAAGTTTGCCAATAAAAACAGATTTGTTTTCAATTTGTGTAATCATATCTACACATTTCTAGACGCTTGTTTTTAATACTGTAACAAAAACGTGGAAGAAGAAAGCGAAGGATGAGATGGTGAATGCCAGTAACTGAAAGTTAAAATTAATGTTCAAGTTTCACGCCAGTTAAAGCATACTTACAAGATGTATTTTCAATAGACATAATTACTTATTGTTAGGATCAGTGGTGGGCACCTCGCATATATATAGGCCCTATAAATAGGCGATGGTATAGGTGGGCTGGAAAATGCTGAAAGGATGTAGGCGAGGTTGACAAAAAAGGCTAGGCATTGTATAAAAACTAGGCTAGGGGAAAGGAAGGCAAATATATCACCTATAATGTAGGCAAGGAAAAGGAAGGGTGCATAGCATTGCCGATCATGTCAGAACTTGATGCTGGAGGGAACCTCTCGTTGGTTTTAAAAAGCAACGAGTAAGAGCAAAGGCATGCATCAATGCATGCGCTGGCTCAACGTAGCATTGACCGTTGTATTGCAATATGGTTTTGGGGTTGGTAAATACAGAATAAAGAGCAATATAAGCATTCAATTAAAGCAGTAGTACACTCAACGTCCTCAAGAATCAACTATAAAGTGGAGAAAAGCTAAAGTTCATAATAACATAACTTCTTGAGAAAAGAGCATACATTTGTCTTGAAGAAGTTCGAAATAACTGGAAATGCCCCAGACGGAACCGCTGAAGGTCCGATCGGATTTATCCAAGTATTTTAAGTTTGTTGAAATGTGTAAGGATGAAAAACGAGGAACAATAAAATGCCTCCACAAAGGCTGCGAAACTGAAACAACAAAGCTGCGTTCTTTTACTGTGAGGCAAGGCTGGGCAGCTCATATCGAACATTTGGTAAGTAATTTTAACAGACCGATTCGAAGTAACACCTATTTAAGCTGCTGCTGTGATTAAGTGAATAGTAATTTAATCATCTGTAAACTAGCGATATGAAGTTTAAATACTTAATACGTTTGTGTATAAATTCAGGTAAATATCCATCATCTGAATCCAACGGATTTCAAGAAAAAGTCTCAATCAGCTCCTCACATCGCATCATTTGTTATTCGTGAAAAAAATGGGGATGATTTTCAAATAAGGGAACATAACAAAGGACCGATGCGAAACAAGCCCAATACATGTCAGACATGCTGGACCTGATAGCAATAGCCGGGCAGCCGTTGAACATCGTTGAACATCCTTGCTTCATCAATTTTGTTCGAAACTTCGACAAACGCATTGGAATTCCCTCTAGGAGGACTTTAGAAAGACGATTGGAGCGTACGAGCTCATTGCATTTATAATGATCGGAATCTTAAAAATCACATTGTAGAAGAAGTGGGGCTTTACTGGGAATGTTGTGCGGACTACTGAAAAGTCGTGTAACAATAATTATTATAAAGCCAAGCTAAAGCCACATATCTTCTGTATAATGCCAGCCAATAAGTAGTAAATAAGAATGTATTTAAGAAATATAAAACAATAATGTGAGTTGCTGATGAGTGAGCCAAAGCGAGGTGAATGCCAAAAATACGGGAACGCCAACCAGAGTTTCCAACTAATAACAAGTAGAGCTTATTAATTAGGATCAGGACGCTACTTTGGTATGGTAGAGTTCTTTCCTTCTCGCAGCTCCAGATTGCACTGAGGCTCTCCTCAGTATACATGTCAGAGGAAGACTGGAGAATGTCTCTCCTTTATATTTACATAACCTGCCTTAGATTCACTAAGGCAGATTGCCCATTTACATATCAAGGATACGTTCTCGTTACAACATCTTGGGTTTTTTGGATTTAAAGCAGCAAAAGACTGCTGTAAATATTCGGAAAGCCGTCAAATCGCTACTGGCTCATGACTACTGTGTCTCATCAACACAGGTTAGCTCTCTTTCTTTAAGATAAATATGTATGTATTATGTGTAATTGTGAAGTTTGTATTGAATTGTTTTAAACAGATTGGCGTTGGAATGACGGATAATGCGAGCGAAAATGTGAAAGCTTTTGGTATGCAGGAGTTTACTCACGACTAAGATCCAGCTCCCTACAGAGGCCATAGTTCAGCGGAGAGTGACCAGGATGGAAGTGACACCGAACCGGATGAAGGAGAAATTTTCGCAACGGATTGCGTGGAAGATGAAGCTATCGAATTTGTACGTGACAATCAGCTCGACAACGATGCCTTCCAGTTGGATGATCTTGCTGGTGATCTGGAGTACTGGTCCAAGACAAAGCTAAAGCGACACGGTTGCACAGCACATGCATTGCAGTTAGTTGTTAAGGAATGCTTGAAGAAAAATCCAAAAGCAGGTAAAATTACAAAATATGTTCACAAACGCATTTTATTTTTCAATTTTTCTTCTAATTGGAATCGAAGATTGAAGGAAATTGCAAGCAAAGGCCTCACAAAGATCGGTGATACCCGTTGGAATTCATTTTTTTAGCTCTGCAAAGAATTTTGGAGGTGATGAATATATATTAAGAACATATATAATAATGCATGTTAATCAACATCAGTGCTCGGACTGGATACCGGTAATTCTCGGATAAATGGGTACGGGTACTGGTATGGGTACTGCCCGGGCACAACAGTGCGTGTTAATTAACATGTCTGCAACTCTGTCTACTTCAACTCTATATTTACATTACTTGCAGGTTGGATTTATAGAAAAGAAAAGTTTTAGAAGAAGAAAAAAACCTGAAAAAAGGATTGCACCGTTCTAAGGTACCGGATCTCATATCACCCGAGTTGGAGAAGGAATTGTTAGAGATAGCTAAACTTTTGACACCATTCTTGGAACTAACTAATTCGTTGCAATCCGATGACGTGACTTCTTCTCGAGTCATTCCTGGTCTCATAGGGTTCTATAAGGGTAAGTAATTCTTACCCTAACCAAGCTCCGTTTTATTTGCATATAAATAAGTCAGTATTGCCAACGCCAGTAATCATGCAACTAACTAATAATGTATTGAATAGGTGTGGCATCCCAAAATTGCGAGTATCAATACATGAAAGCCTTGAGGTCTAGTTTGTGTTTATCATTAGTGGAGAGATTCGGGGCTTGCACTGAATTTAACCAAAATAAAAAAGGGAACGCAAGCACTTGCTTCAGGCGTTCAAAAACGATGCATATATACTGACAGCAGTGCTTGATCCAAGGGTTAAGCTGGAGCCATTTTTAAGTAAGTTGTCACTTAGCCTCACAATTTATTAGAACAAGGACGTTTTGCGCTAAAACTTTTTTTGCTCATACAGCAAACTTTACGGAGCCTTACAAGCTGGAACAGTACGTCCCCGATGCTGAAAAATTTAAGCAAACTTTAGCTGAAGCTTCTGACGAAATAAAATCCCATGGGGGCCAGTTCCTCAAGAGGTTATTGAATTACCTGGAATTAGTTCTGCGGCTAAACGTAAAAGAGTTGAGGACGTGGTATTCTTTTGGAACAAAGGTGGTAGCGTGGGAGAATGCGAGGATATCGACGAGGATCTTTCTGATATTGATAAATATTTAGCCGAACCAAACTCTTCTCGTAACACATCACCTTTATCCTATTGGAAAGCGTCAATGAAGAAGTATCCAAACCTTGCAAAATTGGCCAGAATATACTTAGCCATACCTGCATCTTCAGGTGCCGTTGAGAGGTTGTTCTCTATTGCCGGGGCAATTGCCAGAGCCCGAAGAGTAAGCATTAAAATTGCAACCCTGGAAAAGTTGCTTTTTTATCGTGAGGCTCGCATTCTAAAGTTAAAGTAGTGCAATCAATAATTTTGTTTTTTTGCACGCATGTTACGCACTGCTTATCACTTCAAAATTTTTATTCCCGAATATTTTTCTTGTGAACGAGTATTTTCGTATTTTGTGCTACATTTGATAAGTAAATAAAACTAAGTGGTTAGTAATGCAAATGCAGTTATACATAATCATACAAGCAGCACTACTCAAATGCACTTCAAAACCAGGCAAGGTGTTACCTAGGTGGCCGCAGCAAAATAGGGAAGGAAAAGGTAGGCGATCTATCAGCCTAGTTTTGGGCTATAGGGGATGGGCGTCCCTATAGCCCAAAAGGTAGGGTCGTTTTTCCAATATTTTATAGGCAAGGCTGAAGGATAGGCTATTCACGTGCCCATCACTGGTTAGGATATATATAAGATAATCATATTCTATATACATATATTAGCGTCCTCGGAACATTACTGTTAATATAAGGATTGTGGTATGTGTTTAGCAATTTATTTCCTTTGAAATTTTCAAAATTGGAATGCAATCAATCATTATTTCCGGACAACTTCCGCAATATAGTGTCTCGAAATTACGAATGTTATTTAAAATGCCTAATCTAAACATGAGTCGGTCCTCTGTTCGGCATTCCTTGAAATATTTTTTACCATATCCCGAAAATCAAAATTTGAATGTTTTCCAATAATTACCTGAGTAAAGCATTATGTAGGTTGTAATATTTTCGCGTATATGTATTGGTCCATGATTTTAATATAATAATAGACGTCATTTGAAATATAATTTGTGAGAATTACGTTTTTACATGTGGAGTTGATTCATTTGCATTTAAATAATGAATTTGAAACGCTGCTTTTGTTTATGATTAAATAAAGGTTTTAATATAAAATTCTGAATATCGTAAGTAAGGAAACTGGATCGCTGACCACATTAAAGTATGAAAGGAAAACTATTTAACCACTGTCATACACCATCAGTGACAATAATTTAAGCAGCTGGACAGCAAATTACAATATTTAAAAAATAGTGGTTGGACGATATATTTGACCACAAGTCATATCGTTTTTCTCTTGTAAATAGTGTCCTTGGGATTCAACTCCACAACGTTTGACCATTAACGACAGGTAGGTTGTACCCCGCCTGCCGTTTATGCCGATTGAGGAAATAGTCAGGCGGTAGGTAGAAATCTCAAAATTTAAGCCGGCGAAAATATTCCTACATGTACGTTAACCTAATGTTGCTCAATTGCATTTCTAAAAATCAGTTAGTTGCTAGTTATTTGCATTTGGAACAACAGCGTATATCGTAAAAATTGACACAGGAACAACTTCGTACAAAATTACAAGTGCGTTACACTGCAACTTGTATTAATCTCCCCCATATTACATTTAAACTGCTCAAGTTATACTTTAACTGTTCAAGTAATACATTCTCTGATAGTAAATCAAATGATCTTCTGTGGATGTACACGATAAGGAAGATAACAACTACCGGATGGGCGGAAACTATTTAAAATTGCACACTTTTAATAGAAAAATAACTTCAACAAGTCTTCCGATTAACTGTACCAAATCTGACAGATCGTTTTTTTCTTTTCTTAAAACTAATTTCTAGCACATTTAAAGTTAATAATTCAAGTTACGCGTCAAAGTTACAAAGTCAAGTCAAGCGCAGACAATTTTGTTACTTAAAACTGGAACATCAAGTTCAAGTAAAATTATAATTTCAACTTGAATTTTCAAGTTTAAGTTCGATCAAGTCCAAGTTAATAATTTATTACTTGATGGCAAACTCAAGTCCAGTTCAAGTACACTGAATGGAAGTACTTGAATGAAACTTGAGTATGACTTGCGTTTTTGTCACTAATGTAAAATGTGATAATTGCGTAATTAGTGGCATCATTGCAATGTGTTTGTTTTTATTCTATTGGCATCGAATTCGCCTCCACGATGCCCAGTGGTCGAGATCGAGAATAGTTCTTGTGTCCTGTTTCTAAGCTTTAAATATTTAAAAGTTCCGACTTATTATTTTATATGGATGTTCAGGATACTCGGAGTTTTTGTCCCATTATAAGAATGAAGTTATTGCTGAGTTCACCTGCTCTGAATCTAAGAAGCTTGAGAGCAATTTATTAATCCTTGTAAGAATAATTTCTGCTGATATTAAACATGACGCTGCAGATGAATAACAAACAATATTATCAACCAACATTGGTTAAGCAAGATTAACTAAGACAAATATTAATGAATATAACTGATGGTTACAGTTTCTTGGGATGTGAATGAAACTGAATTTGAACTTTGGACCAAAACTTCAAGTATGATTTGAATACATTGCCCGTAAAATTCTACCTAATTGGATTGCGTTTTCAAAATTGAAGTGCAAATTTTTAGAACTTGTTTTACAATGACTATTTTATAATGATAATTATTGTTGTTTTAAAATATTATCCTAATGTTATGTAAGTTTGAACTAACTAAGTCACTGAACTGAACTAATTTAGCATCTTAGCAAGCAGTGCTGAGTATATATATTTATGTTTTTATTACTACATCAAAAAATACGGAAAAAAGAATGAAGACAGAGAGTTAATGCAATTAAATAAAAGCAGAAATAAATAATTAATTTACACGCCACTTGAAATATTATTCTGGATGTAGCTGTCACAGCAAGACTATCAGATTGCAAGTAGACGCAAAATATGTAGATTTATATCGTTATGAATTACAACCAAATCAAACAAAATGATTCATATACATTAGTGCCCCTCATGGGTACAGGTACTACCCGGGCAATTGGGTACAGGTACAGGTAAAGGTAAATACTGGGTAACATTTTTTGTACCCAAATAGAATGGGTAAACTCTGGGTACAAGCCTATTATGCCTAAATATTGGGTACATTTACGGGTAAAGGTACAGGTACAAAGAAAACATCAAACGGTTTTTACCTGACAGGAACAGGTACAGCTCCAAAAGTACCTGTTCCCGTTCAGAAAATACCTGATTCATAAAAGTAATTTTTTTATTATTCAGCAGAAGGGCTGTCACGGGCTAAAATACCGTTTTTAACTATTGAGTTACGACGGAAAAAATTAACGAATTGATTTTTTGAATACCAATTCCGATTCAAATTCGAATTCTTTTTTAAAAACCCTATTTACAGCTATTGGGAGCATCGGAATTCAAAAATTCTTTTTGGATTCAAATTCTACTACCAGTGATCTATTTTTCTATGCTCACAATTCCTCATGGAAAATCACCATTTGACCAAGTCTTCCACTGCATGCTCGTTTCCGTGTCATGAAATAAGATTCCGTATAAACGTGCTCTAGCATTCCACCGACTGACAATTCCAGTTATTCGATAACTGCTTGAAAACTGAAATAAAAACTAAACATTACGGCAGGACGTGATAGTGAAGTTAATTTATTGGAACGTAATGGTGATGAAATTGTGGCTTTAATAAACGAAGATCCTGCCTCCAGCATCTACACGTTCAAAAGCCCATGGTCATTATAGCTGGGATAATGTACAAAAAAAGTTATAAATGTATACATTGCAGGTCTGTTCAGTAATCAGTTAAAACATCATTTTAAGTTTCCAATAAATGAGCCGTGAAGTTATAATGCAAACATATCATACATTTATTGTATGCTTTAGAAAACGTTTTAAACGGGATAGAATTAACTCCACCGGGAATTTGATTAATCAGATTGAGAGAATGCACAAATCTATTTCTTTAAGCGAAACAGGCTCCACGAAATCTAACCAGCGTTTGATTTCAAGCTTTCTTAAATCAAAGGTAAATGGAATGTGAAATATAAATAAGCAGCACATTTTAGCGTTAAAACCATTGAACACGCATAATTGTTGTTTGAAAAAACTCTTGTCAATAGCCGGAATTTTCCCAGGAGGATCTTGAAGATAAACTGGTTACGTTCGTCATTATGACAGATCAACCCTTCGCAATATTGGAATAACTTGTTTTAACTAATCATCCTTAAAAGTATCTGGTAGGTAATGCAAAGTACCTAGGTAAAGGTAAAAATTGCTTTAAGCAAACTTCAATAGACGGTAAATAATTTCAGTCGCAATTTAGAATTTCTCTGGCCTTTAAAACTACACGTTCACTGATTTTTGGATTCTTCTGATTCTGAGCATCAAATTTATTTGAAAAAACCATCAACTTCAGTTTTACAGCTTCAGTCTCACAGTCTCAAAAAATTAAAATAACGTTCGACTGAGATATTATATGTATCTTTATCGCTGATACCACACTTGAAAGCTGCTTGTATGTCCTAGAATTCAAAATCGATTCAGCAGAAATTTCGAAATACTAGTTGAAATTTGGGAGGAGTATTCAAATTCCCCGATTTTTCACCCGAACGTTTTCTCTCAGAACGACATATTTTTTTGCCGAGAAAAAATCTTCCCAAACTTGGCCACTCTCAGGCTAAATGTTGATAGTTAGATAAATTTGTGAGCATTTGTAATATGTCTCTTGTATTTGAAACAAAATCTCATTGGAACATTCCATTCTTCTGGTTCCCCTCCAGGCCCAATTTTTCCCGAGATTTATGAAGATATTTCTGCTGAATTTTCTACACGGAGATCTGGACCAAGAATTTTTAAACTCATCCTTAAATATTTTTAAAGGTGATTTCATTATGGCATCAATTATGATCTCTTGCCCCTGTGTAGGATATCAGGAGTTATTGAAAAAAAAAATTCAAAATTACGTATTGACGAGATGAAGCCATACTACTTTTGTGGCGACACATGTACAAAATGGTTTAAGAGGCAACCAATTATTATGGAATAGTCAAATAACTCAAAGTTACGACAAAAGATAAAGTTGGACGCTAGATGAGTTTGTGAATTCTAAGGAGGGGAATAGTGTTCTAGCTACTTTCTGCATTATAGTGTAGAAAGATTCAAAGAAATAAATTACCTTACAAATACTCGTCCCGATAAGCACGCCAGTTAATAATTTTGAGAACGTCGTGTCCTGGTGCACTGATCAACTTAAGAAATTGGCGTACGTTTTGGAGAAATTGCATTTAAAATTAATTTGAAAAATAAACATATCGGATACATGTATATGACGCTAGCTGATAAATGCAATGATGTTATCAATAGATATTTTCTCTACTGTTGAAAATTAATAACAGTTCGGAAAAATTGTATTTACTGGGTTCTTTAAAGCGTTTCTCTCCCTCCTGTCCCTATATAGTTGCTCAAATGTGGCAATTCTAAAACCCTCTCTCCCCTTGTGCTAAATAATTCCCCATTTCTTAACTTATGCTTTTTAAATGGAATCTCCAATGAAAATGGTACTTTTTGGGATTTAGTCAACGATATTATTATATGGGCTAAGGGTGGCGGTAAATCCCTTCTTGGCATCCTGTACTATTGCTTCGCCGATTCGTACAGATTTTTTGAATTCCCCCTAAATTTTTCAAATATGTTGTGTACATTTCGAGTTAAAAGCCCGAATTTAAAACTCTTTGTGGGTTATAATATTATATGAACGTAATCTATTCGCCCATGTTTGTATTACTGAATTAAAAAAATATGGAAGAAAAACATTAAGATTCAGATGATGGACCGACGTAACTTAATGTTAGGACAAATGCTAAATTTAGACGCCACCTGAAATATAACCACAAGAATGCATAATATGTTGTTCGTTAAAACTATCGAAACAGTTGACAACAATAATTGTCGTCTAGGGATGAATAAGAAATTTGTAATCAAAAATTTTAAAAGTGTCGTCAGTAAAGAAATAAAATCACTGACGATATTCATGGATGAAAAGAAAACTTGCTTTCTCGTTTCTATTAAATGATAATAATTTAAACAGCTGAAAAGAAAGGTACGCTGGTCAGAAAATCAAAAAACGGAGGGCTTGAACGTTTTTGCTTTATACATTGTACCGCAAGCTGTCCGTAAATAATTCTTGTAATAATTTTGAAAACTTTCATTAGATGAAGTGTGGCCCCAGGATAGCAATGTGGGTTCAAGAATTTTTCCAAGTGACAGAAAAAGCTCAATCTGACGTTTATAGCAAAAATTGGGTGGATACTTCTAATAAGTAATTGTCTAATCCCGTCAGGTTTATTTCCGGAAAAAATTGACTCGAAGATATTTGACCCCTTTTTCAATATGTAATGGCGTCTCTGTGTCTGAATTAAATTTTTACGTGTTAAATCCCATAAGAAAATAACATTTTTGAACAAAATTAAGTAAAATTCAAACTTGCCTAATTTCCATAAATAAACGCCATGTAATACATTTATGAACGTAGACAAAAATAGGACACAGGAAAAAACCGTTTGCGTATTTTCAAACACGCATTGGGAAAGAAATCTCTTTAAAGCTGTACACTAGTAAAAATGCCAAATTTTCATTGAAATTGTCATCGCAGTCTTTAGAAGGTTGTACCACTTTGCTCTTTCAAAACATTTTACCACAAAAATACAGAAAGTGTTGAATATGTTTTCAAAGAATTTTTCAAGAGAAAATTATTGTTTTGGATGAAAAAAATTGCAATGGTTATCTTATGTAATCTGTATCTTATGTAATGCAATGTTATCCTTAAATCAGGGAATTTCACAAAAATTATTTCAAAAAACACTCTGATATTCCTAAATTGGAATTTGACTTATTACGGGATTGTCTTATTGGTAGATTTGCTTATTTGTACACGTGCTTGCACGGGGAAAAATAAATAAAGGAAACATCTTAATATAATTCTTTTCTAAAACGTTTAGTAATTGTTTAGTTTTATCCACTGTTTTCACTATCTTACTTCCTTTGAAACTTCAAAACTGTCAAGTAGTATTCGAAGTTTGCCTAACCCATCAAGATTCTACATTTAATGGAACTCATGGACGACGCTGTATATATTTTACATCGGATTGCTGATGGAATTAATGTTCACGTGGTTCCTAACTAAAAGCCAAGTGTCCAGTATTGTAAGTACAGTTTTCACAATCTGCTTTCCAATAATAATGTTTTAAGCATGTCTCACAGATTGTTCTTCAATGACAGTTGAAAATAGTTGTTTAACTCAACTCTAATGTAGTACTGTATCCAGATTATTTATTTACAATTAGATTTGATGAAAAGAATGTGGTCATGTTTTGTGAGAAAAATAATTGTTTTATCATATTTCCTTTAATTAGAACTCAAAAATATTTTTTCTGTCGAACTTATATTATTAAAGACGGGACAGTAACCTTGTACATCTTTAAATTGGTGCAGGCGCCTGACCCGGAAATGAAGTATGCAGAAAGTAAAGATATGCAGCTTAAAATTAGTAAACTTCGAAATATGAAAATATCGTTCATATCGGTATCGTTCTGTGAAAAATTACCGTTAACGATATCGAGGAACGATATAACGATATATCACGTTGTGGCTTCTGGCATTATTTAACAACAATTAACGGAACTTTAATTTCGTGTACAAGTTAATTATTATTACTAAGGCTAATTAAGAACCAAATTAAGGCATTGAAATATAGGATAATGCAAGATAATAATGCAAGGCATCAGTATCAGTAAGAAAACATTAAAACTACACATAATAATTACACCATAGAATTTCTGTTCATCAATATATTGACAACTTACGACCGAATTAGGATAACCTTATTAGGGAACTTAAGTCATTAAAGTTTCTAACTTCTTCAAAGTATTCAAACTAAAGTCAACAAAGTAGCGAAAATCCAAAATTATTGTTGCGCATGTTTATTCGGAAAAATGCTTAATCCTGTGTATTAGAATGGCGGCCAGTTCATTAATGTCAAATGTTAAATGGATCAGGCATAAAGTAAAAAATATCTTCAATATGTTCAAATAGAATTTGGTGTGGTATAATTTTTTGAAGTCGTAAAATGATTTTGTCCCTAAGTTTTGCTCGCATTTTTTCAAAAAATGTGCAATTCTTGTGATTACTCGCGAAAGTACGATATAATTATGTGACGATATATCGTCGGGAAAAACCGATAAATATCGTGCTATATTGTTTCGAAAAAATGTACGATATGAACGATAATATCGTATCGGTATATCGTTAAGAACATGCCTAATACGTATAGGTTTCATCTGGTTTTTGTTTTGATCAAATTTAAAAAGGGTGCAAAATAATTTCTGCCGTAATTTGGAATTTATCCATACTGTTGACGCACTGATTTTTTAAAAGTTAAAAAATGAAAAGTGATCATCAGCTTTATAAATCATTAGCTTTTATAATATTATAATATAACGTGCTTACATTTGGAATCATATATGCAACACTTACCTTCAACCATTTCGTACGTATCCAAATCTGATTCGTATTTGCAGTCCAAAATAACAACGGCATCGTTTCTCGTACCACAACTAGACCGCTGCGACCGATCTATTCATTTCGAATTGATTTGTTTTGCGCTCTTACTTTCACCCCAAGATGAAGTTGGACAAACCGAAGCCGTTGAAATTGGCTTGCAACTTTTGTTGATTCGATTGTTGTCAACCAATTTCCCCGGAACACGTGCTGAGCATTCACGGTCTGAAAGCACTCATTCACCTGAAGTTACATGTATTTCGGTTAAAAGTGGGAAGACTTTTGAAGCCCATCATTGAGAACACTTGGTACTACGTTATATTATTATTATTGCAGGACATTCAAAAATACAAGCATTATTTTCCATTTTGATTTAAATCCCGTTTTTACTCAAGGACACGTTTTAATTTCATTATACCTGATAAAACCTCACTTTCACTTGTTAGGTCGTTGTGTAAACAATCATCATCGTGTAAAATTTCAAGCAGAACTTACTCTAAGATTGGCGTGACACTTCTATCTTTGGTAGCGATAGATACTTGACTCACTGCAGGTATTTCAATATGCACATCGGAAATGACTTTTGAATCCATAGTGTTGTAGCAGCGTTTTATCGTCTCGTTTTCGTACTTCCCGACAAAAGTAGGTTTTTGGAGTCCCACATTTCTCAAGTTTTCAATTGTGCTGTCCTCAGGAAAATCAATATATCCGACAATTTCAGAGTTCAATTCCCGAGTGCTGATAAGAGTCTTCATTTTATATTTATACAATTTACTTGCAGCAGTAACTGAATGATTGTTTAATTAGTTTGCACTATACGAATTCTTGCATACCTCTGTTAGTTGTTTCCTCTTGACAACATTCCAAGTATGAATCCTCTTCACCAGCCATATCGTTGAGAGATCCCCAAGAGCCAATTATTGGATTAGATCTTCTTGATACTAAAAACGACGAACTTTGCATCTCATAATCGTTGAGTCCTTAAAATTAACATATATAATCACCAATCGTCTCTGTAACATGTCTAACACTCCAGTAACATGATTCTTCTGGCTTGTTTTTACGGTCGGTCCACATTCAAATAGGGGTTTCAACAACTTTGGTATCACTTTTAAGTATCTTCAGCACTTCCTCGAAAGTATAGATCAGCGGTGGCATGTCTACTCGGGAAAGAGATATCTGTAAGTATATTGAATTTATTCAAATACTTTTTAGTTGGTCGTTTTGAAGTTGCAGTTTTATTGGATACTTTCTTGAGAAGTTTCTTTGGTAATAATCTGGGTGGGGTATATGTTTTTTAATGGCACATTTGCATTTGGTGAAATTTCATTTATTTCATACGCACAATCATTTTTCAGTGTCACTGTACATTTCAATTACATAACAATAGTGATCAATTTGCGCCAAACTTCTTCCCCTGGTTGTAAATATTTCCGGACCAAAATTTTCGATGGCTATTTCATTCGTCATTTCTAAACTGATTCAGTCCTCGTATCATCGTCCAATGAGTTACCAGAAATGTTTTCATATTCATTTCCATTCACTGTGGCAAGAGTGGCATCAAACGCTTGCTTACCGTTACTGTTCAAATTCGCCGTTAAACCGTCTAATGAAGCATTTACTTACATGCAAGCGTTAGGGTCAAATACGAAATTGTCCTTACTATTGGCATTTTCAATATCTACAAAGGTCAAGCACAATACGTGGCATAGAAAGTTGTATATCCCTTCAAAACAATACCCCACACCTAAAAATACGTACATACCTGATCCACATGATCCTCCGATTACAGCAGCGTCTAAGTATACTTCCTTATTTCCATAAGTCGGAGAAACGCATCTTGACCTCGATTTTGACAATTCAATTTGATCATACTTAAGTCCCAATGCTTTAAATACCATCTTTTACAGTAATTAAAGAGTCTTTGATACTATTGTTGGCAACTTGCTCGTAAACACTAATTGTGTGTTTAAAGAAGCTCTGCACTGCTTATAACGCACGAAATTGTAGTTGAAAAGAAAAAACATCATTTAAAAAATTGTTAACTTGAAAAAATATTTTTCGGCAATAGAATTTTAATACTGGCGTATACAGCCACTAGACTGCGGCGGTGCTGTTATTAGTTATCAACCAACGCAGGCGGTGACTTGATCCGGTAACTAATAACACAGTTTGACGATGATGAAACGTAAAACTTTCAGAGAGGCTATAAGAGTGCAACTGGGAACATAGAGCAGAGGACAAGTTGGGACAAAATAGACGTGAACAACTGTATGTGGCTTCTTTGCGGGGTAAGTCTAAATTAAATATCAAGGTCGTAGTTGTAATTAATACTGCGAAATTACTGCCGAACACGGTAGAATAAGGGGTAGAGGTGAATTTACATTCACAATTTATCGCGCTTTTAGATGTTTTCTAATTTGTTCGAATTTTAATTACCATAAAATATTGAAGTAATTACACTCCTTAATAAGAAGGCTAATTTCTCGTAAACGATAATTCTGCATTTAAAGAAGCTCTTCACTGATTATAACGCACAAAATTGTATTTCAGAAGAGGTCATCATTTAAAAATTGTTGACTTAAAAAACCTAGTAAACATAATGTTTCTGAGCTGGACGAATATAGATGTATTACCGTTGCTGGAATTGGTAAATATCCACCAAAACCTGCAATGACTCCGAAAGTAAGGTCTTATTTCTTCATAATTAAAATCATGTCGTTTACATTTAGGTTTAGTTATGAGTAAACAATGTAAAACATTTTATATGATGTCTTGTCTAATGAATTAACAGTGGAGCACCGTTTGGTTCCAACACGTTTTAGGAATAATATAACGTACTTGCATTGTTCCTGGTGGTCTAATTTAAATGACCTTTTGGATGCTGGGTCTCCTGTGTTTCGCTTTGTTTAACGCCCCGGTGACTTGGTTTGGGTAAATTCCGCTTGCATACACTGGGTCGCAATAGGTGTATGTAACAAAATTGCCTGGAATGTTGGACCGCTGACTGCTTGACGGTTTAAGTTAGCGATTGGAATGTATTTCGTAGAGACTATCTTGTATCAGGGCTCGAATTTTCGTAAATCTCACAGGAAGATCATTTCTGAATTTAAATGCTGACTATTATCTCCCTACTGGTAGGCCATCAACGATTTCAAAAATCCCTGCTAAAAAAAGGTTGACAATTTTCAAAATCCCTGTTGGCAAACAATCCCCTCCAAGACGTGAAATCCCTGTTTCGTTAACAAATTTCCCTGAAACACGTCAACAAATTAGAAAATCCCTTGCAAAAGAAATGTCAACGATTTAAAAAATGCATGACTAATGGCGATGATTTTTGGAAATGTTCAAGCAGCCTCAATCAGAGACAGTTTGTTCAGAGAGGAAGTACCAAGTCTGGTTACATTCCCAATTGATAAAAAAATGAAATTGTAGAGGAAAAACCAAATTTTCCGAAGACAATTGGTCCTGATGGGGTGAAAATATTGGTAAATTTGAATATCCGGTGAAAATATTGGAAATTGTTTCGAAATTTTAAATGGCGTGATTTTATTTTGTAGAGGAATTAATGTCGAGGCATTTGAAAATGATACTTGGCCAATTAAGGACAGATGTGTTGCGCACGCATCTCTCTCAGGGAATTTAATTCCAGATTTTCACAAACTGACTTCACTGAACTGGGTCAATATTTCAGGTCACACGGGTCAGGAAATATGAAGTTTAAATCAAAGCTGCGTTCATGTTCAAGTATAACTTGAACAATTCAAGTGAGCATCAAGTTCAAGTCAAGTCAAGTGCAGGCAATTTTGTAGTTTGAAACTTGAACTTCAAATTCAAGTAAAATTATAATTTTAACTTCAATTTTCAAGTTCAAGTTCAATCAAGTTCAATTAAACTTAAGTTAAGAATTTATTACTTGATTGCAAAAACAAGTCAAGTTCAAGTACACTGAATGGAGGTACTTGAATAAAACTTAAATATAACTTGAGTTTTTGTCACTGAAAAGCAATGTAAGCATTGCCTTATTAGTGGCATAATCGCATTTCACTAAGAATAATATTAGGAGTCAATCATCATAATAATGACTTCTTATTTGTGTTTGTTTTTATTCCATCGACATTAAAGTCGCCTCCGAGATACCCAATGTTTGAGATCGAGAATAATTGTTGTGACATGTTTTTATACTTTGAATTGAACAATTAATATTTCCACTTATTACTTTATAAGATTGTTCTTGATACTCCGGGTTCTTGTTCCATTATAAAAATGAAGTGATTGTTTAGTTCACCTGCTCTGAAGCTAAGAAGTTTAAGAACAATTTATTATTCCATGTAAGAATAATTTTCTCTGTTATTAAACATCATGGCGCAGATAAACAACTAACAATCTTATAAATCAATATTTGTTAAGCTGTTGAGCATAATTAACAACTACAAATATTTAAGAATAATTGCTGGTGACACTCACCAGAAAAGTGCAACACTAATGACAGGGCACTAATATGATCTGTAACCTCTAAATAATCAAAATAAGTAAATTAGATTACAATATTTACAGTTATTCGATCAAGTATTTTAAACTTTTTAACAATCTAAAGTCAAGAATATCATCCGCATGTTGTTTAGTTTAGCCTAATTATGACCTACTCATTATCAGCTATAATAATTGTGGACGAAATTTCTAGTATTGTTTATTCATTTATGAAAAATATTTGAGTAATCAAGTTTAAGTTCACGTTCACGTCAAGATATATGTCCAATTTGAACGTCAAGTTATGATCAAGTTCAAGTTCTCTAAAATTAACTTGAAAATCGTGTACTTGAAAACGCAAGTTGTTTGAGAAACTTGATTAATCAAGTACAAGTGCGGATACCTCGTTTAGACATTTTTTTAAGTTCAAGTCAAGTTGTCTTAAATAACGTGACTTGAACGCAGTTCTGCTAATAAAATACAGCATTTTAGAAGTTCAAAATTCCTGTCAGACTTTTCAGATTTCTCGTACGAAATTCGTTCAGATTAAATCGTCCTGAATAACGTTACGAGGTAGCGGATTGACGGAATTGCAATTAAATACCCTCATTTTACTTACCTACATTATCACTCGAAATATTACTACCGGTATGCTACTTAGTAGATGTTCAGGTAGAGACTATCACTGTAATCGCATGCCTAAACATTTGTCTGGAGGTGAAAACAAATATTGTAATATAAAATTTTAAATAATTATTACAGTTAGGAAGGACAGCATATCACTGACCACATTTAATTATAAAAGAAAATTGTTTTCTGATTACGATTCTATGATAATAATTTAAGCAGCTTTAGATCAAAAAAGACTATTTAAAAAACAAGTGCCTGGACGTCAATTTTTTTCACCAGAACTGAATGACTTGTTCGAAAATTGACATTCTAAAAAATCAATTTGATCACGTTTCATATCACTGTGACCTGTAATTGGCACTGCGGTAAAATAAAATATTATAGTTTTATCCTGAGTTATTTTCTGATGTGGGTTAGAGATGGGCGGATTAGTATGTTCAGGCAGTATACAATCAAAATAAAATAAAACAAAATTTATTTATTTAACTTTTAACATCCCAAATAAAAAATTTCGGTTTATTTTTTAAAATGGTAATGTCAAATTCCATTTGAAAATCCGATAAAAAATTTATTGAGGGCTGAAATGTGTAGAACAGTTTGATAAGTTTTAAGCGATGTTTGTACCCAAAGTAGAGAAACTTGAATCTTGTGACGTGCCACTTGAATTTAAATATCAAGTTTATGAAATTGGCACCCTTCCCATTTTAAAAAGATGCACATAATTTTGAAGTTAGGTAAACGCAAAGCACGGGTGGTTAACTGTTCTGACAACGATCAACCGGTCCAATGGTCGAGGTGAACTTGTAAGCAATGATTCATTTCATTTTGCTTTTCTTGCCTCAAATTAAGTTACAAACATATTTTCATTCTTTCAATTCGGGAAATAACATCTTGAGTCTCTGGGTACAACGATCAGGGAGGAGAAGCAAGCTTTTATAGGCACCTTGCGCTTTCTTTTGAGCCGGAAGCGGTTCAGCTTTCTAGCTACACTCCGAATATAGTGTGAGGCTTTTAAAAGACACATTTGGTCCCACCTCATTTAGTATTTTCAAAGAAATCTTTGTTCCTACAGCCTTTGGTGTTTTGAAAGACATCTTTGGTCCTACAGCCTTTGGTGTTTTGAAAGACATCTTTGGTCCTACAGCCTTTGGTGTTTTGAAAGACATCTTTGGTCCTACAGCCTTTGGTGTTTTGAAAGACATCTTTGGTCCTACAGCCTTTGGTGTTTTGAAAGACATCTTTGGTCCTACAGCCTTTGGTGTTTTGAAAGACACCTTTGGTCCTACAGCCTTTGTTGTTTTGAAAGACACCTTTGGTCCTACAGCCTTTGGTGTTTTGAAAGACACCTTTGGTCCTACAGTCTTTGTTGTTTTGAAAGACACCTTTGGTCCTACAGTCTTTGTTGTTTTGTAAGGCACCTTTGGTCCTACAGTCTTTGTTGTTTTGTAAGACACCTTTGGTCCTACAGTCTTTGTTGTTTTGAAAGGCACCTTTGGTCCTACAGTCTTTGTTGTTTTGTAAGACACCTTTGGTCCTACAGTCTTTGTTGTTTTGAAAGACACCTGTGGTCCTACAGCCTTTGTTGTTTTGAAAGACACCTGTGGTCCTACAGTCTTTGTTGTTTTGAAAGAAACCTTTGGTCCTACAGCCTTTGTTGTTTTGAAAGAAACCTTTGGTCCTACAGCCTTTGTTGTTTTGAAAGACACCTTTGGTCCCACAAACGGTGTTGTATTCTTAGCATGGGCAGTGGAACTCCTGGATTTTTTCGAGTGAGGTTTCTTTCGAAGCGGAGACGGTTCCGTATCCGAATTACTGCCATACAAACTTAGCGGTGTTTTCAAAAGCACCATCGGTCCAATCACAACTTCTGGTGTATAATTCGCAGCTTCCTTTGCTCCATTTGTTTTCCAAGACGGTGACAGTTCCATATCCGAACGAATATCAGCAGATAGTAAAGGGTTTTTAAAAGGCACTTTTAGTTCCATAAACTGTGCTGTATTATCTTAGGACGTGGAACGAACTTTCTGGAATTTGTAGATAGGAATCTGTTGAGTTGGAGACAGTTTCGTATCCGAACTACAGTCAAAAGGTAGAAAAGGGTTTTTTAAAAACACCTCCGGTCGCACAGGCTTAGGGGTTTTCGAAGACACTTTTGGTCCCATAAACTGTGCTGTATTTTTATCCTTGGACATGGGGAAACTTCATTACTTTGAAGTGAGGTTTCTTCCGAGTTTGGGATGACTGTGGTGAGTTTACAGCATCTAAGCTAATTTGCACTAATTTCACAACCGAATCGCCCCAGTTGTCGGAAAACGACGGTGTTGACGTTGTTTGCGTCATGGACGACATAATTATTTTCCTTTCCCTTAGAACAATGCTCAATGTTTTGTCCTCGTGCTGCGTTATGCACCTGCGGTCAAAAAGTGTGTGCGACATTCATCAATTGAACATAAGACCTCTCGGTAAACATAACGCCTGTCGGGACGCAAATTACACATTCTTAACATATCAAAGGTATACCTCTCTCACCAGACAGAAACGTAATTGAGTACATGAATTGTTAAATAGTATATAGACATACGTAATATGTAAGTTGAAAACTTGGGTGGGTTTAAAACGTAAATCACATGTAGCATAATATTTTGTCCAGCATTTGTGAACACGTTAGCTAAACGTGCGGCATTTCACAACAACACGGAGTTTTGTGACTGGCCCGTTTCCTTGTTGACAACCTACAAACAAACTACACTACATTGGCGCAAATACAACCGTCTTATTTGCGAATGGAAAACAAACCCTTCACTTGGTCACATATCTTCATTTTGTTTTACCCTGAACTGACCATGACAAGATGTAACGTGATTTTGAAATTGCTTCTCTTTTATGGCATGTACAATACAAAATGATTCGAACTTGACAAGAAAATCTCAAATTCATGTACAAGATTTCTCTTTCCACTACTTCACCCCGAACTTCACTACAAGTTCAAGAAATATCTTATTTAAAATATAAGCAACGTGTAAATAACATTTAGTCGCTGGGACATTCAGGTTTTAGTTGCACGCGCATTTTATTTTGAAGTTTTTACAATCCATGCTAATCAATAAATGTAGTAATCAGGGTTGCTGATTTTTTCGAAAAAAAATCAAAAAAATCGGATTTATTTGATTTAAATCGGATTTTTTTGATTTAAATCAATATTTTCTGATTTAAATTCAAAATTTTATCGTACGATAGAATTACCTTACAAATTCTTTGATTTTAATTTTTCTCGTATTATTGTACACTTTTGGTACCAATAAAACTTAATAATGATGAACAATAATAAAATATAATGAGAGAAAATTACAAAAGCAAGTCAACTACCTAACATGAAATAAAAAGCTGGTTAAAGGCCAGTTCCAAATATCAGTAGTATTTTTTACATTGTAACAATTCGGAATTCAGTTTTGTCTTTGAAGCCAAACGCTGTGTAGGGCTGATGCCAGAACTAAAATGGATTTTTATTAATATATAAACATATATATAACGTGTATTGTGTACATATATAGTGTTTCGGGACAGGATGATAGAGTACCCAGTCACTCGAAATGTATAGGATCCTACATGTAAAATCTATAGGATAAAAGTATCAGATCTGCGGACGATATCTCAAACGATTTTCTTACAGGATCCTATACTATCCCATAGTTACTAGTCCCAAACTCGCATGGGATTTTCTCTAGTTGTTTTATAGTTGAAAATTTATTATTATCTTATGCGCTTCTCTACTTCTACTCCATTTTCCTCCAAAATTAAAACTACATAACCATCTTTACTACAGTTAGCTTAATTTTTAGACAATTGTAAATATTCTAAATATTTATAATTGTCTAAACAATTAAGCTAACTGCCATTAACGTTTTCATACATATACATCTCCTCAAATTGTCAGTAGTAATACACCCTACACTGCAGTTCCATGTGGAAATAACATGTAACACTACAAAATAAAATTGCAGCCACAAGTAAATAATTTCTCGTATAAATTGAAAAAAAGAACAATAACAATCACACACTGGTTATATTTTCCGCTTGTCTTACTATTACTAATTGTAAGTTAAAATTGAAACCATCTAAAGAACAGGTAAGTCGATTTGGTGTTCATCACAACCAAAGAACATGTGAATGACAACTGCTGTTGATTAAGTATGGCGAATTTGGCGGTTATAATATATGTCTTGCACAAACGATGAGGAGCGCAGAATCCTTGTCAAAGCAAGTAGAGGATTTTTCTAAAAATGTCCTATGGTACCCGAAACCATCGGATTTTTCTGAAAATGTCCTATAGTACTCGAACTTGCAGGATATGCGGCACCCAACTTATAGGATTTCTTTAAAAACTTCCTATGGTACCCCCAGCTTATAGGATTTTTCTGAAAACTTCCTATGGTACCCTATCTTATAAGAATCGGGTTCCAGTTTCTGACGAGCTGAATGATTTCTAGAAGATCCTATATGGCTTGTGGGATTTCTGGTACATTTTCTCACAGAACTTGCATCCTATAGGAATCCCATACAGTTTGGAGTGACTGGGTATGTCGGAACAGAAATATTATTTGCAAATTGAGAATATACTGTTTAAATAAGTGTGAATATCTCTCCGTACAAGATTAACATTTAAAAACTCAAAATTCACAGTCAAATATTGCCACTTTAAATGGTACTCTTTTAGAAAGATTGAATATTGGGATGTTTTTGAAGCTATACTGTGTATATCTGTAAGGGACGAGAAAATTTCGGGGCATAAATATTGTCCCCATGTTATTTCGGGACGGGATTTCTGATACTTATTTTTGTCCCTGGATTTTGGAACGAAACGGAATCTTCTGTGGAACATAACAATTGTCCCCGACAGAAGCTTTAGTAATAGATATACAATATTTCAAAACTCACTCATACCAAAATTTTATAGCGCTGTTACAGCTTGACAAATAATCAATATGGCGTATCCAAATTAACCTGAAATGATAAAAATCCAAAATGGTCTCATGCCCAAAATTTATAAAAACAAAACTGCACGTTTTACAACGTCTCTAGACGTGATATTAAATTTTACCTTGCCGCGAAAGTTGAAGAGTAAATTTTGATTTCAATTAATGATTTATTTGAAAAAAATCAAGTTATTTAAATCTTGATTTAAATCTTGATTTAAATCAATGGGATTTAAATCAAGCCACCCTGGTAGTAATACATCATTTAGAATAGTAACCAACATCTGAATGACATCCTATTTTTAAATGGATTCTCTGCTGAACGCATTCTAATTTTAAATCCAATCAGAATTCATGAAGTGTGAAATCCAGTAAAGCCAACGAGAAATGAAATACGGAAGGATGTGTTTTCTTAATTGTGACTTTAGGGACGCCTTACACATTTGTCGTCCTACTTAAACTATAATCCAACCAGGTGGTTTATGGCATTTTTGGTGTTAAAATTGAAATGCAATTCGTTAATACTTGCGGTAAACTACAGCAAATTTCGTATATACTGATTCACTCTTAACTGAATTCTCGCCAGGATATAGTGGCATCTGCATATATTTGTAGTCATTTTTCCATTCCTTAAGAACCCCTGTATAGGTAATTCACTGTAGTATAATTAGGGTTAATTAAACGTACCCTCTCAAAATGCGAGTGCATTTTCATGTGATTAGCAAATTGAGCGTTTTGGGTAAAATCAAAGATTAAAATAGACAAATTAATACGATTTCGTCGTTTATTTGAAAATCTCTAGAAAATGGGCTCAAAATTACCTTGGCGGGTATTTTCATTGCCGTGGTTTTGCAATGTTTATGTTTTAACTTTTATATTTGCGTCAAGACCACGTTGGGGTCCTAAAAATTAGCCATACTTGTAAAAGGAGAATTACAATATGTAAAATACTGTTTTTATCTTTTACAATAATAGATAAATGTTATTATGTTGTTGAATGCAAGTTAAATCCACCGTTTAGATGAAATGCGTTTGGATGTCAGTCCCATTGAAAAATACAATTCTCGGAACACCTTTGTATGGTATAGCTATGCTTATCTAATTGAATTATTCTATTGACTGGACACAGCCTATGAGACGTTCACTGTACGGGTTCAAACTTCAAAAGAACAACAAAATTTCTGATCAGCTTTCAGTGATTCATATTTAATATTTATTTTCTTACGTTTGTTAGATTACCTCATGTTAGTAAAATTGAATTTATTGTTCTTGCGATTATAATTTTAATGAACAAGCAAATAATCAGATATTCACATTTGTGACATTCCCCTCCCTACGCCCCTGTACATTAGGATCAATATTAGAAATCTAAGCTGATATTTCAATTTCGTTACTTTGAACTCTTGTTTATTGTCACAAGGAATTTGCACAGTAAAACAGCTAATATTCAAAATGTTTTCAATTATTCCATCGTCAGATAATTAGTCTTAAGCGGGGGGGCTGGGTTCTAGATATTAAATGAGTGCTTCAATATGTCTTGTGGAAAACTTGTCAAGTTTAACAATTTTCCTCAAAATTCTCACTGTAAATTTTAAAAACGCTTAAATAAAAACGCAAATTTTATTTTCAGAAGATACAAGAAATCTTTACTTAATATTGAAAGTTTGATTTGAGAAACTTAAGATATACTTCGACGCCACTTGAACTACTGGTAGTATCAGGCACACGTATGTAAAAATTTTACTGCTCATCAACTGTGGTAAATATTTTTGTGAAAATTTGGGATAAATAGGAAACAGTGTACATTGGATTGTAGGATGATTATAATTTTGTAAGTGCTTCTCTATTTAGTACGGCTGATTGTTATATAAATTTTAATGCAAAATAAGATAAGAATTGAAGCTGCAAAATACACAATACTTGGGTAAGGAGCGCGGTGACCACCGACGTTGAAAGAAAAATAATTTCCCATTGCAATTCATTCCACGAATACAGTAAATTTCGTACATAGTGGTTTCCAAGGGAGTGGCAAATTCCTGCCACTATAAATAGATGCCACTGTATGTTATTAATGGTTAACGAGGTGGCCTGGCGCCTCGGTGGTGTAGCGTGTATGTACGGTTGCAGAGGAGTCGGTTTCGACTTTAGCTCACCCCGCATAACTTCCTGGGTATTTTCTATCTCTCTCTGCACACTTGGCTGTGTGTGAAAGGTGCACGTACCTGCTATAAGTAGGGGATGGTCACATGGTCCCACTAAACGCACACAGCCACATGATTAATGTAAATCGATGAGGTCCGGTATATGACTCTCACTTGTAACGGTATAGTAGGCATTATTGTAATCTCGATGTACTATGGGGACTTGTGCCAAGAAGTACTTAATAAATACATACATACATACATTATTGGTTAACTACATACTATTAATGCTTATGAATAATAACTAGCTAAATGTATTTATAAAATAATGTATTAGAATACAAAAAATTATGAGGTATGGTAAGCTTGATTGAATTTAAAATATTTAGTGACTTTAGATTACCGCGTACTATTAATAATGTTAGTCACAACAAACTTGTCGGCTGCAAGGACACCATTCCAGACCGATTGTTCGGGGATACTTGGGAAGAAATCCACATTTTTATAGACACTTTCCAAAATATCATCAGAATAATTCTGAGTCTTTCCAGAAACCGAATTTCGTCTCCAGATTATATAAAAATATCTATTAGGAATACAAAATTTCAGCCGAAGTCATTGTATGGCTTAAATCAATCAAGTATTTTTTAATGAGACATTTTACCCGAGAAATGTACAGCGGTTTTTCAAAACGCACAACCGCTTCTGCCTTTTTTCAAAATTTTGAAGACAAATGCCCATGAATTTGATTTTTAAATTTTATATAACTAATTAAGGACAATTTCTTTTGACGGGGAAGTACCAAGTCTAGCCTAACTCTTTCATGATAAAACAAAATTTTGAAATCTTGAGCGCAAAATTAATGAAATTGAATATCCCAGCAAATTTTCTAGATTTACTAGGATTTGGAAATTTCGGTTGGTATTATTTTATGTTGCAGGCATATAGCATATCGTTCAAACGTTGTTTGGTCTAAAGTCACCCAAAATTAGTTTTTTCAAAATTATGAATACCAGTTGACATGAATTTCATATATTTTAGTTCATTTAACCACTTCGTCCAAATACAATGTCCTGAGTGGAGAACGGGAATTGTCAGATCATTCCTTGTTGAGGAAACAAAATCTTGAATTTTTGGTCGAAAAATTATTCCATCTTGGAAAAAGATGTCGTGTCAAACAAATGGTCAAAACTCAAGTTTTTTTTCAAAAATTCCAGCTTAAATTTTTAAAAATCCGTAAACGAATTCAAAGATCTGGGGCGAGATTGATAAGCCGTTCAAAGGAGTTTTAAGATTGAGTTGGACTTTGTCAAATACATTAGAAAATCACGGTGATTTTCATTGATAGTTCAAAATTGACCGTTTCACATTAAAAATTTTGAAAACCTGAAAATTGAAATCAAAATTTAGATTCCCACGACGGAGCTTAGAACGATGTAATTTCAGTTTTGAGAAGTGCAGTGAGCATTCAAAAAATTATTTTCGAAAATTTGAACACCATTCTGAATGAATTAAAAATTCTGTAAGTCGATCATCAAATAAATAGTTCTGCAATGGTTAGTAATGGTCAGATGATTCCTTTTGGAGAAAAATATCTCATGAGAAACTAGTCTCTAATTGCAAATTTTTTCAAAAATTCTTTCACACTTTAAGGACAACTAAATAAAAATGTGATCTTCGGGACTCATAAAATATTTTGACATAAAACTGAAATTTAATATTGACGCCAGTTGGAATATAAGTTTGGATACGCTATGATTTACGGACATAGTTCGTCCTGTTCGTCCTGTGGGAGTTTTAGCAGCAACTTGAAATTTTGTGACAAATACTGAATAGAGGAAAGGAGCGTACAAGAAATTATTAATTTTGTGAGTGATTTCCTATATATCACACTTGATTGTTCCGTAGGATTTCTATAGGATAAGGTAAGAAGTGAAGCTGCAAAAAAATAGTTGGGTAAGGACCGCAACGATAATTTTCGAATAAATTGAGAATAAATAGGAGTTACAAGCAGAAGACAATATTTTAAAATAGTGCTTGCACGTGACTTTACGTACTTTCCCCTAATTCTTTGAAAATCTATAATTTGGGTTCCCCCAAACATGAAGCTAGGGAAAGAATTTTTTTAAAATAAAAAATATAAAATGTTTCAACACCTGCACAACATCTTCATTCCCAATATATTTGCTCAAAACATTAGAGTTTGTCTTTGGTGTCTGTGCTACCTCTTTTTAGCTCACAATCCGGTGCAGTGGTCGTCATGGGTACAAAAAATTTGTTCTCGTTCCCGTTCCTGTTCCCATTCAATGGGTATTCCCCGTAAGTGCTCCCGTAGCTGGACCCGTTCCCGTGAGAGTGGGAACAGTATTTTAGGTACCCGTTCCCATGAGTTTAATAAAAATTCGTTCCCGGACCTGTTCGTGTTCCCGTACCCAGCAATGAAAAATTTTCTGGACCCGTACCCGTTCCCACAGCCGGTGTTCCCGTTCCCGGGTCCAGGTCGTGTTGTTTTTGGTGTGGTAAAAATTATTATCAGAATTTCTGCAACAACCAACCCCTTCGTTTTTCAGATAAAAAACAGACAATGTGCAGGGCGGTTAAACGCACCCCTATAGCAAACGTAACAGCGTAATAACTAATTGTTTAATTCTTCAGAGTTTATGTACCGAGTAGAATCCCAGCTAGCACCAAGTGAAATCGCCACGAACACTTATGCAAGAAAGCGCGATAACTTGGAGAGTTCACTCAAGAATAGCAAAGTTGGCTTCACGATAACTTTAAGTTTTTAATATGGCCGCATGAAACTTTCTTTCACAAAACTTAAATGGTTCTTCTAACGAAAGCTTCAAGATGCGCAAAGGGCAAATTAACGAAACAAAAATCTTGTGCGCATTTATATTATGTAGCATTGATGTGCACATCTACTACTGAATGAAGGTTTATTTTTTAAAGTGAGTAAACAGTGTATTCATGGGGTAATGTATAGGTTTATTAATTTTAACTTCAGTTACTCACAAATAACCTGAAGAGGTCATTACATATAAACAATAAATTACATTCAGCCAAATTCTTACTAAACAATTTTATAAAGTTGGGACTAAGTCATACAGACCACAAAACGTACGTGTATATCTAAGTCATTTAACCAATGTAGAATAAAATATAGTATTATAGAAACAATTCTAAATGGGTTAAAATGATATTAGCATATGATTTCAGCAATGTTGTAAGCTCGGAAAGTATTCAATCCATCACCCCAAAATCTTAACCGAAATCTTAAGAGCCAATATTGATAGCCGCATTGCAGTTTTGTTGGCCCTAATTGTACAGAAAAATTCATTGTTAAACTTCAGCTGAAATGCAATAATATCAAATAAACTAGTATGTCCTGTATTATTTAGTATTACTGTTGGTATACTAATAATAGCAATTATATAAGGTTTTGGAAATTCTGATCAAGATATAGACACGTACGGTCAGCTTAGCATTAATACTATTCCCAGAATCCTTTGTAAGCTTATCTCCAGCGTGCTGAACCCAGTTCTGAATTTTTGAGCGCACATTAAGCAACGATTCCTGAGAAGTCCTGGGGTTTTCACGCACAACATCTAAATAGAATTACGGTTAAAAGATTTAAATATTATATCTTAACATTGATACAAACATGTACAGCTTGATACTCACCAAAATAAGATCATTCAGATTAAGCAATGAAAAATTAGCCTTTCCATGGACACCATTGAAGTTGAATTCATAAGCCAATTCGAACGATAAAACTTTCTTCAGTACCACAAACACAATGGCGGTCACGTCGCATCCTCCGATACTTCCGAGGTACTTATTCTGAAAGATTTTGTACGCTGTTAGATGCAAACGAAAAAATATGTATTATTTCGAACAAATCAATTTATTGATACTCACACATGCACTTCGAAAATTTTCATCGGAAACTATTTTCTCATCAAACGCTAATAACGACGCCATAGTCTGAAATGGAAATCCAAAATTTGTCCGAACGGGATGGGAGGAGGGCGATATATGAATACTGGCCTTTGAATTATACAAAATTGCGTCCATCATTTTCATCATCGAAGACTGGTTTGCTTGAATAGTTGCATAATTTCGAAGGCATGTATTCTGAAACTCTGTCCAATTTACAAACCAATCACACACTTGCTAAAAATTCCCCACATCGTTAATTGTTTTTACAAAAGACTAAGATTCTTAATTTTACCTCTAAATTCACACAGCAACTCGTCGTAAGCAGACGTTGGGACAGTTGGAATAAACACCTCTGTCGTATGAATAATGTCAGAATTACAAGTTGATGTGTCGTTGTTCGCACTTTCATCCACAAAGTTAATCTCGCTTTCAACCTGAGCATTTGTTTCCGGAAATTTTGGTAAATTAATTAAACAGGGAGGCCGAATCTTCTTAGAAATTTCTCGACCATTCGAGATTTCAAACTCCAAATTCCGTTTCTTGACCGTTCGCCCTGACCGTGAAAGAACGATTGGTATAGCTGGAACGTCCGTCTCGCTCATGTCCGAAAATTCTTCGTAGTGCTTCACATTTGCAGAAGCTTCTTCGAACGTATCTGTGTGCAAATGTTACACTGCATACATATGTCATATACATACATATTACATACATAGAGTATTTTTATTTTTGCAATGTTAAACAATAATAAACAAATCGTACCATACTGGTTCATAATTCGAATTCGAACCATCCGGATTTCGGTGGCTGAGTTTCGCTTCTCACTGCACTCCTTTCTGGTTTTCACCAATTTGGCCGATGGCACTGCAGCTCATCATTTTCTATGAAGATTCAATTTTGAGGAGCAACTTCAACCTCTTCAGTTGATAGAAAATGGACGACTTTGTATTGTAGTTCCATTTTTAAAGTAGTCCTAAAATAAAAGTGGAATTACTACAGCACTGTTTTCATGAGGAATATAGATACATCTGTAATTTATGTCAGAGCACTTCCAGTATTGTTCTTCGGAAAGATAATCCACATTATAAATATTTAATTTTTTAGATTCGCATGGATATTTGAAAGATGATGTTTGATTCAAGTATTGTCTGCCCACCACAACTTGGTCCTCACCAACTACACCGAAGCACTTAATTTGTATAACTTTATTATTTTTTAACATGCAAGTGTTATTTCCCGTAGATGAATTAAGCTCAAAAATTCCTAAATAGTAGTTGCTGTATTGCGGACACGACACTGTATCAGGCAAAATGTAAAAGCTGGATTTTCTTCGTTTTCTATCTTCAAGAATGTCCAATTTTAATGAATCTGCCTCAATAATCCGGCGGTGGACTTTTTGAAGGGGACAATTTGGTTATCGAAGCATGGGCTTTAGCTATCCGAGGTGATTTTCAAACCGGAATCCACTAAATTCATCCAGAGTTCCGAGATTGTTACAATCTTCTGCCAAATGCTCTAAAGCGTGAATGTTGTAGGACATATTTTTTTCCATACAGCTGCTGAATCTGCTTTATAAAACACACAAGTAATTCATGAGCATAATCGCTGAAATGTTTGAAGCGATTTTTATCACACGGGTTTCTAATTGATACATGCAGACACATAAAATTTTCATATATATTTTTATGAAGTACTTCTTGGAGGACCCAGAGTCCAAACTACAGAACAAAATTTCTGAACTCCGTCGCTTTCCAGCGATCCAATTCGTGCCAGCTCCTCTGTTTTCTGGAAAATTCCTTTGGGGCATAAGCAACTAGCTGGCAAAGGTTTTTGGAAACAACATTTGATTGAGTAGCACTTATTTTGTAGGAACAGGGTTTTGACTTAATCCACAAATATAACAATTTCCTAACGACACCTATGCATACAGAGTGCATAAATTCAAGCGGAAAACATTTCACTACATCGAACTTAATTTTTGTAAGCGGAGAATTTCCATTGTGATGTTCGCAATCATCTTGCTGTCTAAAACTTTTGTCTGTTCTTCGTGGAAGATTCGTCTCAGTTAGTACCACTCTGTTTTCTACATAATTGCCCTTAATTGTACATTTTATGCAACTTGTATAAGAACGTAACAACTTTTATATTAACTTTTAACCACAAATTCGTGCAAATATTCCTCTGGTATGGCTGGTTTTGATTTTCCTACGTAGATTCCTATAACAAAGTGAACTTTAGAAAGATTTTGTACAAATCCTAGTATCGGCCAGAACGGATCACTTGAACTTTTAAACAGCGGAAGTCCATCAATGTTAAACTGCACATTCAGTTGGTTTATATTTTCATTGGAATTAATTTCGATTACTCGTAATAAATTGTTTCTTAAACCGAAGTGTGCGTACAGTCCAGGGGATATGTTGCAAACTTGTGTTACTCGAGGAGTTTTTAAAAGAGTTCTTGAATCCGACGGTAATTTTTCGAAATGAGGATACAGTCGTAGATGCTTCAATAGTTCCCCTAATGCACACGAAGGTATTTTGTGCTTGACAGCCCACATCCGAAGAAATTCTTCAACATCAAGTTTCTCATGGTTATCTTCCGAGTCATCACTTGAGGTCACATAATTAATGTCGAAACTGGTTCCTTCAGCTGCCTCCACATTAATGGTACAGTTTGGATAATTCGCAATGCTGGTATCATTTGGGGAGAACATGTTCTGAACCGAGTTGTAATTCTGGCCACGGTTACCAGTTTCTAGATTGTTCTTAATCCGGTTGAAACCCGAAATTCGGGAGATTTGTAATTTTGGACAGATACAATTTGATTTTGAACTTCAAATTGACGCTTTCGTCTCGAATGCCTTTCCGAATATGTCTTTCTATGTATATATTTTATATCTAAATTGAAAATGGGATTTAAATGAGGTAACAATATCTCACCTGAAATATTCAATGTAGAGAGCTGACCAAGATTCTTGATCCCAAACTTCATGATTTGCTTACTTAAAGAACCATGGCATCCGCTTAGCTCATCCATTTGCATTGAGTCGTCTTTGTGTAACGGACATTGTACTGGACAGTGACAGAACACCGCCAAATTATGCCATTTCATAACGATTACTTTACGAATCATAGAAGATAAATTCTTAGACATATCTTGCATAAGTCTTCGCAGCAGAAACTTCGTTCTTTCGTGAGTATCTTGCGAATAGTTTGCGAAAACGAAGATGGTTCGAAGATATCTTATGGATTACTTGTGCTGGCTGGGATGAATATCAACACTTTAAAATGCCATACTGGAAAAGGATGCAACAATGAATGGAGCAGTGATGCTGCTTTTCCAACAATAAAATTGAATGTTGGTGAGGGTTTCAAAATGGTACTTAATATTTAAGATCATTGCTGGTCCATAGATAATTTTCTGCATACACACAATATCTGAAAAATATATGCCAGCACGGCTTTGTTTCCCTTTGTTAGTCTTATTTAAAGAAAACATTAATTCGAGTAATCAATTTTCCAAGAGTAAAACTTGCAACAAAAGAATAAACTAATAATAATTATTTTAATATTTATTATATTAAATTTGTAGAATTATTCTAGAAAATACCTCAGTTGTACTGAAAAAGGAGTTCTAACATGATTATCTTTCATGCAAGGATATGTGTGTAGAAATTGCAGGAAAAAAATAACACACTGGAATATGCAAATTGTATTAATTACATAAATACTATAGTCTTCCAAGATTAATTTCGAGTGTGTTCCTACAGACAGATGGTAAAAGTAACCACTCGATCCCGGGAACAACAGGTATGGGAACGGGATTATGCGTTGACCGTACCCGTTCCCGATGGGAACGGGAACAAATTGAAAATCTCTGTTCTTGTTCCCACTCCTGTTCCTGTTTCCGGTGATCGGGTCCACCTGAGTGTGTTCCTGTTCCCGTACCCAAACTGGCTGGGAACAAAATATTTGTTCCCGTACCCGTTCCTGTACTCGTTCCCGTTCCCATGTACCCGGGTTTTACCCGTTCACGTGACGACCTGTGATAACCGCGGATGGAGATGCGGACTGTGAGATGAAAAATAGTGCGAACTTGTGTGAAATTGTGAAGGTATGCGCGAATCAATGAGTGGTACTTGGCGTTGGTTAATTTTAAGAAACCCGAAATTAAATTATTATTTAATGAGTCAAAAATATAAATGAAAAATAATGACTGGATTGGACAATGAGACGAGAGTTGGATTTCCTGGTCGGGATCTCAAGATCTACTGGTGACAATCTAAAACATATCAGTCCAAAAACAAATGGCTTGAGCGCCAAAGTGAGCTTCCAGAACATTCTGGGGTCAATTCTAAAAATAAAAATACAAAGTAAGAAAACTCCATGACATTCGCTCCACTAGTGCTTGTAAACACTCCAGTGTACCTTATTTGCATTATCTCTAAGGTTCCTGATAATAGGAACATTGTGAGTCCTATCATCAGGTCATTCTTGCTTACTGACGAGTGTCTTCTCGCTGAGCCACTGGTAGCTGGCTTCACTCACACCCTACTTGCACTGCAAATGTTGTTCATTCCTTGGGAGAATGAACAACCTGTGATCCGGTGTGGAATTTGTCTCTTCATTACAGTAGTACAATATGGAGCGAATCGTTATATTTTCCAGTGCTCACTGCTACAGTGTACCAAGTTGGGATATGTTCCAAACAAAGTAGGTCAAACTTCCCGTACATCCGGTAGCTGTTAGCTTTATTAGCGTGTATATCCACAAAAAATTATTTGAATTACTATATTTCAGGAACAAAATTATAGTGTTGTATCTATAAATAAACCCTCTGCTCCAAAAGGCTTAAGTATTGTTAGTATTTATTTAAAAATCGGGCTAGGACTCCATTTCATGTATTTTACCTGAGATTCTGTTTTTTTGATAACGGCTATTCCCATAGTGAAACATTTTTTTTAGAATATGCACATATGCATATTGTACATATGTACAGTGTAAATAGTGTGGGTAATATTCAGGCCCAATATGAACGGTCTACAGCCAACCAATCCCAAATTATTTAAAAAACAATTTGGGACTAGTTGAGCTGCGACACGGTCCCAAGGAATGGTGCGTGATAAGGCTTTGTAATTACATCTAAGGCGCTGCCCGTGTATTACTTGGGCAGCAACTTCCTTTCGTCTACAGCAGCTACCCCTCCCCACGAGTGTGCTAATGGGGGGTAAATGGTCCCTTTGTACCCCATAGTTTTCCGCCTTGGTCTTACTGATTTATTTTTATACAAATCCTTCCGAAATTTAACAGGGTTAATGTCATACATCGGAACGTAAAATGTGCACAACGCCTTACATATGTATGTATATAAATTACTCGCTTCGGATTTCCTCCGATTTGACTGCCAGCAGACGCAAAAAAACGCTTTTTCAAAATTTAACAGTACACTTTTTATGCTTCTCTTGAGTTTAGGCTTTTAAAAAAGCGTTTTTTTGCGTCTGCCGGCAGTCAAACTAAAATCCAAAATTTCAAAAATGTCGATGTGAATTTTTGAAAAAAATTGCAGTTTTGATTCTACGGTGTGAAAAAAAATCATAAGTGTAGTTGTTAGTTGTGCAAAATTTTTGAGATAGGCCATTTTTTAATATTCAAATTGGTAAGGTTGTAATAAATTATAGCATTTTTCGGGTTTTTGACCTTCCTATCGGGATTTAGATGAAAAAAAATTTCATTTTCAAGTGTTTTTCATCTAATTGTGCATCTGATGGGCTCCTATAAATGTTTCAAAAAATAGTAATTTTCACGGTGGCCGTTTTCAAAAAAATTTTTTCAGGAAACAATTTAAATACATTGCTCGTGAAATTCGACCTAATTGCATTACGCTTTCAAAATTGAAGTGCAAGTTTTTAGAACGTATTTAACAGTGATTATTTTGTTATAATAATTACTATTGATTTAATATATTATCATAAAGTTATGTAACTTGTTAAGTAAATTGTATGATTACAAACAAATCAAACAAAACGAATTATATAATTGCATTTCCAATGGAAAAAGTCGTTTTAGCATTTAAAATGTTCTTGTAAATTTTTTTATGAACGCTCGAGCGAATTAATTACAATAAAGATTTATTATAATTTATTTATTGTTTTACCAACAACATTTCTATTAAAATTGTGAAACCAGAGTTCGGAAACTGGCTTTAAGCAAACTTAAATAGGCCGTAAATAATTTCAGTAGCAATTTGGAATTTCTCTCTCCTTCAAAAGGCCCTGTCACAGATTTTTGGATTCTTTCATCTGTGGATTCTCAGAGATTTGGAAACATCAACTTCAGTTTCACAGCTTTAATTCAAAATACTGGTTAATATTCCAAATTTGAGCGCATACAAATTCATACGAAATTGACAAGCGAGGTGCGAAAGTAAAACACGGGAAAAACGGCGCTTCGGAACGATTCATGGCATCATTGCCTGGGTGCTACTCCGATGTAGTATTTCTTTTCAAGTTCGGGAAACTCGAGGTTTCGAGTTCGAGTCGGTTTCGAGTCGGGTTCGAGTCGAGTTCGAGTCTAATATTTTTGGGACCGTCTGCTTTCGAGTCGGTTTTGGGTATCATTTTTTCGACCCGAAAAAATCGGGTCGAGTTTGCAAAATCTACCGGTCTCTACCAAAACTCGAAAGTAAAAACTTATTTTGGAATTATTGACTCATGTTACCTTAACAATAAAAATTGGCCTTCAAAAAACGCGAGTCAGATTGAAACAAATCAGTTTTTGTGCAAAACATAAAAGAAAATAAAACAGCCTATACACTCAGCAAGTATTTGTACATGAACGTATAACACTCCTCATACCTAAATTTTATTAGCGCACGAAGGTAAGTACACTAATATGGCAAGGATGGCTTCTGGCATTTTCTTGGGCATTCTTGGCAATGGGGTCTTTATCGAGCGTGCTTTTTCGTTGGCTCTGAAATTTTATCGCTGAAATGTTTGGCTACTCAAGGAGATACGATATGGAAGTTGGCATATAACAAGTTTATCAAATGAGTGACTGCCGCATTAGTAGTAGATATTAAGTATATCGCCCTTCTTTTTCTATTGATTTTTTCCGGGCACGGCCGACCAATCCCGAGCCTTCCCGAGTGTGAGTATGTTGCACGTTCTGAGCATGCTCAGAAGAATTTGTTGGAGTTGGGGAGCATTCCCGATCGCTCCCGACGACTCCTGCGAGTATGGTATTGATGTAATTATTTGAATGTCTATTGATTATTTCCGATTATAACTGTTGATCAGCTGTTCATGCCTGTTGCATCTCCAGCTGCTACTAGTGCGTTTGTTACTCAACAGATGTACGCACGTGTTCAAATAATGTCCTCATACCTTAAGGATGTTATAAATACCGCATTGTCAAACTGTATGCGACAGTCTTAGTTTACATATTCCTGTGTAAATAATCTGATTGTTAATTCATCATGTCGTCGTCAGTGCGAAATAGTTATTTAAATCAACGATTGGCAGGATCCTATTCAGGGATGAGTGCATTACTTAAGAATCAGCCACACTGGACAGATAAAAAGGCAGTAGAAAAAGAGTTGCTAAAATTAAATTCTTACTCTCTACATAAACCAGTGCGTCACAAGTTTCGTAGAAGAAAAATAATGTTAAACTTTATCAACGAAGTTTGGTCTACGGATCTCAAAGACATTTCAAATATTTCAAAATGGAACAAAAGAAATAACTTTATTGTAATTGTTGTAGACAGTTTTAGTAAAATGGCATATGTCAGATTGATTAAAAGAAAAGATGCAGAGTCAATGATTTCCGCATTTCAGTCCATCTTTGAGCAAGCACAGGCAAAGCCGTTGTTTCTGTTCAGCGACCGAGGCAAGGAGTATGTATCGGGAAAATTTCGCACCTTCCTAAAGGAGAACAAAATCAAACCATACCATATTCATAGCCATATTAAAGCAGCAATCGCGGAGCGTTATATTCGTGGATTATTCGAAAAACTCCAAAGATACATGACGGAAAATAATACAAAGAGAATCGATAATGTTTTACAACAATTTGTAGAAACCTACAATAATACATATCACCGTACAATAGGTAGATCTCCGAGATCAGTTACAATTGAAAATCAATATGATGTTTGGGAGCGAATGTTTGGTAAATATTTAAAGGAAAAAAATGACGTGCTTCGGAAACCGTCAAAATATCATGTCAATGATCTTGTACGAATTTCACGTGCAAAATTAATTTTTGAAAAAGGTAAGCTGACAATTATTATAATTATTATATAATTCTACAAAAATAAAATTAATCAGTCATTTACAATTTAGATTTTGGTTAAATAGGTTACTCGGAGAATTATTCTCGTGAAGTTTTTCGAGTGACAAAAGTGCAAGATACATTGCCCTGGACGTACTTGTTGGAAGATCTTTCAGTACCACCTGAAGGAATAAGCGGACAATTTAACGAAGCCGAATTGACTTTAGCAAGCTATCCGGAAACAGAAGAGGAAGAAGAAGAAGAAAGAGGAGGAGGAGGAGGAAGAAAACGTCAAAAGCAACAGGTTTTATCGTAAAAAGAATTAGAGATAGAAAAAAGACTACTTCAACATGTCTCTATCTACAAACTACACACTCCAAAACGATTGAACCGACAGCCTTGCGGAGCTTCTTTGCAAACTTATCCAGTGCTAACAACCCGAGAGGAATAGGATTCATAGGAAATATTGTACATACATTTCCATCTCCACTCAGACTTGAGCAGGGTATGTACGATGTTGGTCTACTGAAATTCCGTTATACACGAAAAGAGAAGAAAAGACGAAAGGTGACGCGCACAAGGCAAGTTGTGCAACCAAGAACTACTCGTCGTGTGTTAACCGTAGAGGAGACTATTCCCGATGGTCCCATGTTTCCTGACTTACTTCCTCCAAGCAAAATAACATTAGTATGTAACAACGCAGCAGATACTTATGCAGAATTTATTTCTTATGTAAACTTGGAATTAAAAAAAGCTGGCAAAGAAGTTTCATTTAGCACACGAGTTGTACAGAATGAAAAATATATAGTTACAGTAAATCAAAATAATGACGAACCAAATGAATTTCTATTGTTATCTGAAAACTTAGCTACAATGCTAGGCTTCCGTAGAAAATTTTTTTCCCGTGGAAATTACACTGCAGAAAGTTTGATTTCAGAAGCAGAATACAAAAGTTTTCCAAAGCCTACACAATTTGAAATTGAATTTGAAAAATTCCCTTACAAAAATAATTTGATTACACTGGAACAACATTTTCAAAGTTTGGCATACTTTAGGAAACAATCAGTGACGGAGTTTAAAGAATTTTTTAACGCACTTTCTTACAGGTTGTTGGAATCTGGATTTATTGTTAATTTTGACTTTGATAGTAACAATAAGTGTGTGATGAGTGTGCAAACACCAGCGAAGCACGCTGAAGATTATCTAATATTACCACTGCCTATCATTCGTAGCTTAGGATTTAATGTTGAAAGATTTAAGATGGGAAAGCATGAGGCTCTTACTCCGTTCAATACATTGGAATTTAATAAAATTAAAGCTGAAGACAACTTGCCATTCCGTGTAGGCTACCTAAGCTACATTTTTCTTCCTATGCAAGAACCAAAAACTATGGGAGTAAAAGATGTGCTCAATGCTGTGAACACTGTCTTGAAAAATGAAAAATACCCTGAATTTGAAGTGAGATTCTCATATGACAACGGATCGCTAATCGTAAATGAAGTACCCAAATATTTTTCTGTTGAATTACCGTATGCAGTAAAGAGCTACTTTGAGCTGCCTTTTGATACTACTTTTAAAAATGGTAGTAGAATTCCCGTAGGGCATGAAGTTGTTGAACAAGAAGAAGAAATTCGGGAACATGAAGCGGGGGAAGACGAGATTATTCCAGTTAGTGGAACAGCAAAGAGAATCCTTGTAATGTTGAACGTTATTGAAAATCAATTTTATAACAGTCAACCTATACAATTGTTGGCTGAAACAACCATGACGACTAATTTAAATGAGGAGACAGAAGTTTCATTCCACCCAGTCACATATGTCCCTGTGAGCGGTAAAGAACTCAGCTCGCTAAGAGTTGATTTTATGAACGAGAAGTTTCAACCGTGGGATTTTTCTGACACACCGACATTTGTAACATTACATTTCAGACCTCGTTATTAATTTGTTTAATAATGCGTCACGTTGAGTGCAACGATAAAGCTTGTTTCATTCAGCGTCCTCATTCGCAGTCAAACAACAGCTCTGGATCTGTTGACAACCAGTTAATTGGAGGTGGAAGTGCAGGATTAACTGGTGAAGCATCAAATTATCTAATTTCATTGAAGTCAGCTTTGTCTACAGACAAGTCTGGGAGTAAGAAACGTAAACGTACAGTACAGCAAGTTGGCGGTTCTGCTAAAAGAAGAAGGAGGAGGAAAAATTCATCAACGAGGAAGAAGACGAAACGTGTGTCAACCACAAAAAGAAAAGCAAAGGGCAAGGGAAAGAAAAATTCAATAAAACTTGTTCAGGTAGGAGCAGGCCAACGACGACGACGAGGTGGAAAGGGGAAAGGAGGAAACGTAAATCGACGAAGGTGTGTAAAATAAATAAAAGAACCAATCGTCGCCATGGATACAAATTCGGTGTTCCAGGAAAAACCTGTTGCTTATGCAGGTTCCACTCAGTCTTTACGGTCCCAGCTAAATCTTTTCTCTCTCCCTGAAACGGATGTTAGTGTGCAATTCAGTTCTGACTACAGTCCTTGCTATCCTTTGGTTTCCGTCAGGGACGCGTATAACCCTGTGGAATTTTGTATAATGTCAGAATCAGCTGGATATTTGGATTTATCTCAAAGCTTTATGGAAATGACTTGCCGAATTCTTCGTGCAGATGGCACCAACTGTTACGCTACAGACATTGTAGCTCCTTGCTCTAACTTCTTTCACGGATTTTTTTCAAACTTGGAGCTTTATTTAAATGGAACTCTCATTACAGAATTTAATAATATGTATGCTACTACAGCATATATTCAACGACTTTTGTCTACAACAGAAATTGAAAAGAGAAATCGACTTCAAAATGAATTCTGGTTTCCAAACAACAAGAAGGGAGTTTTTGATGTAACAGATGAAGGATTTAAGGAGCGATACGATAGAACAAAATTATCAAAGGAATTCACATTACTTGGACACTTGAGTTGTAATCTGTTTAACCAGAATAAGTATCTACCTGCAGGAAGCGAATTAAGAATCGTTCTACGTCGAAGTATTCCAGATATTTGTATTCATTCAAAAGTAGATACATTACCAGCAATTTCAGGATGTCCTTATAAAATTCAACTGGTGAAAGCAGTCTTTTATGCTTCAAAGAAAATAGTTTGACAGCAAATTATGGATATGCACAAATATGAGCTTTCTTTGGGAAAGAAGTTCACCTATCCTATAGTCAATGTGGATTTAAAAACATTTTCCATCGCTCAAGGTCTCACTTCAGCTTCTAATGAAAACATTGTGTTGGGTACGTAACACCAATGTATGTACTTTGCTTAAATGCGAATTAGTGACTTGCACATGACTAAATCTTTTAAACTCTACAGGAAGGATTCCGAAGCTTTTAATAATTGGTCTGGTCTCATCAGAAGCGTTTCTCGGAAAAGTAACCAAGGATCCGTTCAACTTTGTCGATAAAAATCTGTCACAAGTTGATGTTTCCTGGAATGAAGAGCTGCTACAACACCGAGTGATTCCATTCAGCTTTGCTACAGCCAACGGAGCAGGCACGGACGATTTTCTGTACGCTTTACAATCCCTCAAGCACACTGCAAATTCTGAATTATTGGGAAACGGAATCAATCGTTCAAACTATAAGAACGGCAATGTACTTGTAGCAATAGATTTATTGCCTAATCAGAGTGACTCTTTGTCTGTACTAAGAAAAGGACAAATTAAAATCGGTTTGAAATTTAAATCTCCTTTAGACGAACCTGTCAACGTGATTGTCTACTGTCACTATCAAGGAATTTTAGAAATCGGTCCTCAAAAGGACGTAACCATTGACTACTAATGAATTCAAGTGAAATTTCGCATGTTTTGTCTTTTCTATTTAGAAAGTACAAAGTAAATCAAAAAATTTATGTTTTAGGTGCTGATCAATTACAAAGCCATGTAGACTGGAAACATTTGCCGGCTTTTGTAGTGTTGAATAGAGATAATATTAACGATACAGGATCTCATTGGATATGTCTATACATAAAAAGTCATAGCATAGCTGAATACTTTAACTCTTTAGGAGCAGGTTTATATACATATAAAAATATTAAATACCCGCATAAATATATTCTTAAGGAAAACTGTAAACCCCTGCAGAGTAAAATGAGTGCTCTGTGTGGAGCGTATGTTATTTTGTGTATAATAGCTAGAGCTACTAATATCTCTTATGAAAAATTTTTATCTAGATTTAAATCAAACCCTATTTATAATGACAATCTGGTAAGCAGACAAATGTATAGCATTTACAAATCAATGTAAAATTGTGTGATAAGCGAAACATTTTAAATAAAAACTATTGCAGTGCTAGCTATACAAATAGTCTATTCCGTTTTATTGAGTAGACAACATCAGTATGTTGAGCGAGTCTACAAGTGAAGGTAAAGGCAGCATAAATTTTCAAGTGTCACATCCAGCAACTATTTTAGTGGCAGGGAGCACTGGTACTGGAAAAACATACGCTATCCTGGAATTAATTAAAAGAAGAAAGGAATTTTTCGACGTAAACATTGAGAAAGTTGTATACGTTTATAGTGTATTCCAACCTGTATTTTTCCAATTGCAAGAAGAGGATCCTAACGTAATATTTACAAATAATTTAAAAGACATTGAATCCCTACCATCCTCGCCCTGTCTAGTGTGTATAGATGATCATCAAGAGGAAATTACACGAGGCGAAAATCTTGAACTTGTAACCAAATATTTTACCAAGTATTCGCATCATCTAGGAATAAGTCTTATATTAATTGTACAGAATATTTTTCAAAAGAATTTGAGAACTATTAGTTTGAATTCTCAGATTTTAATTATGTTAGACTCTCCGAGAGATAGAAGTATTATTACAAACATTGCTAGACAAGTTTGTCCAGGACAAGTTAAGATGTTAACTGAAGCATATATAAAGGCTATGACTGGAAATCAATTTGGCTTATTATTCCTTGACATGAGTCCTAAAAATAAAATGTATCAATATTGGGTTCGCAATTCAATATTTCCAAATGCTGATACTGAAGTGTATTCAGCCTCATAAAATGGAATATACTCTATTAGAGAAGCATATTTTTAAACTCTACAAGTTGGTGCAAATAGAAGATCGATCAAAGTTTATCTCTGTCTTAAATAAATTAAGTAAAGTCCAAGTTAAGGTAGTGGTGGAGACAATAATTAATGCAAATAAATTTTGCAAATCGTTGACACAAAAAGTAATTAGTATTATTAAAAAACTTAAAATTTGCGTGCAAGCAAAAAAAGATTGTAGACCGACGCTCACTAGGAACGCAGTATTAATAAGGAGTATCTTGACAGTTGTGCTGTTGAAAGTCATTACCTGTGAACTAATTGCAGTGTTAGCAATCAGCTTACAGTGAAATGGCCAAAGTGTATCGTGTACTTGAGCCTCGTCTTTTCGGTTCTCTTATGAAAATATACCAACAGCAGTTTAAGCATACCGATGTGGAAAAAGCAGTAGAAGCTGAAGCAACAGATGTTTCCAATACACAAAGCAAGAGTCATATAAAGAATGATCCAAGCCATGTAGCCAACGAAGCATCAACGACACAACCATCCGACATTGAAAATAAAGTTGAAATTACAAACGTTGACGAGGGGTTAGAAAGTATTGAAAAGAACAAGAGGAAAATTATCCGTGTATGTTGTTGCCAGTTACCACAGGTAAAGCATAGAATAAAAAATACTGATTGGGAATCCTTTGATAGCGTTGAAGAAAAAATTCAAAATGTGAGTGTTGAGGGAATTGATAAAAATGACGAAGAAGCTCAACAAACAACAACAAACGGTAATACTTCCAATGCAAACTTACCTGCAGAGCTCAATGAACGAAAAAAGAATTTAAGACCGCGAAAAAATCAGCGAGGTTACGGAAAAGGAAAATCGATTTTGAATAAACAAATTAGGAAAAACAAGAAACGTCAGAATAAAACCAAGCGACAAGTTAAGCAAAAACGTTAGTGTATTTGAAGTTGTGAAAGTGAGACGGTGAGAAAAATGTTGCGTGCGAGAAAACTACTTGTTGTTTGTGTTTCCTTCGGATGCTTTGTTTTTCCTCTGACAGCGAGTGAAGCAGATATTCTATATGAGCAGGAACAAATGGATACGTGCACAGAAAGGGTGTGCTCTGCCGGTTTGACTCTCAGCAAGTTAGAAACCCCAACGAAAAATTCATCTGCCGCCAGCAACGTGCTGCTTAGCAACATATACGTTTTACTTCGAAAGGTACTATATGATGGTATAGAACACAATATATCGAACAGCTCTAGTGGAGTGGCAAGCAATGTTGATTTGCTCTCCTATACAGAGAACCAAAAACTAACGTACTCTGCAGTATTTCTGCTTTCCATTCTCGTAATAATTAAACTGTACAAACTATGTGCTGCTGCATATAACGTCTTGAAAAGTACTTCATCCTCAGCTTCTATATCTGGTTAGTTAGCTTAACATTTCAATAATGGATTCGTTGTCATCCTCGTCGTCGGACAACAATACTTTTGAGACGTCGAATTTTCCATCAGCACGGATAACTGGTCAAAGACGTAATGTAAGTTAATACTTTATATTTGACTCGGTGTCATTGTTGTAGTAGAAGATAGACCCATACATTGTTAATTCTTACCTGCTAACATACTTGATCTATTTTCTACAGGTTTTCCGTTGTAGTATGCCCAACTGCATTTTCTACTGTAGATCATATGTATCATATGATGATCACGTCAGCAATGTACACCAATGTGAGGACTGTCAACTCTACTGTACAGATAAGCAAAATCACGTGTGTCAACGTCCTGGAGAGCGTTTATCTCACGTTGATAATGGCGTGCACCTGGATCTTACCGATTTTTGTGAACTCAGTCGTTGTCATTATGGAACAGTCATAAAGTATAGGTATAGACATTTAATAAATACTGATGATATTGAAACAGCTTTCACGTTAATTGACTCGTCTCTGGAAACATTTCTTGTACAGTTATGTCAAATTCATGGTAACATAAGAATTGGTATAGAATTAAGCGTGACTATGGAAAAATACATTGTGCTTGAAGATGGTGAAATGAGTGCTGAGCAAAAGAAAATATACTTTAAATCGCAAATTCACGACTTGTATCATGAGACTGGCATTGAGGAACTATTGTGGACCTGTGCAAAGGAAATTATTGACAAAAAGGACACATTTACTGAGAACGTGAGTGGTTGGCGGCTTGTCCACGTAGATGCATTTGAATTGAAGTTTGCAGAATTGCGTTTATTCAGCAGTGCTAGAGTTCGTGGACATTTAAACATGCCTTTCCAGAAAGTAAAGTACGGATTTGTAAACTTTAAAAATCGCGACAATTTTTGTTTTCACTACAGTGTGACTGCTGGGTATTTCTGGCATAAAAATATTTTGCGGAACACACCAGGAGATCTGAGTAGTCGAATGTACAACTTTAAAACTTGGACAAAATTTTTACATCTTTTGGATTTTTCAGGAATGTCTGAGGGTTTTGTAAATCCATATCAGGACGTGCTAATATTTGAGACAAAGAATCAAATCTCTGTTAATGTATATACACATCATGATGAAGATATTATTCCTATGAGACCAGGAACTCCAGGCTTTCAAGACACTGTTAACTTATTTCTTATTCACGAAAAAGTGCCAGGTGGTGATGACTTATTCCATTACGTACTTATTATCGATCTCGAGAGATTTCTTAAAGTTGACTATATGACTGTTTCAAATAAGAAATTTTGTACGAAATGTGTAAGAAATGTCAAGACAAGTGCAAAGCTAAAGAAACACTCCCAATCTTGTACGGGACGATGTGAAAATAATAAGAATGATTTGAGTATTGGTATTGAATATAAATTCCCGCCTGAGGGACAAACATTAAAGTTCAACATGCCTGAGATGAAACATTGCTATCCGTATTTTTTGGTGTATGATTTTGAAGCTTTCAGTAAGCCTGTGTTATTACCCAACCTCACTTCAACCAAGAAGCAGGATAATACAGTAAAGCAGTATGAATATATCCCAGCAAGCTACTCACTGGTCGTTATACATAATGACAGTAATGCTGGAGCACACGTAGTTTCGGCAGAGTATTATGACGGAGCTGAGCCGGTCCAGCATTTGTTTCAGCGTGCATTTTACTGGAGCCAAACGTTGTTGCATTTAATACGTTCAACTAATAATTACGTCACACCTTCAGCAACAACACGTAAACGACATGAGGATGCAACACATTGTGAACATTGTCGTCGTGAATTTACTAAGAGTGACGACATCCCATATGACTGGCTCCAGCAAATTGAGGCATGTTATGACATTGACGACCAGGGGAATGTTATACCTATTTAGGTGTCAGATTCAGAAGAGGAAGAAGAAGAAGAGGCATCATCCTCATTGCCGTCAGTCGAGACTGATTTTGGTCCGCGTGCTAAAAAAGCTAAAATGACGAATGACTCAAGCACGCTACAAAAGCGTGTAGTTAAAGTATATAACCATAATCATGACACAGGCTTGTATGAATCAAGTCTGTGCCAAGGATGCAACCATCGTATTAGATATAAATATGAATTGCCATGCATATGTCATAACAGTAGCAAGTACGACCATCATTTGTTACTTAAGTACATGAACACCTCTTTGTTTGATTTTGAGGATATTAATGTAATCGCAAAATCTGGAGAACAATTTGTTCAAGTTGAAATTGTAGCAAGAGATATGTATATACCTCCGCTTTTTAAAAATTACGGAGGCGACAAAAAAAACTCGAAAAAAGCATGGTGCGGAAATCGGAAAGCAAAGTTGCGACTGCTCGACAGTTATCAGTTTTTGCCTCGCTCTTTGTCAAATCTAGTTGAAAGTTTGAAAAAAGAGAATTCTGTACATTTTGATATATTAAATCAAGCAGCGCGTTCGGTATTGATACCTCAAGGTTTTATTACACTCGATTCTGATTTCTCCACTCGTCACCTAAATATGTTGTTAGCTAAACTTCCCTTTCCTTATACATATCTTTCAAACGAAGAGGTTCTTAAGCCAGGAACACCCATGCCGGAGCGGCAAGCCTTTAACAATGATTTAAGATATGAAAAGTGTACAGACAAAGATTGGGATACTATACAAGAAGTGTGTGCGACGTTAAAAATTAAAGACTTTAAACAATATACTGCGCTATATACGCTACTCGACAGTTTACTCCTAAGTATTACATGGACTAATTATGTATGCAATGCTAAAAACTCATTCGGTCTTGATCCTACATACTGTACAACATCAAGTTCGTTTGCTTGGCAATGTTGGCTTCATACTTCAAGAGAAGAAGTTCATTACATACGGGATAAATCAATGATTGATATGGTACGACGAGGGATACGTGGAGGACAATCATTTTGCACTCGTAAGATTACAACAGCAAATACACCAAGGAACCCGTTAGGGTACGATGATTCGAAACCAGAATCTGTAATTATATACTTTGACAAGGTATCCCTGTACAGTCACGCAATGGAAACCAATAAATTCCCTCACTCTGACTTTCAGTGGGAAAATGTGGAACAGCTAAAAAAGATAAATTGGCTGAGTCCAGAGATGCAGTGTCGTGAAAGAACAAGAGGATATATTCTTGAAACGACGCTAGAAATTCCTCCCGCTTTGCAAGATATAAGTGAAAGTTTACCGTTGGTTCCCGAGAGAAGACATGTACAGCTGGAGGATTTATCCCTAGACCAAATCCAAACGATGAATTCTTTAGGTGCAGCTACTGCACGTACATACTTGAGCACATCAAAGCTTTTGTCTACATTTTATGAAAAGAAACATTACGTACTGCACTATCGAGTGTTAATGTTCTATTTACGAATGGGTGTGGTTCTCAAAGATATACACTCTGGGTTTAGCTTTGAAGAAAAAGCCTTTCTTAAAAGTTTCATTGAAAGCAACACGGAAAAGAGGAAGCGTGCCAAGACCGACAGTGAAGAGGCTTTGCTTAAGTTGGTCAATAATGGAACTTTCGGAAAATTTTTAGTCTGGCGAAAATATGCTTACTATACGTTTTTGTGGAGGTCGTGAGAAAGCACGACAACTACTTTCAATGGAAGGATGTATCGACTTTGATATAATAAACGAACATTTGTGCATACTAAAATTTAAACCAACATCTATAATGCTTAATAAGCCGCTGCAAGTTGGAATGAGTGTACTGGATTTGGCCAAGGAAATTTTCTACAGTGGGGTATATGATCAGCTAGGAAGCATGTTTGATAAAAATATGTACTCTATATTTACAGACACAGATTCGACCCTAATGGAAATTCAAGGGAATGAAAAAGATATCTGGAGGAAGATCGTAGCACGCAAAGAAATATTTGACTTTTCAAAGATACCAAAAGACCATGAGATATTTACAATGTTTCCAGAGTTTCCTGACTTGCGGGAATTTAATAGAAATTCCAGCGGAAAGTGGAAAATTGAATCCTTAGACGTTTCCCAGTCTGTAACGTTGAAATCAAAGCAGTATTCACTTATTTACCATAACCAAGCAAGCAAACCTTTAATGAAAAATAAAGGCATCCCAGGAGCAACTCTTGAAACGTTCTGTAGTCATGATACGTATAAAAATGTGGTAGTAACTACTGATCCTTGCGAAAAAGTAAAAAAAGTGGATGTTAGTAATATAAGATCATATAATCATGTCTTATATAAGACTACGTCTAAAAAACTAGGATTTCATTGTCTAGACTTTTCTCGTGTGTATCCGAAAAGTAATGATTATAATTATAGTTTGCCATTTGGTTCCTATAAGCTATCAAATATGCAGTAGATTTGTAAATTATGGTGATTGACTAATAAAAATATGAATAAATGACGAATTATGGAAAATTCAACTTACAAAATGTATTTATTTACATTCCAACAAAATTCATTAAATAAGCAATTCTTGCAAAGAGCTTAAGCGCTTTTCTTCTGTCAATAAAACATTCTGCCATTTCACAAAAGACTTGTGAATTAATCTTTGAGGCAGAACGCAATCGTCTAATATCATAATATCTGTAATTCGCTTGCACCGAGAAAACATTACGTAGTCCAGACCTGGACAAAACTGGTTCTCGTCTAGGTAAATGCATACCTTTGACAGCGTTTTACCTTGGCTGCGGCGAGCAGTAGACGCGTAGTTAAGATCAATAGGAAACCGTTCTGAAGTAACATATTCATGATCGTCTTGTTGTTCAGGAACAGAACAACGAAATATAGGGATGCCTACACCACGAGCAGTACGAACAAAATTCTCTCCTGTGTAACCTGGAAATTCTACGAGCAGAAAATAAATGTTCTCAGAAGGAGAGAAACAGTTTGGCTTTCTATTCTTGTACACAATATCCACGAGTATACCCTCGCATCCATTATGTAACCCAACTCGACTTGCTATATTCTTTTGTAACACAATTGGACATCCCAAGCCTAGCTCCAATGTTTGTAAACCGTTTTCTATTTTCACAATTTCAGCATCTGTATAGTTTTCACGAAGGATTTTACTGTAAACAAATAATCAATTTTAGCCTATCATTTTAAGTAATTTATATTTATATAACTTATATCTAGCAGTGTTTCTCAATGCGTACCTATTACATTCTCGTACCTGCCACCGTAAAGGGAAAACTCTCAATGCTCTCCTAAACGATTCACGTTCTTCTTCAGATAATGTTCGCTCCATTCTTCCTCTTATATATTCCATGTCTGCACTGATCAGTTCACATCGTTTTAAGCGTTGTAAAAACAATTTTAATTTCATTTGCGCTTCGTCTTCACCGTCATGTCTGTAATATTTGTCGAGATTGACAACTGTATCAAATGACTGAAAGACTTTTCTTGCTGACCTAACATCATCATTAAATCTAGGACTTTTGGTTGAAAACAATGGAAAGTCTCCTACAGGTCCAGTTTGGTATATATCTCCCAGTAGAATTAAACTCCGATTTGCAAAAGCATACTGAAAATTGTCGGGGTCAACACTTCGCAATATTTTATCGATTTTATTGAATAATCGTAATCCAAGCAAGCTTGTTTCGTCACACACAATCAGTCGAACATTTTTCAATTTAGAATGTCTTTTCTTACTAAGTGTTTTAGTAACCAATTTTTGACTATCATAGGTTGGAATTTTAAAACCTGAATGAATTGTCTCTCCATTCATTAGAAAACTTGCTGATCCGGTGAATGCAACGAACATATAGTCAAATTCTTCGCACTCACGCTTTTTGTTCTCAAGTAAATATTGCAAATGCGAGAGCACTTCGGTTTTTCCAGTTCCAGGGTCGCCGTTCACAATCATTCTCAAAGGCTTTTTGGTTTGCATACTTACACTTTGTTTCACATGTGTGTTTACAATATTGATTATATTTTGTTGTTTTGTACTTAAGTTTTCAAAAGGGATTTTAGGGTTTAGCATTTTGAACGGTTGAATTTTCCAGCGGGAAACCCAAACGTGAAACGTTGTCTCGTCTATTTCACTACCAGTCACTTCCATGCTGTATACAAGTCGATACTAATAGAGGAGCCAAGGCGGAGATGTTTGTGAGAGAGGCTTTTTGTACGTTATTTCCTTGCATGAAGACGAACATAAAACTAAACGTATCCATAACAACGCTCTCACGAGTCCAAGTATTTTTTCTTCTTCAATTCTTTTTCAATGAAGAACAACACGTAATGCGTACAATCGATGTATACAATTTACTGCTAATGTTTCTGGAGCTCAAGATTCATGCTTGCTCAAGCAGTCAGCAACAAATATAAAGTCGGGTTCTTAATACATTACCATCGCCATTCACACTTGAAGCTCTGTTCATCTCTCTCTCTCCCACTCTCTCTCTCTCTCACCCTTCACAAAATAAAATCCGACAACAAATATAATTGGGTTGATTAACATTGGAAAATTGAAAACAGTATTTCGCTATTCAACATGACGAGCAAATATTTTTCGAATTCAAAGAAAGGTAATACAATTTAAACTTTAAAATGTAAATATTTTGAAGTTTGTCGAAAGAAAGTGTAATTATGAACAACTATGCATTGATATTTTATATTAACTATTTTATATCTACAGAGTCGGCAAGGCCTGGATTTGTGCGAAAACGAGCATTGCTGCAAAAATTTGATCCTACCAAGGTTGTAAGCAAGAAAACCACAGCATGGAGCGATTGGAGCTTCTTTGAGTCACCCGAGTGTGTCATGGTAAGGGAATTTTAATTAGAGTATATTCAAAATATATTATATAAATTATAAAAATATAAAAATAAGGTAAGGTTTGTATGATATAATTTTTTAAATGTAACATGAAATGTTTATAATTTGAAAGATTGATAGTGACATCCACGGGCGAATGCATCCAAATCCTTTGTGTGACAACCGTGACTTTTATTTTTTGGGACGACAAAATGCTAACGTCAAACCTACAGTTGTTTGCATCTCCAAGCATCAAGGTGGTAATTTGGCCAAGTTTCTTGGACAGATCCTTGATGAATTTGCTCAGATGCAGGAAATACAGCGTAGGGAAAACAAGGAGGACACTCCATTGATTTCATTTTTGCGAAAGAAGCGCGAGTCAATGCTGACTTATCCGCAAGATAATCAGGACCGTTGGAGGATGTGGCAAGAGCCTGATTTGGATCTTGGGACTCTGAAAGTTTTGGTGTTGCTTAACAGCGTGGTGGGAATTCCTCAGGTCTACTTGAATTCTCCTGTGTCTGAAGACACGTCAAAGAAGAATCATTTTTGGTGTGGTCCAACCCTAGGATTTTGCATGTCAGCTACAGCTAATCTTGAGTCATTCATCATGGAACACCGTAAAGGGACTATGGACAGTCACATTTTGGCTCGCCCCAAGATGGCAAATGACTCTACAGGAATTGATACGGTTGATTCAATTCCAAATACAACGAAGTGTATTGACGAGGAAGAATCAGATGATGGAGACTATGATTTTATGGAGTAATTTTTTCATATATTTTCACTGCATACATTTAATGTTTTAAAAACTACTTGTTGCTTGATCATGTTCCTCTTGTAACCATTGCCTAGGGTTAAAATAAGCACGTAGTAAATACATTGTCTGTCAATTGACCTTTCATGTATTGTGAAATGTATTATTTATGCTGGAATTTTAAGAATGATAAAAATAATTGTTTAGAAAAATCAAATGTGGTTTTCAAACTTAAATGTTTTATTTTCATCATTCATCAATCTTTGCATATGTCACATTACTAGTCAAGAATTTCTATGCAATCTAAAAATGAGACAATTTAATGTTTGTAAAATATTAACAAGCATTCACTTTTATTAATGGACATGTATACTTTTGCAAATAGCTACGGAAATGATGGAAATTAAATGATCACTCCGTGGGCTGGATGAAAATAGACTGAAAATCGATTTCAGCCCCTTCTGTAGCAAATTCGTCCACATCCCAGCCTTCCAAAGCCTCATTTATATCCTGCATGTAAGTCCACACCACATCTTCTTCTTCTGCTTCATCATGACCGTCAACATTGTCATTGCTTTCATCCTGAACTAACGAGCCATAATTTTCAATTCCTTTGGAGCATATTGGCAGTGCTTACGATGGTGCGACATCCTCCTCCTCCTTGTTATTACAGTTGTCATCCTTACTGTTAGCTACTGACGATGTTTCGAGTGAAGTTATTTCTCCGGAGTTGCTGCTGATTTCTTGCTCGTTTTCCTGCTCGGCAACATCAACAACAACAGCAACAGCTTTTTCATTTCGAATGATACCGGAATCCTCTGCAGCGTGCTGTGATAAATGAGATGCCAATTGACTCTCGTCTGCATTACAATCAGCCGAAAGTTCAGCGAGAAGACCAGCTAAATACTTTCCACCTGGACCATACGGTGTAACATTGTTTGTTGCTGGTGCTTCTTCAGTTGAGGTTGCTATAATAAAACAACCTTTCTTACAATTTTCTTCCTTAGTAAGCATGGAAAGTTTCCATTCAGAGCAAAACAAATCTTAAATCAACTATGAGTATATCCTAGAGGGAAAATAAAAAGAAAAAATTACCTTTCAACTTTTTTGGAGATCTTCCTGCTTCAATGTTATCTAACACTTGGTTTGGAATTATCCATGGAACCTCGAGAAAAGGAATTTCTTTTTTATTTACTTTGACGAAGTGCAGGGTTTCTCCAGTAGACAATACAACTTGCTTGGGCAGTGCATTTTTGTGTGCTTTTCCCATTTTAGCATCTATCTTCAATGCTTCAAGGATTGTTTTACGTTCGTTCATCATGGAGTTTATTTCTCGAGTTTTGTTTTGCTCAACTTGTCGTTTTGCAGAACTGGAGGCTGTCAACCATCCATCTTTGCTGTCGAGATTATCATTGGTGCTAGTTAAACAGCTTGACAATGTACTTGCTACACTTGTTGCTTTGAAACGTGATGAGCTAGGTAACTTTTCCACTCTCTTCGTTACCGCTGTTGTTGATAATTTTCTCTTCTTTTCAGCAGCAGAGTTTTCAGATTGCGCTTTCTTCTTGCTATTAATTTTTTTACACATTGCTGAATTCATTAATTTAACAGCATCATCGACAGCTGTGGGAAAAATAGACATTGATGACGGTGATGGTAGTGCACAACTGTGGGTAACAAACTGAAAAAGAGAGCGAGGAACACACTCAACGTCTGTAATGTTCTTGTAATGAACACGACAGTAGGCTGCTGGACACTTTACGCTAATGTCAGCCGCCGTACACCTTGGAGAATTTATTTTGAAATACAAAGACTTTTGTGTGTGCAACAAAAAACATTTGATGTGTGTAATGTGTTCACACCTGGGCTGGTCTTTTGCTCGGATTCTCACTAACGATTCAATAGGCCAGTTGACCTTTGGTGAACCATCCCACTGCTGCATAAAATCTTGAACAATATTCCCTTCATGGTCGTGAAGTTTATTTTGCTCAAAAAAATGAAGTCGTTTGAAGTCATTTTTACCTTCTATAAATATATTAGTGTGACACTTTGCACAAATCCACATGTTGACTGTGAGGTGAAGAGACATGATGAGTATTCGGTAGAGAAATGGGTGGTTAAGCGAGCAACTTTCAAGATCAACAACAAGAGTAAGAATGAGGTCCGTCTGAGTTGTTTAAAATACTTATTTATTCAAAAAAATACAATTATAGGATCAATGCATTATAGTTACACGGATTCAGTATTTTTATCATACGAAAAAATGTAAAATAGAAACTTTTATATTCGAGCGTCCTATATTGAATGTTGAGGATATATGAGAGTTAATACATTATTTTTATCATTTCATAGTAAAGCTGTCTTAGTTCAACATTCACAAATATACATCGTTCTATGTGGGTATAATTATACTATAACATGAAAAGAGCACTGGAAGTTTACATTGAAAATTACTTGCGTCGAATCTGTAACCATTTATATTGTTGCACTTCTCATATGCATATTATTGCATAATAGATTCACGCACTGGAAGAGAGTTATCTCTTACGTAGGAAAGAGAGTAGTTTTCAACTGTAGCAGAGACTCGGGAAGATAGTGCAGGAGAAAGAATGATTTCATCCATTTCAATTTCACCTTGAAAGCATGGGTTCAGATTTTCCATCCCGCCCGTCATTGATGATGAGGAACAGCGCGTAAGCTCACTATAAGGGTTTACATCAGCCTCTTCATTTCTTATTCGTGTTTGTGCCACTGTAAATTTCACTCTCCAACCTTTCCGATATGCGATAAACCCACACGCAATGAATGCCATGAGAAGAAATACGAGCAACACACACAATGTAACTGTGAGAGAAAAAGAGAAAGCCCAAAAATCAATATTTTTAATAATAGTAATTGAATGTAATGTTTCACCTAAAATGAAGCCTGAATTATGTACTTAAACACGCATACCTATCATTGTGCGAGCAGAAGCTTGGGATGGGATGTCCAAGCAGTTTTTCATTTTTGAAATTACAGTGATCCACTCAGCGTCTAAACTGTTAATATTGAGAATGCAGCAAACCGTCTGATTTACGAGCGTAACATAGGAAAATCCTTTGGATACGCAGTCATAGCAACCAAAGTCAATACCACAACCTGAACAAAAACGTTTGTGAACTGCATTACTTGTAAAATATATAATGACGTTAAGCACAACTACTAAAATGTAAATATTAACCCCAAATCAATAGTTATTAGTCAAATCTACATGAGCTGTAAAATATATAGTTGTATCTTACCGTCAACAGCCATCGTAATTTGTATGAATATTCCAAATTATCAGAATGTTTAATTTACACGAGCACCTAATTATATTCAGTGGAGAAGTCCATGTAAAATGAAAATGTCAACCTGATGATGAGAAATCGTAACGCAAGAAACGTACATTAAACAATTAGGCATGTAATACAATATTGAAGTCAAGAATCATTTGTTTATAAACAAGACGCTATACATACATATATCAATATAAATAACATGTAAAAAACATTGCATCAAATGGGATGTAAAGAGAGAGAGAGCAATAGAACAGTGTGGATGGAACTACGTATATGGAAATAGAAGTGCAGCTGGAGGTGCAGCTGGAGTAGGTGCAGCTGGAGGTGCAGCTGGAGTAAGTGCAGCTGGAGGTGAAGCTGGAGTAAGTGCAGCTGGAGGTGCAGCTGGAGGTGCAGCTGGAGTAGGTGCAGCTGGAGGTGCAGCGGGAGTAGGTGCAGCAAGGGGTGCAGCGGGAGTAAGTGCAGCTGGGGGTGCAGCGGGAGGTGCAGCGGAAGTATGTGAAGCTGGGGGTGCAGCGGGAGTAAGTTCAGCTAAAGGTGTAGCTAGAGGTGTAGCAGCAGATGCAACTGAATATATCATCCTATCCTAAAATATGTATTTTGCTTGCAACTTCAGAAACAATGTGGTATCTTAGTGATTTCATGCGATCAGCTGGTAGCTTATAATGAGGACATTTTAGAGTAAACACTTGTTAAGGTGTTATGAATAGATCAAAAGTTATGAAAAGCTAAAGTTGTCACTTGTCTCAAAACATTACATATTATACCTAACAACTTCAGAGACAATGTGGTATCTTAGTGATTTTATGTGACTAGCTTGTAGCCTGTAATGCGTAGGTCAGTTTAGAGTAAGCATTTGTTGGGGTGAGCTGAATAGAACAATACTTTAGGTATGAGAAAATTATTTGAACACGCGCGTACATCTGTTGAGTAACAAACGCACTAGTAGCAGCTGGAGATGCAACAGGCATGAACAGCTGATCAATAATAATAATAATAATCGGAAATAATCAATAGACATTCAAATAAGTACATCAATACCATACTCGCAGGAGTCGTCGGGAGCGATCGGGAATGCTCCCCAACTCCAACAAATTCTTCTGAGCATGCTCAGAACGTGCAACATACTCACACTCGGGAAGGCTCGGGATTGGTCGGCCGTGCCCGGAAAAAATCAATAGAAAAAGAAGGGCGATATACTTAATATCTACTACTCGCATTATTTCACTTTAAAAAAAATGCTTTGTTTGTTGCTCATTTTTGGACTTGCCAGGACTGTGTGATGTTGTATTTTATCTAAACTTTGTGTCTGGTTTCGGTTCGAGTTCGAGTCGGTTTCGAGTATAACATTTCTTACCGGTCTCGGTTTCCCGACTCGAATGTCCCGAGTTTGAGTTTGAGCAAAAAAGTGGAATTTACACCGGGTTTTTGTTTCGAGTCGAGTCGAGCCCAACTATTTGTTACCGATAAAAACACTACTCCGATGGGGGGAGAGTTAACGCTGTGTTTTTAAGTCTTGACCGACTCACCCGTGTATTCTTTCAAGAGTTTAGCCTGGTGACTACGTTAAGATTCAAACCTGTAAACCGAGGCTTGCTTTCAAAAAATTAGACCCGTCAAATACTAACAAAATAAAATACAAAATCTGAGAAGTTCGATAAGTCCAAGTGATAGGTTACGCAATGTGATTCTTCTGAATTACAGAATATATTTTAAATATCTAGTCTGATCATGTGAATCTCCTCTCTTGAACATTCCTTCAAATTGTTTTGCCATATCTCCAAAATCAAAATTTGAGCTTTTCAATAAAAACCTGATAATTAAAAATCCATGTGTTGCTATATTATATGCACGTTTATCTATTGTCCATGATTTTAATGCTTTAAGAGACGTCATTTGAAATAAGATTTTTTAGAATTACGTTTTTATATAAGTGGAGTTGAATCATTTGTAACGCAGCATTAAATGCTGATTTTGTTTTCGATTAGGAAAATTTTTTAACATAAAATTCTGAACATCGTTAGTAAGGATATTCCCGTCAAATTTTTCTCTTGTAAAGTATCTCTTGTAAATCTTGATTTAAAAACCCGATTTTTAAAACTTATGTGGGTTGTTAAATTATTTGCACGTAATCTATTTATCCATATTTGTAAAACTGAAAACAAAAATATGGAAAAAAAAAGATTCAGATGTTGGACGCCAGTAACTAAAGATTAGAGTAGTGTTTCTGATCGAGTTCGGGAAACTCGAGGTTTCGAGTTCGAGTCGGGTTCGAGTCGCGTTCGAGCCTAATATTTTTGGTACCGTTTGCTTTCGAGTCGGTTTCGGGTATCAAGTTTTCGACCCGAAAAAATCGGGTCGAGTTTGAAAAATCTACCGGTCCCTACCAAAACTCGAAAGTAAAAACTTATTTTGGAATTATTGATTCATGTTACCTTAGCAATAAAAATTGGCTTTCCTGCCACCTCTGATTTAAAAAAATATGCAGTTTTTGTGGAAAACATCAAAGAAAACAAAACAGTCTCTGTACGCAGCAAGTATGAGTACATGACACTCCTCATACCTAAGTTTTATTTGCGCACGACGCTAAGTACCCTAATATGGCAAGAATGGCGCGTGAATTCTTGGATATTCCTGGCATTCCTATCGAGCGAGCTTTTTCGTTGGCTCCGACATTTTGACACTGAAATGTTTGGCTACTCAAGGAGATACGATATGGAAGTTACCGCTTTTAATATCGTGGTTAAAGTTGGCATATAACAAGTTTATCGAAGCAACAATGAAGAGCGTTACGGAGGGATGGTCGGTTGTACCAAATTATAATTAAAATTTGAAACTATATTGAAAAAAATGAAAACGACACAGTGATTGCTGCATTATTTTGCTTTTACAAAAAAAATGCTTTGTTTGATGCTCATTTTTCGGGACTGTGTGATGTTGTATTTTACGTAAATTTTGTGTCTTGTTTCGGTTCGAGTTCGAGTCGGTTTCGGGTATAATATTTCTTAACGGTCTCGGTTTCGGGTACAAAATAATTTCCCGACTCGAATGTCCCGAGTTCGAGTTCGAGCCGAAAAGTGGAATTTGCACCGGGTTTTTGTTTCGAGTCGAGTCGAGCCCAACTATTTGTTACCGATAGAAACACTAGATTAGAGTAACTGGTAAATTTAGACGCCACTTGAAATATTACTAATGGAATGACTTGCACAATTTTATAGCTGAATTTGGATCTATAGTACATTCATTTGAGTTTAAAGTGGTCATAACCGTCAATTACAATATCTTATACAATTTGGCAGTCGATTTGAAAATGTCGTTGTAATTTTTGAGGAGTCACGATTGAAATTGCATTTGGAAGGAATATTCATTGTTTTGGTTTATGTCGAAATAGTTAAACGATGTGTTAATTTTTATTATTATTATTGGTTATTCTTTAATTATTACCACGGTTAAAATGCTTAATTTTGAAGGAAATTAGCATCACAATTTTTAGAAATTTGTTTCAGTTTAATATTTCAAAAACTATTAATGCAGGAGTAAAGGAAGTGGAGGAATTTCAAGAAATTCTTTCAAGAGAAAAAAACTGTTTTGGATAAAAACCGTCGGGAATAATAAATAACCTGTCATCACAATGTTTGCTACTCAGAATAATCATGTCAGACTCAAATGAAATCCAATGAACTGCATTCCCAGTGGTTCAAGTAAGTAAATAGAAATCAACAAGAAATGAGAAAGTTTCGGGAAATTATAAAAAATTTATTTTTAAATTGTAAACAAAATATATTTTTTATAATGAGCATTTAAAATTTATAATTAAAATCAAATGTCTACAAAAATTGGTTCACAAATGTTTCAGCATAAACGCCACCCAAGGCACTCTGTATATCACAAAGAATCACCCATATTATTGTTTGTTCTGTGATTCGTGAAGTGTGTAGTAAACCAAATAGCAGAGCTATGCAGTATTTTCAAATGCAGTGTATTAAAATACGTATTTTCAGACCATAAAGTATTTTGTATTTTGTAATTCAAAATTTCCAAACTGTGGGCAAGTATTTTGTACTTTGTATTTTAAGAGCCAGTAAGTACAAATGTATTTGGTATTCACTTTCTCTCAATTACATGTGAAATGTATTTCAAATAAAGTATTTGGCTCAAAATACTTTTCACCTGTATGATTTCTGACTTTTACATTGTATGTAGCTTGTATGATGTAAAATATCTGTGAGAATTCCATTTTAGCATTGGAATAACATACGTTGGAATGAATCCCTGTACTACATCAAATACGTTCAGATTCTCGGTATTACATATCGTCACTGAAGAGGCAAAATGGTCTACACATGATTTTGTACAACAAAAACCATTTTGCTTCTTCACCAACGATATTTAAGGTACGCCGAAGACCGGCTTGATTTAATTTTCAGATACTAACTCTTTTTTCATAGTAATTATTTCGAAAGTACATTTAATTACTGATAAATAAAAAATTCGTATTAATCTATATTATGCACCCCACTTCATGCAATTTGCCTGAACTAGCATAAGCACAAAGTAAAACTTTCAAATTGTTCAAAATCTTGATTCAGACCAAAATTTTGGTCGGGACCTGAACAGTGCCATCAATATTGTGAGCTATCTGGAAAGGGAGGTCAAAATGTTCGACAAAGGTAGCGGGAAAAAATATTCCAAATTAAAAAAACAACAATTTAACCATTTTAACTGTAGATACTTTTTCGTAGTTACGGATACCCGGCATTAAATATTTGTAAAGTTGCAACTATACTTCTCTTCCGTGTGGTGAAGAAGACGATATTAACAATTAAGATCTTATTTAAACAGTTTGCCCATACGTGGGAGTAAGTTTCTTTATCTACTTCTGCGGTTATTAGCTGTTGCGTAATTACTGAAAAACATTCAGGGGAATTCGGCCAAAGAATCGGCTTAAAATATTTGTGCATCATTCTCATCATTCTAATAATAATAAAATTTGATCTTCGGGACATATCAAAAATCCTGACGTAAAACTGCAAGTTGAGGTATACTTAAGGTAAATTTCGACGCCACTTGAAATAATATTTGTGACAAGACCTAGACATACTAAAAGTTTTTTCGGGAATTAGTGTCGAATCGTCAGATGCATTCTTGCAAATACGAAAGAAAGAACGGCAGCGTTCAGGAAAATTACAATTTTCTGAGGATTTCACTATTCAGCAAATTTTATTGTTTTATGAATTCTCTCCAATGGATTCCCTAATGAATTTTTAAACTTGAAAATGATAGTTTGGGAAAGAAAGGAAGTTTAAGTATTTGGTTCCTGGGCAATTCAAAAAACTCTTGGATGATGCACCTCAAAACCATCGAGTATTGTAGATACCACACGAAAATTAAAAATTGTTGGTAGAATGAATAGGATTAAGATAATAAAAAATAAGTTGTTTCTAACAAATTCATGAGGAATATATCGTCGGTGAAACTACCTAACCGGCTAAAATAAAAAATGCTTAGAATACAGACCGGCTATTTAGCGCTGTCGCTCAATACTCACAACAGCCATAATTCCCCCATTTCCCTTAACTTGACCACACCTTCCGCTCCCCTTACACTAATCCCCACGTAGATACTACCATACGTACTACATCTATACTCTCCATCCCATTATTTCCCCTCCACCTCCAGTCCACTTCCCTTCCCCTCCATTTCCACACCACTTAACCTCCACCTCACATTATGTTACACTCCCCACCACTTACCCTCCGCTTACCCCTCAATTACATTCCCCTCCACTTGCCCTTCAATTACATTCCCCTCCACTTCCCGACAGCTTACCCTTCAATTACATTCCCCTCCACTTTCCCTCCACTTTCTTTCCATTTTCCCTCAACTTCCCTCCACTTTCCCTCCACTTCCCCTTCAATTATGTACCCCTCCACTTAACCTACAATTACATACCCCTCCACTTTCCCTCCACTCAACCTACAATTACATACCCCTCCACTTTCCCTCCACTCAACCTACAATTACATACCCCTCCACTTTCCCTCCACTCAACCTACAATTACATACCCCTCCACTTTCCCTCCACTCAACCTACAATTACATACCCCTCCACTTTCCCTCCACTCAACCTACAATTACATACCCCTCCACTTTCCCTCCACTCAACCTACAATTACATACCCCTCCACTTTCCCTCCACTCAACCTACAATTACATACCCCTCCACTTTCCCTCCACTCAACCTACAATTACATACCCCTCCACTTTCCCTCCACTCAACCTACAATTACATACCCCTCCACTTTCCCCCCACTCAACCTACAATTACATACCCCTCCACTTTCCCTCCACTCAACCTACAATTACATACCCCTCCACATTCCCTCCACTCAACCTACAATTACATACCCCTCCACTTTCCCTCCACTCAACCTACAATTACATACCCCTCCACTTTCCCTCCACTCAACCTACAATTACATACCCCTCCACTTTCCCTCCACTCAACCTACAATTACATACCCCTCCACTTTCCCTCCACTCAACCTACAATTACATACCCCTCCACTTTCCCTCCACTCAACCTACAATTACATACCCCTCCACTTTCCCTCCACTCAACCTACAATTACATACCCCTCCACTTTCCCTCCACTCAACCTACAATTACATACCCCTCCACTTTCCCTCCACTCAACCTACAATTACATACCCCTCCACTTTCCCTCCACTCAACCTACAATTACATACCCCTCCACTTTCCCTCCACTCAACCTACAATTACATACCCCTCCACTTTCCCTCCACTCAACCTACAATTACATACCCCTCCACTTTCCCTCCACTCAACCTACAATTACATACCCCTCCACTTTCCCTCCACTCAACCTACAATTACATACCCCTCCACTTTCCCTCCACTCAACCTACAATTACATACCCCTCCACTTTCCCTCCACTCAACCTACAATTACATACCCCTCCACTTTCCCTCCACTCAACCTACAATTACATACCCCTCCACTTTCCCTCCACTCAACCTACAATTACATACCCCTCCACTTTCCCTCCACTCAACCTACAATTACATACCCCTCCACTTGCCCTTCAATTACATTCCCCTCCACTTCCCGACAGCTTACCCTTCAATTACATTCCCCTCCACTTTCCCTCCACTTTCTTTCCATTTTCCCTCAACTTCCCTCCACTTTCCCTCCACTTCCCCTTCAATTATGTACCCCTCCATTTAACCTACAATTACATACCCCTCCACTTTCCCTCCACTCAACCTACAATTACATACCCCTCCACTTTCCCTCCACTCAACCTACAATTACATACCCCTCCACTTTCCCTCCACTCAACCTACAATTACATACCCCTCCTCTTTCCCTCCACTCGACCTACAATTACATACCCCTCCACTTTCCCTCCACTCGACCTACAATTACATACCCCTCCACTTTCCCTCCACTCGACCTACAATTACATACCCCTCTACTTTCCCTCCACTCGACCTACAATTACATACCCCTCCACTTTCCCTCCACTCGACCTACAATTACATACCCCTCCACTTTCCCTCCACTCAACCTACAATTACATACCCCTCCACTTTCCCTCCACTCAACCTACAATTACATACCCCTCCACTTTCCCTCCACTCAACCTACAATTACATACCCCTCCACTTTCCCTCCACTCAACCTACAATTACATACCCCTCCACTTTCCCTCCACTCGACCTACAATTACATACCCCTCCACTTTCCCTCCACTCGACCTACAATTACATACCCCTCCACTTTCCCTCCACTCGACCTACAATTACATACCCCTCCACTTTCCCTCCACTCGACCTACAATTACATAACCCTCCACTTTCCCTCCACTCGACCTACAATTACATACCCCTCCACTTTCCCTCCACTCAACCTACAATTACATACCCCTCCACTTTCCCTCCACTCAACCTACAATTACATACCCCTCCACTTTCCCTCCACTCAACCTACAATTACATACCCCTCCACTTTCCCTCCACTCAACCTACAATTACATACCCCTCCACTTTCCCTCCACTCAACCTACAATTACATACCCCTCCACTTTCCCTCCACTCAATCTACAATTACATACCCCTCCACTTTCCCTCCACTCAACCTACAATTACATACCCCTCCACTTTCCCTCCACTCAACCTACAATTACATACCCCTCCACTTTCCCTCCACTCAACCTACAATTACATACCCCTCCACTTTCCCTCCACTCAACCTACAATTACATACCCCTCCACTTTCCCTCCACTCAACCTACAATTACATACCCCTCCACTTTCCCTCCACTCAACCTACAATTACATACCCCTCCACTTTCCCTCCACTCAACCTACAATTACATACCCCTCCACTTTCCCTCCACTCAACCTACAATTACATACCCCTCCACTTTCCCTCCACTCAACCTACAATTACATACCCCTCCACTTTCCCTCCACTCGACCTACAATTACATACCCCTCCACTTTCCCTCCACTCGACCTACAATTACATACCCCTCCACTTTCCCTCCACTCGACCTACAATTACATACCCCTCCACTTTCCCTCCACTCGACCTACAATTACATAACCCTCCACTTTCCCTCTACTCGACCTACAATTACATACCCCTCCACTTTCCCTTCACTCAACCTACAATTACATACCCCTCCACTTTCCCTCCACTCAACCTACAATTACATACCCCTCCACTTTCCCTCCACTCAACCTACAATTACATACCCCTCCACTTTCCCTCCACTCAACCTACAATTACATACCCCTCCACTTTCCCTCCACTCAACCTACAATTACATACCCCTCCACTTTCCCTCCACTCAATCTACAATTACATACCCCTCCACTTTCCCTCCACTCAACCTACAATTACATACCCCTCCACTTTCCCTCCACTCAACCTACAATTACATACCCCTCCACTTTCCCTCCACTCAACCTACAATTACATACCCCTCCACTTTCCCTCCACTCAACCTACAATTACATACCCCTCCACTTTCCCTCCACTCAACCTACAATTACATACCCCTCCACTTTCCCTCCACTCAACCTACAATTACATACCCCTCCACTTGCCCTTCAATTACATTCCCCTCCACTTCCCGACAGCTTACCCTTCAATTACATTCCCCTCCACTTTCCCTCCACTTTCTTTCCATTTTTCCTCAACTTCCCTCCACTTTCCCTCCACTTCCCCTTCAATTATGTACCTCTCCATTTAACCTACAATTACATACCCCTCCACTTTCCCTCCACTCAACCTACAATTACATACCCCTCCACTTTCCCTCCACTCAACCTACAATTACATACCCCTCCACTTTCCCTCCACTCAACCTACAATTACATACCCCTCCACTTTCCCTCCACTCAACCTACAATTACATACCCCTCCACTTTCCCTCCACTCAACCTACAATTACATACCCCTCCACTTTCCCTCCACTCAACCTACAATTACATACCCCTCCACTTTCCCTCCACTCAACCTACAATTACATACCCCTCCACTTTCCCTCCACTCAACCTACAATTACATACCCCTCCACTTTCCCTCCACTCAACCTACAATTACATACCCCTCCACTTTCCCTCCACTCGACCTACAATTACATACCCCTCCACTTTCCCTCCACTCGACCTACAATTACATACCCCTCCACTTTCCCTCCACTCGACCTAAAATTACATACCCCTCCACTTTCCCTCCACTCAACCTACAATTACATACCCCTCCACTTTCCATCCACTCGACCTACAATTACATACCCCTCCACTTTCCCTCCACTCGACCTACAATTACATACCCCTCCACTTTCCCTCCACTCGACCTAAAATTACATACCCCTCCACTTTCCCTCCACTCGACCTACAATTACATACCCCTCCACTTTCCCTCCACTCGACCTACAATTAAATACCCCTCCACTTTCCCTCCACTCGACCTACAATTACATACCCCTCCACTTTCCCTCCACTCAACCTACAATTACATACCCCTCCACTTTCCCTCCACTCAACCTACAATTACATACCCCTCCACTTTCCCTCCACTCAACCTACAATTACATACCCCTCCACTTTCCCTCCACTCAACCTACAATTACATACCCCTCCACTTGCCCTTCAATTACATTCCCCTCCACTTCCCGACAGCTTACCCTTCAATTACATTCCCCTCCACTTTCCCTCCACTTTCTTTCCATTTTCCCTCAACTTCCCTCCACTTTCCCTCCACTTCCCCTTCAATTATGTACCCCTCCATTTAACCTACAATTACATACCCCTCCACTTTCCCTCCACTCAACCTACAATTACATACCCCTCCACTTTCCCTCCACTCAACCTACAATTACATACCCCTCCACTTTCCCTCCACTCAACCTACAATTACATACCCCTCCACTTTCCCTCCACTCAACCTACAATTACATACCCCTCCACTTTCCCTCCACTCAACCTACAATTACATACCCCTCCACTTTCCCTCCACTCAACCTACAATTACATACCCCTCCACTTTCCCTCCACTCAACCTACAATTACATACCCCTCCACTTTCCCTCCACTCAACCTACAATTACATACCCCTCCACTTTCCCTCCACTCAACCTACAATTACATACCCCTCCACTTTCCCTCCACTCAACCTACAATTACATACCCCTCCACTTCCCCTCCACTTCCCCTTCATTTAAATACTGAGAGTGTGAGAGTTGTCTCACACATCCTTATGGGAGTACTCATACTCCCATACTTATGTATATTTAAGGGGAAGTGGGGTGATTGGAACTGGGAGTTCCAATCATCCGCCACTTCAGGTTTAGTCCTGCTGGACTATTGATATATATTAATAAAAAGAGTGTTAGACAGACTCTTGAAGAATACACATCTCTGCCACACTTATTCTCCCATAAAAACTTACTCTAATAAATATCTTCAAGACTTATATAAAATAACTTAGAGTCACTTAAAACTTATCCTCAAGCCTCTAAAAATAACTAAGAGCAAGCTTCATAATTTCATAAATAGTTACATTATTTTTAGGATTAATTAGTATTTAGTTAGTTAGGTAAGTCATAGCTGACATTTGGTGGAGGCTGCGTGGCTTTCCCCCTCTGCCATCACACGCTAGCGAGTGCTCCCGTTAGTATAGGCTCCAGAGCACGCGTCTCATTCCACCCCGGCAGCAGCACGGCTCACAGCAGTAGGTGCAGCGTGGTCATCGGCAACAACCTATAGGCCGCCATCTTGAGCCACGCCGTCCTCCGTGCACAGCAGTAGTGAAGACCGACTCACCACGCCGTCCACATCTACTCATCCCGGCTCTTCAGCTTCCTCCCAGGTTTCTTCATTTTTGTCCAAATATAAACGAAATATTTGGAAAATCCAGTGCTTCCTCAACTGTGAATTGAACTCTTGTGCTAAAGGGTAAGTGGAGGTGTTGAGTATTTAAACGGGAAGTGGAGGGAAAGTGGAGGAAAAGTGGTGGGGTTATGTATTTGAAATGGAGTGGAGGGTAAGTGGAGGGGTTGAGTATTTAAATGGGAAGTGGAGGGAAAGTGGAGGAAAAGTGGTGGGGTTATGTATTTGAAATGGAATTGGAGGATAAGTGGAGGGGTTGAGCATTTAAAGGGGAAGTGGAGGGGTTGAGTATTTGAAGGGGAATTGGAGGGGAAGAGGAGGCGAAGTGGAGGGTAGTGGGGGGAAGTTAAGGGTAGTGGTTTCGAAGTGGACTGGAAGTGGAGGGGAATTGTGGGATAGTGGAGGTAAACTCCACTCCACTTACATGATACACTGCAAAGGGGAATTATGGCCGGGTTTCACTTTAGAGTTTCTAGCGGAAGCGCTATAGCCGGTTTTCATTTTAGGCATTTTAAATTATAGCCGGTTAGGAAGTGTAGCCGACGATATACAGGCATGGAATTACTTAAAATGGCGTATAATAACTTGTTCTGAAAACATTTGATTGGGATATTTTTAGCTCCGTTAAAAAACATGAATTTTAAAGGGGTCCCCTATTACGAGGATTAAAATTGTAATAAGCAATCAAAAATCCAAAAAGTGTTTATGTTGCAACTGAAAAATATTTAACTTTCGCGCCACTCCGTGCATCTCCCAAACTGTAAACGAGTTCATCTACTAGTTGTCATTTGGTTGGTCACGCATTGGTACAATTTTTGAACTAACAATAAAACAACCCGACGGCAATTGGTGAATTAAAGCTCCTCTCAAGTACCCTATTGTAATAATATCTGAAAATACTGAAAAATTTGTGATTTGAGACCACTGTAAATTTTTTCAAAAAAACGTAGATACATCTGGACGTTCGTGTATGTTACAAAGCATCACAGCAGTTGACAGCTACTGTCATCTTGGGATAAATACAAATTGTGTAATCTAAAATTTTAAAGTTCTTTAGTAAGTAAATAAAATCGTCAACCATATTCAAGAATGAAAATTTTGCGTTCTCATTACAATTCAATGATAATAACTTAAACACCTTCATAGAAAGGTACAGTACACTGTTCAAAAATAGAGCTCTAACGTTGCTTTAAATATTGTATCGCAAACTGTATTGGGCAGGTACAGTGTAATTCTTGCAATTATTTTGAAAACTTTTATTGAATGAATTCGAGGGGTTATATGAATTGAGGGTTTAAGTTACACTAATGCTCTCTTGCTTTAATCCAGTTTGAACCGGGTAGTATAAGATTATGCTTATTAGACGGCATCTTTTCGCAAAAAATACCGTCTTACTTCCTTCCATAGCACTACAGAAAACTTTGAAAAATATATCAGCACCTTCAACATTGTGGTAAATTAGTGAGGCTCGTGCAACGCGCTGTGGGTCCAAAAATTGGTCCTGCTGACACCAGAAGTCCAATATAATTTTTGTACCGAAAATGAAGAGGAAATTTATAATTTGACTGAAAAATCCGTCAGCTGGTATTTTCCTTAGAAAATTGACACAAAAATATTTGACACTTTTTCTAATACTTCATGCCGTACCCCATGATTGTATTACGTCTTTGCTTGTTAAATCAAATAAGAGAATTATTTTTTTGAAAAATGGCGACATTTTTAAGAGACTTGCATACTTGCTTAAAATCCATAAATACACAGCACATACCAAGTGACGCATGTACATAGTCAAAAATTGAACATGAAAACATTTCAATTTTTCAAACACTTTTTGAAATCTTTAATACAAACATTTATTATTATTAATATTTATTTAATAATTATTTTATTACGATGGTGAAAATGACTAATTTTGAAGGAAATTAGCATCACAATAATTATAAATTTGTGCCAATTTGTTGGTTCAAAAACTTTTACTGCAGGAGTAAAAGAAGTGGGGAATTCATTTCGGAATTTGTTTCAAAAGAAACATGACTCTGTATGAAACCCATCGGGAGTAATAAATATCCTGTCGTTACAATGATTACTACTCCAACTCTTTCACAATGTTACAATGCTGAGTAAAAAGTCAACAAAATTGAATGTCCCAACTAATTTTCTAGTAAAATTTGGAAATTTCGTTTGGCATTATTTTATTTTGTAGGCATGTAGTAGCTCATTTAAACGTTTTTGATCTTAAGTCACTCAAATTAAGTGTTTTCAAACTTTTGAATATCCGTTGACACCAATTTCAAATGTTTTATTTTATTCAACCACTTCATCTAAATACATCGTCCTGAGTGAGGGAGGGGAATCCTCAGATCATTCCTTCTTGACGAAACAAAATCTTTGAAATTTGGAGGAAAAATTGATGAATTTGGATCTAAAGTCCTGACCCGCGGGTGACCGCGTTTCAAATGATTCCTTCTTGGAAGTATGTCATGTCAAGGAATAGGTCAAAACTTAAGTTTTTTTGCAAAAATTATCCACTTTAATAGGTTGACCGTTTGACGGGCAAAATTTTTAAAGCCCGAAAATTAAAATCAGAATTTAAATTCCCACGACAGAGCCTAGACTGAAGCAGAGCTGCTTGCAAGTATCAGGTAGTACCTGAAAAATACCCGTCGGGTCGGATTCGGGTCGGGTTCGGGTTAGTTAAAATCAGGGACGGGATATCGGAAAAATACGGATTTAAATTCGGATTCGAATACTTTCTAGTTTCGATTTCAATTTTAATTATTTTTTATAATACTTAAAAATTTGAATTCCGATACGGATTCCAATATATTTGAATACTTGTTGAATTTGAATTCCGATTCAAATACTTTTCGGATATTCGTACAAAAAATGGAAATTTATTCAAAGCAAAAATTTAATCGCAAAAAAATAAGCGATACATAACAAATTAAGCTTTTTTGCATCTATACATTACCACGCAATCATTTAATATAAATTTAAGCGCAGAAAACACATGCTCAACTGAAATTTCAGTAACTATATAAAAGCAAGGATTGATCCAATAACATTTTTAAAAAATTCCGAGTAAACTGTTAACCTGTCTAACTACTTTTCCGGTTAGTTTCTTCTGACAGTATATATTTGCAAATCGATTTGTTTGATAACACATCGAAACTAAAATGCACTTCAACGGAATTAGTTTTACGCATCCCCATGATGATAACAAGATTTAAGAAAGAAGAAACTTGATTCACTTAATCGTCCTGTAAGACCGACACCATGCGGCTATCTCATCCTATTTGTAGGAATTTTTACAAAACGGGCTATAAACCACTGCCCATTACCAACCATACACTTTTCGTTTACCAAACGTTCGTTACTTGCCCTTTGGGTTTTATAACTGCATGTGTGCGGCTTTCCAAAAATGCTTCCTATGAACATTTTCTCGCACGTGACAGTATAAAACCCAATGAAATCGATGCTTTATTGGAATCGGAATTCGTTAAAAAATATTTGAATACCGATTCGAATACCCTTGTTTTTATTCTAATCCAATTTCGGATACAAATACCGTGGTGAATTGTTTCCGATTCTAATATGGATTCGGATACCCGAATTGTTTGAATATAATTCCGATTCTAATTCCGATTCGAATTCGAATTCCCGACCCTGGTTAAAATAAAGTACCCAATTCTCGGGTCGAGTGCGGGTAGTTGCAAGGTCCGCACCTGACAATTCAGGTCGGGTTACCGTCAAGTTCGGGTAAAAACAAAATACCTGAACACTTTATCAGGTACAAGTTCGGGTCTCAGTATATGAAATACCTGAACCCGAACTTGACATTTCAGGTAACTTGCAGGTGTTTATTTCCGCGAATAAAATTCTAACTTCACGTGAATGAAGCCTTTCATTCTGCATGCAATATTTCTAAGGGCACTTAAAATTAGTTGGGAAGAACAGGGTGGTAAGGGTCGGATTTTTGTGGGAAGATGGGAATTTTCTTCACAGGAAAAAATATTTCTGACAGCAAAAATTTTAAAAGGAAAGGATTGTTTTGAGAACAGGGATTTTAAAATTCGTTGACCTTATTTTGGCAGGGATTTTCTAATTCGTTGGCTTGTTTCAGGAAAATTTGTTGTAAAAACGGATTTTTAGATTTGGTTAAACTTATTTGATATGAATAATATCCCTACAAGACGTCAAGTCTTGTAGGGATATTATTTTTACCAACAGCGATTTTTTAAATCGTTGAGGACGTTCCTGCAGTGACATAAGATTCAGCAGGAAAGTTCAGAAAGGATCTCCTAGGAAGGTTTACGAAAATCCAATCCCTGCAGTGAGGTCAAATACCGAAGTGTTTAGCAAAGCGTCAACCATCGGTAATTATCGATGAGATTTCAACGGTTTCTTATTGGTTGTTTAGAAGTAAGTAATAATTTAGATGTAATTATCATGAACTTTAAGTGTTTAAAAAGAAACTAAGTTTTCAACATGAGTGAAGAATTAGCCGAAGACATTAAAGAATTAAATCAAAGTCAAGATGACTGAAGGCAAGGCCATAAGACAATGAAGAAATCAGCAGCGTGCAGCCATTTCACTTACTGTGGTGAGACTGATAAATTCACCTGTATTTTTAGTCCGTTTGCTCAAACTTTTAGAGCTATCAATAATATTAGCATTCAGTCGCTTGAAATACCTGAAAGTCAAGTGCGGGTTCAGGTTTGGGTCAGGTTCAGGTCGGGTTTACATCAGATCCGAACTTCAGGTAATTTTTCAGGTACGGGTATTCTAGTTTTACCCGACGAAAAATACCTGACAAGTAAAGTATTTGCCCGGATCCGACTGTCAAAGAAAATGTTTACCTGAAATTTCAGGTACGGGTCGGGTTCAGGTGCGGACACTGATTTTTTGATACCTGAAAGCAGCTCTGGACCGGAGTAATTCCAGTTTTTAAAAGTACTTCAAAATCAATATTTTCGAAATTACGAAGACCATTCTGAGTGAAGTAAAAAAATCTAAAATTATTTAATAATTCCATCATCAGGTAATTAGTTCTGAGATAGTTTGTAGGTGTCAGATGATTCCTTAAAAAATATTTCTTGCAACAAGTTTCTCAATTTCATTTTCTTTTAAATTCTCTGTCAAGATTTTACAAAAATTCTTTAAATAAAGTCAAAAGTTAAGATACGTTTACAGTAAATTTCGACGCCAGCTGGAATATCATTTTGGATGATAGAATCTCATTTTGGAAAGGTTTATTTCGATCATATTCTATTGTCAGGGTTATTAAAGCGTACTTATTTTGACGGCACTTCATACATTTTGCCCTATATTTTGGAAGATCCTTAAGTTGGGTTGCTCTCAAAACATGAAGCTATGAAAATTTGTGAACATGTTTTAATATAAGTTTTTTAAATAAAAAATCCCAAAAAACGTTTCAACATCTGCACAACACCTTCAATCGATATATTCACTCGATAAATTAGAGTTCACCTTTGATACCAGTGCAGCATTTTTTAACACACACTCCAGTGTGTAGCAGTCGTCTTACCATTACAGTAGTACAATATTGAGCGAATCAATATATTTTCCAGTGCTCACTTATACATTGTACCAGCTTGAAATACATTCCTAACAAAGTAAGTCAACCTTCCCGTACATCCGGTAGTTGTTAGCTTTCATATCGTGCATATCCACATAAAATTATTTGATCTACTATATTCCGGGAACAAAATTATATTTTTTGTAAATAAACCCCCGATGCACCAAAAGGTTTATTTGTTATTATTATTTATTTAAAAATACAGCTTGTACTTAACTTTATATATTTTACCCGAAACAATTTGATTACATTTGCTCATAAAACTCTGCGTAATTGGATTACGCTTTCAAAATTGAAATGCAAATTTTTAAATCTTGTTTTACAATGATTACTTTATTATAATAATTATTATTGTCTTAATACATTATACTAAACTTATGTATTTTTGAACTCACTAAGTTACTGAACTGAACTAATTTGGTGTCTTAGCACGCAGTGCTGAGTATATAAATTTATGTTTTTATTACTATATCAATGGCGAATTTGCACGCAACTTGAAATATTATTCCCGATGTAGGTGGCATAAAACTGTTGGTAGATATTAACAAATAGCCAAATATGTCGGTTCAAATGGAAACGGATTACAATCAAATCAAACGACGAATTATATAATAATTGCATTTAACTGAAAAACGTCTGTTTAGCATTTAAAATGTCCTTGTAAAACTGTTTATGGACCCTCGGGTAAATTAATTACATTAAAGATCGAATGCAATTTCATGGTTTTATTCATTTTTGTACCAACACTATTTTTATTAAAATTGTGAAACCAGAGTTGGGAAACTGGCTTTTTGCTTTACGCAAACTTAAATAGAACGTAAATAATTTCATTCTCAATTTGAAATTTCTCCCTCCTTCAAAAGGACGGGTCACTGATTTTTTTATTCTTCTGATTCTGACCATCAAATTTGTATGAAAAATATCGAGTATAGTAAGTAAAAACAAAACCGAAAGTTAAAGTTCCGAATCACACTTGAATTCCGATTTACATTTGAATTCTTCTATTCTTTAGTCCCTGTGCAATTGGTTAATAAATTCGTATTATAAATTGTGGGGGTTGATATATATCCAGATATATTTGTTATTGGTTGTCAATATTAACAGGATCATGTTTTTTACTGTATCAAAAATATTTGAACCAAAATGACGAAGATTGAGTGACTGAATACCAGAAAATAAAGATTGAAAGAAACTTAATATATTTTTGTGGACGGTCTTATAACTAACAATTTAAGATCTTCTCAATACATGGTCAATTTTCGAAGGAAAATAAAGATTGAGTAATTGAAGGCACTTACTGCTTACAAATCTGAGCATGGTTTCCGATTCAAGCATTAACTGGAACAAAATTTGAACTTGAAATATGTTTAAAATTTGAACCTAAATCAACAAAATTTGCAAAATAAATGCAAAGCAATTGTAAGGTTGATCATCTAAAGGTTTAAATTATATCCAGTGACGGCTTATTTCCGCATAATTAACTCATTCATTCGCAAAAGGAGGTTTTACAGACAGATTCATTACGTGTGACCATACAAAATAAGCAGAATGCAATAAGTAGATGAAAATATTGCAAATTACAATCAGTGCTGCGATCGGGTCAAGTAATTTGAAAGCTTGACCATGAACTTGACTTGACCACGAAACTTCAAGTAATTTTCAAGACGCAACCTAAACTTGATAACTGGCGTTCATGTAATTACTTGACTTGTCAAGTTCAAGTAATCGATTTGTTTTTCCCACTGACCATTGACGCGGATAGTCGCATTGAAAGCTGCTCCTTCGACACATTTCCTCAACCGTGCATTTGTGTAGCTTTAATAATTATGCTTGCAGTATAAGCAGTACAACATAGTGGTCTGTAGTTCATTTAAATGACAAATAAAAGAGAGTTGAGTTTAACGCCTGAAAAATCAATTAATCAGCCCAATTCGACAAATCCGAGTAAAAAATCAAGAAACATGACTGTCACATTAGACGATCTCAAATTTTTGATTGAAGGACTGTCTCATAAACTGGATACCGTGATAAGCCAGAAACTGTCAGATCACCAACAAAAAATTGACGCATTGGAGACCCGCCTGGAATTCATGCAAAGAAAGGCAAATGAAAAATCTATAGTTATTTTTGGAGTACCTGAAGATATTCAAAAGCCCTTTAAAAACCTTGAGAAAAATGTGGTAAATATCTTTAGTGAGCTTGAACTTCCAGGAGTGAATATTGATACTGTTAGGCGAATTGGAAGGAAATTTATCGGAAAATCGAGACCAATCAGTGTCACCCGTGCCTATGCTAGGGGAAAAGTTGCTATTCTTACTGCGAAATTTACTCACAAAGACAACCCGACTCTGAAAGGCATTTATATAAATGCTGAAAAGACTCCTCGCGAAATTAAAGTGCAACGCAAATTAGCAGAAAAGGCAAGAGAATTAAAACTTATTGACCCATTGGTGTAGATGAAGATACGTTTTGAGAAAATGTACATTACGCACGAAAGTGGGGCTCAACTCACATACACATTAGACTTCAAGGACATCGACTGGAAACCTATTACCATCAGAGGAACCACCAGGCAGGTCACCAATTTAAATGCAAAACATAACTGCTGTAGTCATGGTTTCTGGATCTGCCTTCGGTTCAAAAGTGAGACAAATTTGTCTAAATCCCACCTTGTGAATTTAGTTGAGCTGGCACACTATGCCAATGTAAAATATGAAACCAGCAATAAAGTTTTGAAAATGTGCATAGAAGCTTCCCATAAAATGCAATGTTTTATAAATAACATATGATATGCATTGTTGTTGGCGTGTACTTGCATTTGTGAGAATATGAATATCCAATCATGCAAATCTAATATGCCAAAATAACTAGATTAATAAATAGTTTACAGAGAGATTGAAAACATTCTACAGCTCTACCTCAAAGTAATTCTGCGTATGTGTGCACGAACTCCCGAATACATTGTGAGACTAGAGACTGGTCAACTGCATACCAATTGGGTATCGCTGGGCTATGACTGCTATACATAACTCAAATTCGTGAAACGGAAAATTCCAGATATCCGAAATGTGCATATTGGGCCTTTGTACAAGCAAGTGAAATAAGCAGGCAAGAATTTGGTGGCAACATTCCCAAAGTGCATATACAAAACCCGACAGTTAAATACTTTAGAACATGACTCTACACTGCCTCATGCATTCAAACAAAATGATTGGATTAAACGCACACACTTCGTACAGAGTGGCCTTACCAAGCAAATAGAGAGAAAATATCTAAACCTATCTATGTATATCTGTGAACTTCCTTGGAAGGAGCGAATTCCTTAGAAACTATTGTTAACTATAAAATCATATACATACATCATGTATAATCTACAATTAGTACTGACAATTACACATATTAACTTATATGAGAATCATATAACGAATTGTAAAAATTTTGTTTGAATTATTATCGGGTCATGGGGGAAAGCCTAGAGGACCCCAAATAAAAACAATTACCAAACAATTACAATTACCAAGTTCAAGTAATCAAGTAAATTTTCTAAGATCCGAACTTGATCAAGTAGTCACAGTTCCAAACGTGAGTTGACCATGACTTGAACCTGACTTGAACTTGATAATTCAAGTTAAGTATCACAAGAAATGAAATATACCTACAATAGTTTGTTGAACTTGCATCCGCAAATCATTTCTGTCAGACTGAAAACCAAACCTATTCAGAAAACACTTTGACTAATTGCTATTTTTATTTAAAACCCTTTGAGGACATCCTTGTGCGTATTCCGAATAATGTAAAAGTCCGATATAAGGGACTGTACAATTTATAAAGGGATTTCCCTTATAAGGACGTCTAAAGCTTTGTGTAAATGAAAGTTGGGGTCAAACGAATTCATTTCTGATATCGATACATTCCTTATAAGCTGAACTCTTATAACGGACTTTCACTGTATATCTGACGAGCATTACATGGTGTCAAGTTTTATTTAATGTTCATATATGTATATATACATATACCTATTTGAGCATTACCAGTACTCTTAACTTAATAATAAAGTAAACTAGTATTTACTTGTTTATTAAATGCTTTTTGTAAAGGACCATCCAAGCTCATTTTATACTGGAAGTTCTTTAAACAAGTTGAAGTTGAAACTCATAATTATAAGCAACAACATGAATTATCGAGTTAATTCTTTCATTTCATGGATAGGCCGCTGCAAAAACTAACAATGAGCAACGTCAGGCAAACAAATCCTTCATCAAATGGACTTAATTTCTGAAACAAAATACCCTGAACATAACATGAAGTTGGATTGGGATTTTTAAATTGCTTCCGTTCTTTATCGCATGTGCCATCTAAAGATACTTGAACTTGACCATGAAATCTCAAGTTCATGGTCAAGTTTTTTCTTTCCATTACTTGACCCTGAACTTGACTTGAGGTTCAAGTAAATTTGTCCTACTTGTACTTGAACCTGACTTGTCTTAGAATGTCATGGTCAAGCTTAGTACGTACTTGAACTTGACATGAATGATTCAAGTACAAAATATGACCTACTTGAACTTGACCTGGACTTGAACTTGACTTGAAAACTCAAGTATTCCTTGAACTTGTCCGCAGCACTGATTACAATGTACCATTACTGTGATTGCGCCCCTAAAAGAAGCAAAATCTATTTTTATGAGTCCAGCTTTTTTAAGGGGTGAAGTGGAACGAAGTTTCATACTGTAATCATATTCATGTCTGCGTGTGTGTTCTTGTACATCCTCAAAATAACGCTCGAGCCCATTTAACCAAATTATTCAAACAGTTTACAGCTAAACATTAACTTATGTCACACAATCCCAATCATTTTTGTAGGTGTCGAATTCCAATGGATGCCAATTCCTCACCAAAGTGCGGAAGTAAATCCAAAACGGAGAATTATTATTTTCCGGTGGGTCAACATTACAAATTTATTTTAAATCTCAAATCTTAACTTACCCCTTTCTGTGAGACATTCCCATGAAATTTCCGATGCTTGTATATTCCTTACATATATTTTTTTTAAATAAACCGGAAAACGAATGGAAGTTTGATAATAAAAACAGATTTGTTTTCAATTTGTGCATTCATATGTACATATATTTCTAGACGTTTATTTTGAATATTTTAACAAAAACATGGAAGAAAAAAAGTTAAGAATGAGATGATGAATGCTAGTAACTGAAAGGTAAAATTAATGGTATAGTTGAACGCCAGTTGAAACTTAAATTACAATAGTACAACAGGTTGCTGGGAGGTTTATTGATGAAAATAATATAATCACTCTGGGCTCCCATAATAAACTGAGGATTGCTTTCCAAAAATTAGACCCGTCAAATTCGAACAAAATAAAATACGAAATCTGAGAAGTTTAAAATCTCCGTCAGACGTTTTAAATTTTTCCTGTAAATTTCTCACACAGAATTGTCCTCCTAAGTATTGCTATGAGTTACTGAGGCACTGTAATTAGATAATTATTAATTAGAGGCATGAGTTTGGAAATTTGCATTCTTCAATTCTGGACCGCCCAACTCTGCAGAATTGCGGGATGTGTAGCATATTCACGATCCCGAACTGATTTCCTGACCTACAGATAATTACTTTTATTATTCCTTTTAATTTATTTCTTTGAGGTTTTTGAGGTTTTCAAAGTTGGAAAGAGATTAGTCATTAAGTCCAAGTGATAAGTTACGCAATGTGGTTCTTCCGAATTACGAATATATTTTAAATATCTAGTCTCATCATGAGAATCTCCTCTCTTGAGGATTCCTTCAAATTGTTTTTACCATATCTCCAAAATCAAAATTTGAGCTTTCCAATAAAAACCTGAGTATTGAAAATATCTGTGTTACTATATTATATGCACGTTGATCTGTCCATGATTTTAATGCTGTAAGATAAATCATTTGCAATATGATTTTTTAGAATTACGTTTTTTATAAGTGGAGTTGAGTCATTTGTGCATCACATTAAATGCTGCCTTTGTTTTTGATTAAATATTTTTTTAAATTCTGAATAATTATCTCTAGTAAGGATAGGATATTCTCGCCAAATTGTCCAAGCAGGGGTCGGATTTTTGTAGGAAGACGGGAAGAATCTTCCCAGGGAAAAAATATTTCTGGCAGGGAAAATCTCAACCGGAAGGGATATATTTTTATGAACAGGGATTTTTAAAATCGTTGACCTTTTCTTGGCAGGGATTTTCAAATTTGTTGACGGGTTTCAGGGATTTTTGGCTTGATTGGCCAAATTTGGCAGGGATTTCACGTCTTGTAAGGGATTTTTTTTGCCAACAGGGATTTTGAAAATCGTTGACCTTTTTCTCAGCAGGGATTTTTGAAATCGTTGAGGATCTACCAGCAGGGAGATAATAGTCAGCAGGGAAATTCAGAAATAATCTTCCAGGGAGATTTACAAAAATCCGACCCCTGTGTCCAAGTATCTGTTGTAAATTTCGATTTAAAAACCCGATTTTTAAAATATGCCTGGGTTGATAAATTATATGCACGTAATATATTTGTCCATGTTTGTAATGCTGAAAACAAAAATATGGAAGAAAAAAAAGAAGATTGAGGTGTTGGACACCAATAACTAAAGATTGGAGTAAATAATAAATATTGACGCCACTTGAAATATTACTAATGGAAAGACTGTCCCATCTTGAATAGTTGAGTTGAAATGTATATTATGTTTGTTGGAGCTTAAAATGATCATAATCGTGGAGTTAGTTGCAATAACTGATACAATTTGGCAGTCGATTTGAAAATGTCTTGGTAATTTTTGAGGAGAAACGTTTGAAATTGCTTTGGAAGGAATTTTCATTGTTTTGGTTTATGTCGAAATAGTTAAACGATGTGTTCATTTTTTTTTTATTATTTATTTTTAAATTATTACCATGGTAAAAATGACTAATTTTGAAGGAATTTATCATCAAAAGTTTTAGAAAATTGTTTCAGCTTGGTATTTCAAAAAATATTACTGCAGGAGTAAAGGAAGTGGGGGCATTTGTTTTCAGAAATTGTTTCAAGAGAAAAAAATTGTTTCAGATGAAAACCATCGGGAATTATAAATAACCTGTCGTCACAATGTTTGCCTTGTGTGAGAAAGGACGAGTGCAGATACTTAACTTAGTATGGAATGCTTAAGGAATGTGACACATACTGTTAACAACATATTAATATGTCATTATTATGGGAGGTATATGTATGTATATGTAAACATTAGTACGTATAAAAATGATTGAGTAGCCGTTCAATCCTTAAGTCTTGTATTGATCCTTATTTGACTCACTATTAGTAAAATCCAAGTATTCTTTAAATTATACATTTCCATTTATTTACTATTCGTCCCGGGCTATCTTACACCTAGCGAATTCCCCATCCCGATAGCATTGTGCACAAGTATCTCCTAAACCCATCTCTCCCCATAACCATCCTTATTCCCTTAACAGTACCTTTCGTATTTACGAATATCCAGCACTAAATGTTTGTAAAGTTGCAACTACTTCCGTTGCTTTCGTGTGGTGAAGGGGACAATATTAAGATCTTACTTAAACAAGTTTTTCATTCTGCAAAGTATATTTTATTATCTACTGGCGTAATTACTGTAAATATTTTTTAAACATTTAGCCAAAGAGCCGACTACAAATATTTGTGTAGCAGTATAAAAAACAAATGCAATATCTGGGCAATTTAAACGAGCTGAAGTTTCTTTTTTACAGATGGAATCTTCAACTACCAATTACTTATAATAACCCAACATAGACATATTTAGATTTCTAAATAAATATATAAATAATAATAAGTCTAAATCTTAGGTTGCCATGTGATAGGAGTGTCAACTGAGACTTCGTTCATTCAGTGGAATGGAGTACCATGATGATACTTTAACATTAGATATTAATCAGACTGACCAAATATTATAAGTAATTATAAGTGGATATTGTAGATCATTCAAAAAAATTCATTCAAAATTTTTCAAAAGTTCTCACTAAGTGAAATTTAAACAAAACCCTAAATAAAAACATAATTTCGTTTTCGGAACACATTGAAAATGAACTGAAAGTTGAGATACACTTTAGGTAAATTTAGACGCCACTTGAATTAATATTTGGGATGAGGACACTGCGATTTAATATTTTTCGGACAATAGTCTCAAATAGTCTCCTACGTTCTTGCAAATACTAATTAGAGAACAGTAGGTTACAGGAAAATTATAATTTTTTGAGGAATTCACTACTCAGCACATTTGCTTGATTTATGGATTTTTATGCCGAATAAATTAAAAAGTGAAACAGGTAAACACAGTAGTTGGGTAAGAAATGTAATGATCACATCCAGGGTTGAAAGTAAAATAATTTCCCATTGATGATTTTGGGTTCTGGTTGAAACACAATTTGAAAGAACTATCGAACAAGCCGTGGAAAATCAAAGTCAATAAACAATATTTATTTGTAATGTTTTCATCTTATTGGGTGGCTGGAAGAAGACAATCAGATTGTGCTTATTTAATTTGACCATTTAGTCCTTGATTTCACCACTTTCCCTTTGTTTTCAAAACAAATAGTTTCTAAGTGCAGCTTTCGTAGCAAACTTGAACACCCAATAATGTGTCCTATGGGTATTTGTTAATTTAGAAGTTTATGTAAGATGCATTTACACGCAACTTGATAAAAAAAATTCCATGACAAACAAAATGAATTATATACTTGCCATCTCAATTATAATCGGTTTAGAATTTAAAATTCCATTTTAAGATTGTAAGAGAATAGAAAAATTAATTAAATTAACATTGTAATCAGGCATAGTTTTTATTTGGTCTTGTCGTAAGCTTATTTACTTACCGCATTACCTAAACAAAATGTCAGAATTGAAGAAATCAAAGAAAACGAGATGTTTTGCGGTTAAACTTTAAAATAAATACTAGTGAACGATTAGGCAAGAGTAAAATGTAAAAATTGCAACAAAACATTTAATGTCAAGTTTTCCCGACGAAAAAGAATAAATAAACATGTTCTTATACACCTTCAGATGGCAATGTGGGGTTAGTGTTTGAAATTGAATCTCAGGAAGAAACCAGTCAATCTTGTAACTGTATTTTTCATTTAAAATAAATATTTTTGTAACGACGGCATTGTATGTTTAATTTATAGCGGTTTGGTTAGGAAGGAAACACAATTCCCGGTCCAAAATCTCGCTACATAGTTATGTACAACGAAGTCTGCATAATTTGCCAAACTTTTTATGCATAATTTTGGGACGCTTTCGTATGCAGAAAAGTTTATGATTCAATTATGCATAATTAATTATGCAAGGTTACGTATAAACGATTGGATTCACATTATTAATAATTAAATATTTCCTAATTGTTGCAAATTTATCATATAATCTGTAAATAAATTGTAAAACACTAAATAATAATCGGTTTGAACAGAAAAATATATAGTATTAATTTTAGTTTATTATTTTTTTGCAATTTGTAGAACAATAGTATAAGTAATACAAAGTTATTCTAGGCATCGGCCTCTGAATCATGCTCCAGTTGATGACATTTGTGAGATATTTCCCGGATGTACTCTCCAAGAGATTTGGATATTTTACTTCGAACTGAAACTTTGTCGAATTTTAAGCCAGAATGCACACATTCTTCTTCAACGACAGAAATGCAATATCCTGCAACAAACATTTACTCATATTACATATTTTAGAAATTAGCTGGCGGGTTCCAAACAATGCTTGTTTCTGTTTAATAATATAAAGCTTTAATTCACGAATAACAGCATCGCGCTTCGAAGAGTCGACAGAAGGTTTAGCTGGAAGATGCTTATTCGCGTTACATATGCGACCAAACAAAGATCTGCCAACAATCTCGGACTCTGTGAAGGCAAGTCGGAATACATTTCGACCCAAAACAGCTGGTGACGAAGAAAAAATCTTTGCCCGATCAAGTAAAGCCGCATTCAGCTTCACTCCATTCCCAATGTCTACCATGACCTGTGCATAAAATGTTTACTAAAAAACGTACACGTTGATAACACTAAATACCTATTAACGTTTTGAGAAAACAAGAGCTTACTGTTTCATCTTGCTGGAAAGTCTAGTTTCTTCCGTAAATGTTTGCATTTAGCTGTAGTAATAATATTTCATAAAGTATTACAGTTTATTTGCATACAAATATATTGAGGCACATATTTTAAAATTGGCAATTTACGTAATATACATTTAAGTATCAATAATATACTTACATTTGTATTTTTCTCGAAGAGCCTTTTCTTGTTCAAGCTCCAGCTTCAGATTTGCAATGTTTGCGTTCGCCTTTTTCAATTTTTTCTCCAATTTCTTGACATTATTTTCCAAATTGTTCGAATCGACACGTTCGTCAGTGTTTCGTGAGATGTTCACATTTTCGGAAAGATTCCTCATCTCAACTGTTTCAATGACCTCAGAAATGGTTGCTTCAATGTCATTACACTTCATCTTACGATTTTTCTAAATTACAAATGATTAAATTAACAATTACATAAAATAAGTCTTGTTTAAAAATTATTTTGATACAATACTTCATTCAACTCACTGATTGAGGTTCCAACGCAGGCTCAATCGGATTATTCAATGGTGCTTCATTCCGGTCGAATTTCGTTTGGTACTTATTTACAGCTTTGGGGGTAGAACCTGAATTACCATACGTGTATAGCAAATTACGATGTTAGATACTTTACGAACTCAAACTGCTAGTTAATTTATTATAAACCCAATACCTAAATAGTTCTGGTTCTGAGGTAAACATACGTTAACGCAAGTCATATAAAATTATAGCGAAATACAAATATTTACTTACCACCAAAGATAATTTTTCCAGTGTAAACCTTGCGATTAAACGTGATTTTCATTTCGCCCCTTTCAATAAGGTTTTCATCGTTTTCTTTTCTCAAATTTTCATCAACGATGCAAGCACGACCGACACAAGAGTACTTTTTTTGCCATAACACGAGAAAGTATTGAGAAAAGGCGATTTTTGTAGATTTTCCAGTCAATTAAAATCAACAAATACAGTTAATGATTGGGTGTGATTTAAAGCTCATTGTGGATCTTCACATAAGAGCTGAGCCGTTAAAACTTGAATGGCGCTCAATATAATGGGCTCCTCCAAAGCATGCTTGTCAGCTCAAAACTTCCCAGTTTGCCAGTGTTTTTGGCCCAACCAATGAAATTGGCAGTTGCTGGAACGTAACTTACAGTAAAACGAGCTTGAAAATACACCCAGACAATTATGCCAATACTTATAAAATTCCCGCGAATCGTTATTAATGTGGCCAACGCTATTGTAACATTTCACAAATCGCTCTTACAATCGACAACTAATAGTAAGAACACTAAATATCGGTTAATAACTTCGTCAAAAATACATTCGTTAATCCAGCACTGTGAATAATGGTTCGACGAAACTACAAATCGTACCTGAAATCTTCCCAGTTTGGAATTACCAAAATTGTCCCGAGACAAACAAAATTCAATTTTAAGGTAGTTCAGTCGTATACGTACACGTATAATTAATTACTGTGACTATGTGTAGAGTTTACTCGGCGTTCAAATTATGTAACTTATTGCATTTAAAATTTTCAGAAGCGGAAGTTTGAAAATCAAAATAAGGAATTGATTTCTGAATCTGATTCAACACACAACGAGCGGTGTGAATCGCCAGTAAGTTTTACTAACTAATCCTAACATGTTGAATGAATTTTGAGACTATCTGTCGAAAATTTAGCAAACAATATTTATTTTGAATGCAGGATCCTACTTTCTGTATAGAGGCCTCGCATGAATACAGTAATGATGATTCTACAGATCATTTTAGCGACGCTGCGTCCGTAAGTTCTAATACTCATTAAATTCCAAAAAGAGTCTAATTCTCCCTATAATAAAATTATTGTGTAATTCTTGAAAACTTTAAATATAGGGAGATGACGCGAGTATGTATTCATTGGATGAATTCAGTGATGGAGAATCGGTAGAAGGGATAGAAATTGGCAGCGATGAAAGACGATCTACTGAAAATGAGTGCCTTAATGAGGTCGCTATTATTGCGTAATTATATAATAATTATTACTTTCACGTGTGTTTATTATTCTTAAGTGTAATTTGTATGTTTGTTCGGTTATATAGGAATACCTGATCCATCCGAATCTATCAGTTAAAGAAGGTTCGTTATTAGTCTTCGCCTTCATACTCAGACATCGATTAACAAATGAGGGTGTTCAACACCTTTTGGATTTAATACGGCTATTCTGCCCAGGATCAAAATTTCCAGGATCAAAATTTCTACTGCACAGGCAACTTAATATAAAGTATGATTCAATCACCAATCACTATTACTGTGAAGCCTGTAAACAGATGTTAAAGCAAGAAAATCAGATATGCCCAAAATGAAGCGCACCAAGCACCGATTAAATTTTTCATCACATTTGATGTTCAAAAATCAATGGAAATAATTTTGCAGCAAGAAGATGTCTCGTCCAATTTATTACAGAATTTAAAATCGAGAAATGAAAGTGCGAATTCAGACTTGTCGTACTACGAAGATATTTTCCATGGTCAAAAATATCGGGACCTTACATTGCAGCCGTATGACTTCACTGTTACGATGAACAATGACAATGAGTTTCATGTTTTAGGTCCTCAACGTTCTCGGTATCCCCATTTTTATTGTCTATTAATGAACTCAGTTATCCCTTGAGAAGAAAACACACTTTCATAGCAGCTTTATGGTCTGGGAAGGAAAAACCAAGCATGTGTGCGTTCCTACCACCGATTGTGAGAATGCTGAATAAATTTACAACTGAAGTAATTACGTGGACACGTAAACAGCAACTCATTAGAAGTCATGTATTGTTTCCTATGCTTGCTGCAGACTCAGTTGCTCGGTGTTCACGGCAGGGAATTAACCAATTCAACGGCGCATTCGGCTGTCCCTGGTGCATGGAAAAGGGAGAGACTCTTTGGGAAAGTGAAACGTCCCACAAATGGATTTATAAATTTAATTCCGAAGAACTCCGAAACCAACCCCAATTTTTTAGTGATCTCAAAATATTTAGGGACAAACTAAAACAAACCCCGTCGATAAAAATTTATAATGGCATTCAAGGTGGAAGTTCGCTATTACTACTTAACCAATTTGACATTGTTTCAGGATTTGTTTTTGACTACATGCACACAATGGAACTAGGAGTTTGTCGAACCTTTACAAATGCCTGGCTGGACCCACAAAATCATGACAAGCCATTTTATATTGGAAACAAGATTAGAATTCTGAATAACCGTATTATGAGCTGGAGGATGCCTTTTACTTCAGACAGAACAGTCAGAGGATTGGACGAACGAAAGCATTGGAAGTCTAGCGAGTGGCGTATCTGGACATTTATTTCACCAATTATTCTCAAGAATATTCTTCCAAGTGCTTATTAAAGCTGGCTCTAAGATGAAAAATGTATTTTTTACTTTAGGAGCATGATTTTGGATACCATTGTGAAAAACTGGAAGAACGCTTGAATAGGATGAACTATCCCAGTTTTAATAGGTTCAAACGTTTCAGAGCGAGTACGAGTACCTTCAAAGTACTTAAATGAAAGCATGAATACGAGGTTCCGGACATAAATTCAAAAGTACTTGAACCCGTACTTGGATTTACATTGATACTCGAGTAATTTCCTCCAGCACAAAGTCCACATCCATATTTCCTTGATTACAAAAAAGTTGCTATTATTCCGAAGCAAAAAAGGAAAACCGGTTAAATTCAAAATTACTACGAATAGCATGAACCTTACACCTACAGCGTAAGTTATTGTTACAGCTCCGAATTGAGTACTACCGTAGTTACTAATTGTAGTATTTACCTATTGCCGTAAAATATAATGGAACAGAAGAATACGGGAGAATTAATGGAGGTTAGAATGAGATTGACATGACTGAAGAGAATCCAGTCGATATGACTGGCAGAATCAAATCTTGATCTATTGTTCATCGGCATTTTAATCTCGATGCAGAAAATTTTCATTGCGAACACCGTTCGTAAGTTGCAGTTACAAAATCTTGTTAGATGAATCTACTATTTGTTTTCTATGTCAATCTCTCTTTAACAAAAACTAACGTCTAAAATGTTGTTTTCGTGTACTTGATACTCGAGTACGGTTCGAGTAGGAGTTCAAGTACGGGTCGGTCGGTATAAAAGTTTTATACTCGTAAGTACGGTCTGAGTTCGGTAAAAAATTAAGAAATATAATACCTTCCTCCGAGTACAGGATTTTTTACTCGTACTTGAAGATACAAGTCCGGATCAAGGGGGAATTTGGGACGACGATTCGAGTACGGTTCCAAGTACGAGTACGGTATGATAACTACTCGACCCGTGAGGAGCTATATTAAATACCGTTTACATTATTTTTGGCATATAAGCAACTTTCAAAACTAAAAAACACAACCCAAGAGGGGCTTCCCCTCTTAGTTTAGTTTTTATGAATTCTCTTGGACAAATCTGAGATTCCTTCTAGGCAAAAAAATGTAGTGTCAAAAAACAAATAGTAAATGATTTTCTCCACTCGAGTTCCCACGACGGTTTCCAGACCAATGTAATTGAAGTTTTTGGAAAATACATCCAGCATTCAAAATTAGTACTTTGGAAATTATGAAAACCAATCTAAATGAATTAAAAAATGCCAAAATTATATAATCATCCCATCATTAGATAATTAGTTCTAGTCATATGTGTCAAATGATTCCTTCCGGCTAAAAAACATGTCATGTCAAAATCCTCGTCAACGTTTTATATTTTACCCGAAATTCTGAGTCAAATTTTTATAAACTCCTTAATAAAAATGAAAACTTGATACATAAAAAATTACTTAATACTTAAAACATAATAAAAACGTTGACCTAAAACTGAAAATGAAGGTACATTTAAGCATAATTTCAACGCCACTTGAAATATTACACATGAATGACTATAATATCAATTCAGGATCATCTTCACTTGATTCATAATGTCTACTACATTCTTGAGGTAATTACGAAATTTAGCAAGATTACTTTGAGGAAATTTGTTACAATTTTGTGAGGGTTCCCTACTTAGCACATTTGATTGTTCTATAGATTTTTTGCATGATAAGTTAAGAAGTGAAACTGTAAAATACATTAGTTGGATAAGATAAGCGGTCAAGGGGGAATTGGGGCCGACAATTCGAGTACGGTTCCAAGTACGAGTACGGTAAGATAACTACTCGACCCGTGAGGAGCTATAGTCCTAAATCTGGACCAATTGTATCTTGTGTGGTCCAAATGTTGAATCCGACCGCACCAGACCATACAAATCTGGGACCAGACCAATAACGGGCCATTATAAATGTTCCGGACCAGACCATTGGCATCCCTACTAGAAACCATGCCTGCAGAGATAAGCACAGAAGCTGGAGCTCACTTTCATTTGAAGAGACTGTTGTGTATTCTGTAAAGCGTCATGGTTAAAACTATTCTTGTAATTTTTCATCATTTTTGAAAAACTGCTCAAGTAAATTGTGCGGTGAGACAGCAACACTAGGAAAATTCAATGAGTGAACCCGAATCTGCATTTTATAAAGACGACAAAAATTGAAAATCTTAGCTCCACCCGTTGGAATAGTTTTGCGACTTCATAATACAAAGTTGCAAGGTTCAAGGACCTGAAATCCAAGTTCAGGTTCAAGTCAATTCCAAGTTCGGTTCTCAAGATTTATGGACACGACATTCAAGTTCGGGTTTAGAAAAGATTACTTGCAAGATACAGTGAATTTCCTATATAGTGGTTGTGCGAAGATTACATATACTATGTGTCATTATGAGCACTCATGTATGTATGTATGTACATTGGCACGTGTCATTTGCCCACACGTCCTACCTCGCCCGTTCCTGTCTATTCTTGTCTCAACAGGAATAATCCTGTCTCAACCTGAACTCACAATCCTTACCATTGCAGGGCCTGAGATTACCCACTCTCATGCCCACGGAACTCTTCCTCCGACTCTCACACTTTACACACCTGACTATCTCTTCTCTCCCTCTTTTACACATTCGGCCTTTCTTGGAATAAATACTCTTTCCTATCCTATTTTCCAGTTGTTAATATCTACGTTCATTTCATTCACGCTACCATACAAGATATTAATACAGTGGTCTCCAAGGGAGTGACAAATTCCTGCCACTATATGGGGATGCCACTGTATGTTACTAATGGTTAACTATATACTATATATTAATGTTTATAGAGGATAACTGTAACTAAATATATTTATAAATTTATTTATTTTTACAGAATACTCAAAATTATAAGGTATGCTAAGCCTCATTGAGTTTAATATATTTAGTAACTTTTGGTTTCCTCATACTATTAATAATGTTAGTCGCAACAAGCTTTTCGACTGCAAGGTCACCATTCCAGAAACCAAATTACCGTCTTCAAATTACTCGGATTATGGAAATGGGAATTACTTCCACTGAGTACTTTGCGGTTTTGTACTATGAGGTTTTGTTTGACAGTCTGTTTAATGTCATTTTAAATGTTCAATTTAATAATTGGATTTATTTTAAAAAATCAAGATGAATTGAAACTTATTAGAAGTTAGCCAAGGCAAAAATGGCAATGATTTGTGTTATAACTGTTCGCTTTAACTTAAGTCACGGATCATATGACGTAAATCCAGCTAATCATTCCCGTGCTTCAGTAAATCTCAATAATAATCAAACCGTATTACCATTTGAAATTAAAATTGAACCAACCGACACAAGCATTTTTAACCGCCCGCATGTTTTATAACATCATGTTATACTTTTGTAGCCATTATCTAGCTAATTTTATGCCAACTGCCATTATAATTTCGCATTGTCTGAGCCACCGTAACACATAATAGTGACATTATAGAGGGAATACCATTATAGTGGGTGAAACTATACTGCATACCTTTAACATTACAAACCTCCAAGTAGTGCTGCGCTCGGGTCAAGTATTTATAAAGATCCGACCACGAACTTGACTTGACCCCGACTTCTCAAGTACGTATTTCAAGATTACCCGAACTTGACATTTTCAGTTCAAGTAATACTTGAATGAAACAAGTTCGGGTTTTCAAGTAATTCTCATATTACTTGACCATGATTTTATACGCGCGTTTCGGGTCCAACTTCAACTTGACTTGACCATGACCCGAACTTGACCATGAACTTGAACTTTCAAGTACTTTCAAGTAATCCATTGGACATCAAAATACTTAAGTTTTATTGAATTTATATTTCTAATGAAAGCGAACCTGGGTTTCTAACACACTAGGTTTCACCCAGCATTTTGCTAGCAACCGCCTCTAAAAATAATAGTTGTATTTTTGGTTCCTTTCAATGAATGTAGAACGATTGTACACTGCAGATCTACTCTGATTTCGTGTACCGGGTGGGTCTGGTGACTCAGTTGACATTTTCGGGGACACAGAACTCCTTTTAGGTTTTGTTGTCACATACTATATACATACTATACTATTATAAACATGGGTGCTAACATTTTTAAATCAATTTCCACGGAGCCATATGAATGTTGAGCTTTCTTTTGTATTTGTGTACACGAACAAATTAACAAATGCCGCTTAAAGTGATGTATTAAATGCCGTTTTAAGTTTCATTTAGTACAGTGAATCGTAAGTGAATTGAAAACTCCCTCAGCCATGAAGAATTGCACAAACAAAATTACTTGAACTTGTACACGAAAAACTCAAGTTCGTGGTCAAGTACTTTTTAATATTTACTTGAACATGACCAGGTACTATGGTTCAAGTAAAATAATTATACTTGACCACGAACTTGACTTGAGGTAAGAAATCATGGTCAAGTCGATGAAATACCTGAACACGACCCGAACCGTTCATGGTTTTAAATTTATTTACTTGACCACGACCCGAACGCGAACTTGACTTGAAATACTCGTGTACTACTTGTACTTGTGCGCAGCTCTGCCTCCAAGCAGGGTTTTTTGATGCCATTAAAGAGGGAATGCCATCTAAGAGGAAACCACTATATGGTAAATTCACTGTATGACTTGGTATAAGGTTCTCAACGGATAGGATAATTCCCTTATCCTATCCGTATCCTATCCGATCCGAATTTTTACCGATAAAACTGAAGCGTATCCGATCCTATCCGTTTCTTCCGGATTAAAAATAATCTTATCCGAAGCTTATCCGTAAATTTTCGGATGACGTATTTATCCTATCCGAAGCCGTCGGATACGAAAAAGGAGCTATCCGATCCTATCCGCGGATATCCGATCCTATCTGCGGATACACGAATCAATTGTAGAAGCTAAAATTGATCCTAGAGTTTGCCTTTTAGTTTTAAATACAATATTCTGTCAGTTTATAACGTATTCTAATGACGGAAGAAGCCGTGCATATGCATATGTTTGCTTGGCAAAACATTTAACATAAATAATTTAAGAATTGAGTTTTTTTCGCTTATCAGGTATTCTGAAATATTGACTTATTAGTAACCTTTAACAATTTGAAGCCTATAAGAACAGGTATCTAGAACAAGCAGCTGAAATTCAAAATATGACTGAATTTCTGGTCATAACATAAATACTAGACGGCATGCTTAATATATTCGTAAGGTTCGGTTTCAGGTTTGCTACAAAAGCTACATGAAGTGAAAAAAGTATAAACGTTTTGAGAAATTGTCGAACTAATGTCCTGTCGGTGATTGCAGCAGATAGAAATTATTAGAGTGGTCGTCATGTTTTCAAAAATTCGTTTATCCGCGGATATCCGAGGATATCCGTCGGATTATCCGAAAAACAAAAGGTCGCTATCCGATCCATTCTGATATTTTATGTAGTAGTATCCGATCCTATCCGGGATTTTTTTCGGATGCGAATGACAAAACCGATCCGTTCGGATAAATATCGGATCGGATAATCTTCAGTTTTATCGTATCCGTATCCGATCCGTATCCGTTCGGATATATCCGATCCGTTGAGAACCTTAACTTGGTATTACAAGTAATTCCTGGGACCCGAAACGCCAAGTTCGGGTACTGACAATTATGTACTAGAAAGTTCAAGTACAGGTCAAGTTCAAGTTCGGATCCTCAAAATATTTGACCCGAACGCAGGTCTGATTTGGTGAGCGGTTTTGAAATTCGAAAAACCGCAGAACAATTTTGACCTGGATTGTGGCAGGATAATCAAAACCATGGACATCTCGACAAATATATCCGCAGTATATCTGAATTTTGGCTCTACGTTAAAACATGAATGCGGGGCGCTTTGCCGTCATCAGGAATGTGCCCCAATCAATGTGTCGTCGCGAGACTTGCTGCATTATATATTTTTTTGGTTTATTATAACACCTCTGGTTTCTTTACCCCATCGTGCATGGAAACTCAGGCATTCAATCTAAAATGTAATTGTTTTCGATGACTCGCATTGAAACATGAGAAAATAACATAGCTGAAGGAAAAATTCTCTCAACATAGAACAGAGCCAGAGTTAAACAGTTACAAACACCCTTTTAATTTTGTAAAATGTTCACTAATAATGACTTGGTTAAAACTATTTGGACAATCTTATTTACTGTAATGTTAAATTCCATTTCATTGAATGGCACAAGCAGCAGCTGGCACTGCAAACGCATGCTAAGCTAGGATTTTGAATTTTCTCCAGGTTCAAGTGTCTCAACTTTGAAATATTTTTAAATAAAAATTGAATCGTTTAAAATGTTCCGATTTCGTGTTACTTCTTTTTTGAATTGCTACAAAAAACATTTTCCGGCAGGACTTGGCTAAATTTCCCTACAAATGTTTGTAATTACGCCAACCGATAATTTACTCCGTGATATGGGCAAATATTTTCTTCACATGTATGTATAACTTGCTGTTGGTGAGACGAAAGGAAAGTGAGTGTTTATAACGTATCAAATACTTAATGCGGGAGGTCCCTTTCTACGAAAAAGGTCAAATTTGTGGAAGAATATTCAAATTTTCGGCCAACATTTTAGCACTGGTTTTCGTCAACAAGGAATTATGTGAGACTTCGCACTCCCCCGCCCCCTCTGGAACAACTTATTTTTTACTGAAGCTGTTGAATAAATTTTACAAATCGACTGATGGTTGTAGATATTCAAAATTTCTAAATCCTAGTGGGAATTTGGAGGCTGTAAATTCATCGATTTGTTTTTACCAACAATTATTCCCACAATTTGAAAGCTGGCTCTAAGATGAAAAATGTATTTTTTACTTTAGGAGCATGATTTTGGATACCATTGTGAAAAACTGGAAGAACGCTTGAATAGGATGAACTATCCCAGTTTTAATAGGTTCAAACGTTTCAGAGCGAGTACGAGTACCTTCAAAGTACTTAAATGAAAGCATGAATACGAGGTTCCGGACATAAATTCAAAAGTACTTGAACCCGTACTTGGATTTACATTGATACTCGAGTAATTTCCTCCAGCACAAAGTCCACATCCATATTTCCTTGATTACAAAAAAGTTGCTATTATTCCGAAGCAAAAAAGGAAAACCGGTTAAATTCAAAATTACTACGAATAGCATGAACCTTACACCTACAGCGTAAGTTATTGTTACAGCTCCGAATTGAGTACTACCGTAGTTACTAATTGTAGTATTTACCTATTGCCGTAAAATATAATGGAACAGAAGAATACGGGAGAATTAATGGAGGTTAGAATGAGATTGACATGACTGAAGAGAATCCAGTCGATATGACTGGCAGAATCAAATCTTGATCTATTGTTCATCGGCATTTTAATCTCGATGCAGAAAATTTTCATTGCGAACACCGTTCGTAAGTTGCAGTTACAAAATCTTGTTAGATGAATCTACTATTTGTTTTCTATGTCAATCTCTCTTTAACAAAAACTAACGTCTAAAATGTTGTTTTCGTGTACTTGATACTCGAGTACGGTTCGAGTAGGAGTTCAAGTACGGGTCGGTCGGTATAAAAGTTTTATACTCGTAAGTACGGTCTGAGTTCGGTAAAAAATTAAGAAATATAATACCTTCCTCCGAGTACAGGATTTTTTACTCGTACTTGAAGATACAAGTCCGGATCAAGGGGGAATTTGGGACGACGATTCGAGTACGGTTCCAAGTACGAGTACGGTATGATAACTACTCGACCCGTGAGGAGCTATATTAAATACCGTTTACATTATTTTTGGCATATAAGCAACTTTCAAAACTAAAAAACACAACCCAAGAGGGGCTTCCCCTCTTAGTTTAGTTTTTATGAATTCTCTTGGACAAATCTGAGATTCCTTCTAGGCAAAAAAATGTAGTGTCAAAAAACAAATAGTAAATGATTTTCTCCACTCGAGTTCCCACGACGGTTTCCAGACCAATGTAATTGAAGTTTTTGGAAAATACATCCAGCATTCAAAATTAGTACTTTGGAAATTATGAAAACCAATCTAAATGAATTAAAAAATGCCAAAATTATATAATCATCCCATCATTAGATAATTAGTTCTAGTCATATGTGTCAAATGATTCCTTCCGGCTAAAAAACATGTCATGTCAAAATCCTCGTCAACGTTTTATATTTTACCCGAAATTCTGAGTCAAATTTTTATAAACTCCTTAATAAAAATGAAAACTTGATACATAAAAAATTACTTAATACTTAAAACATAATAAAAACGTTGACCTAAAACTGAAAATGAAGGTACATTTAAGCATAATTTCAACGCCACTTGAAATATTACACATGAATGACTATAATATCAATTCAGGATCATCTTCACTTGATTCATAATGTCTACTACATTCTTGAGGTAATTACGAAATTTAGCAAGATTACTTTGAGGAAATTTGTTACAATTTTGTGAGGGTTCCCTACTTAGCACATTTGATTGTTCTATAGATTTTTTGCATGATAAGTTAAGAAGTGAAACTGTAAAATACATTAGTTGGATAAGATAAGCGGTCAAGGGGGAATTGGGGCCGACAATTCGAGTACGGTTCCAAGTACGAGTACGGTAAGATAACTACTCGACCCGTGAGGAGCTATAGTCCTAAATCTGGACCAATTGTATCTTGTGTGGTCCAAATGTTGAATCCGACCGCACCAGACCATACAAATCTGGGACCAGACCAATAACGGGCCATTATAAATGTTCCGGACCAGACCATTGGCATCCCTACTAGAAACCATGCCTGCAGAGATAAGCACAGAAGCTGGAGCTCACTTTCATTTGAAGAGACTGTTGTGTATTCTGTAAAGCGTCATGGTTAAAACTATTCTTGTAATTTTTCATCATTTTTGAAAAACTGCTCAAGTAAATTGTGCGGTGAGACAGCAACACTAGGAAAATTCAATGAGTGAACCCGAATCTGCATTTTATAAAGACGACAAAAATTGAAAATCTTAGCTCCACCCGTTGGAATAGTTTTGCGACTTCATAATACAAAGTTGCAAGGTTCAAGGACCTGAAATCCAAGTTCAGGTTCAAGTCAATTCCAAGTTCGGTTCTCAAGATTTATGGACACGACATTCAAGTTCGGGTTTAGAAAAGATTACTTGCAAGATACAGTGAATTTCCTATATAGTGGTTGTGCGAAGATTACATATACTATGTGTCATTATGAGCACTCATGTATGTATGTATGTACATTGGCACGTGTCATTTGCCCACACGTCCTACCTCGCCCGTTCCTGTCTATTCTTGTCTCAACAGGAATAATCCTGTCTCAACCTGAACTCACAATCCTTACCATTGCAGGGCCTGAGATTACCCACTCTCATGCCCACGGAACTCTTCCTCCGACTCTCACACTTTACACACCTGACTATCTCTTCTCTCCCTCTTTTACACATTCGGCCTTTCTTGGAATAAATACTCTTTCCTATCCTATTTTCCAGTTGTTAATATCTACGTTCATTTCATTCACGCTACCATACAAGATATTAATACAGTGGTCTCCAAGGGAGTGACAAATTCCTGCCACTATATGGGGATGCCACTGTATGTTACTAATGGTTAACTATATACTATATATTAATGTTTATAGAGGATAACTGTAACTAAATATATTTATAAATTTATTTATTTTTACAGAATACTCAAAATTATAAGGTATGCTAAGCCTCATTGAGTTTAATATATTTAGTAACTTTTGGTTTCCTCATACTATTAATAATGTTAGTCGCAACAAGCTTTTCGACTGCAAGGTCACCATTCCAGAAACCAAATTACCGTCTTCAAATTACTCGGATTATGGAAATGGGAATTACTTCCACTGAGTACTTTGCGGTTTTGTACTATGAGGTTTTGTTTGACAGTCTGTTTAATGTCATTTTAAATGTTCAATTTAATAATTGGATTTATTTTAAAAAATCAAGATGAATTGAAACTTATTAGAAGTTAGCCAAGGCAAAAATGGCAATGATTTGTGTTATAACTGTTCGCTTTAACTTAAGTCACGGATCATATGACGTAAATCCAGCTAATCATTCCCGTGCTTCAGTAAATCTCAATAATAATCAAACCGTATTACCATTTGAAATTAAAATTGAACCAACCGACACAAGCATTTTTAACCGCCCGCATGTTTTATAACATCATGTTATACTTTTGTAGCCATTATCTAGCTAATTTTATGCCAACTGCCATTATAATTTCGCATTGTCTGAGCCACCGTAACACATAATAGTGACATTATAGAGGGAATACCATTATAGTGGGTGAAACTATACTGCATACCTTTAACATTACAAACCTCCAAGCAGGGTTTTTTGATGCCATTAAAGAGGGAATGCCATCTAAGAGGAAACCACTATATGGTAAATTCACTGTATGACTTGGTATAAGGTTCTCAACGGATAGGATAATTCCCTTATCCTATCCGTATCCTATCCGATCCGAATTTTTACCGATAAAACTGAAGCGTATCCGATCCTATCCGTTTCTTCCGGATTAAAAATAATCTTATCCGAAGCTTATCCGTAAATTTTCGGATGACGTATTTATCCTATCCGAAGCCGTCGGATACGAAAAAGGAGCTATCCGATCCTATCCGCGGATATCCGATCCTATCTGCGGATACACGAATCAATTGTAGAAGCTAAAATTGATCCTAGAGTTTGCCTTTTAGTTTTAAATACAATATTCTGTCAGTTTATAACGTATTCTAATGACGGAAGAAGCCGTGCATATGCATATGTTTGCTTGGCAAAACATTTAACATAAATAATTTAAGAATTGAGTTTTTTTCGCTTATCAGGTATTCTGAAATATTGACTTATTAGTAACCTTTAACAATTTGAAGCCTATAAGAACAGGTATCTAGAACAAGCAGCTGAAATTCAAAATATGACTGAATTTCTGGTCATAACATAAATACTAGACGGCATGCTTAATATATTCGTAAGGTTCGGTTTCAGGTTTGCTACAAAAGCTACATGAAGTGAAAAAAGTATAAACGTTTTGAGAAATTGTCGAACTAATGTCCTGTCGGTGATTGCAGCAGATAGAAATTATTAGAGTGGTCGTCATGTTTTCAAAAATTCGTTTATCCGCGGATATCCGAGGATATCCGTCGGATTATCCGAAAAACAAAAGGTCGCTATCCGATCCATTCTGATATTTTATGTAGTAGTATCCGATCCTATCCGGGATTTTTTTCGGATGCGAATGACAAAACCGATCCGTTCGGATAAATATCGGATCGGATAATCTTCAGTTTTATCGTATCCGTATCCGATCCGTATCCGTTCGGATATATCCGATCCGTTGAGAACCTTAACTTGGTATTACAAGTAATTCCTGGGACCCGAAACGCCAAGTTCGGGTACTGACAATTATGTACTAGAAAGTTCAAGTACAGGTCAAGTTCAAGTTCGGATCCTCAAAATATTTGACCCGAACGCAGGTCTGATTTGGTGAGCGGTTTTGAAATTCGAAAAACCGCAGAACAATTTTGACCTGGATTGTGGCAGGATAATCAAAACCATGGACATCTCGACAAATATATCCGCAGTATATCTGAATTTTGGCTCTACGTTAAAACATGAATGCGGGGCGCTTTGCCGTCATCAGGAATGTGCCCCAATCAATGTGTCGTCGCGAGACTTGCTGCATTATATATTTTTTTGGTTTATTATAACACCTCTGGTTTCTTTACCCCATCGTGCATGGAAACTCAGGCATTCAATCTAAAATGTAATTGTTTTCGATGACTCGCATTGAAACATGAGAAAATAACATAGCTGAAGGAAAAATTCTCTCAACATAGAACAGAGCCAGAGTTAAACAGTTACAAACACCCTTTTAATTTTGTAAAATGTTCACTAATAATGACTTGGTTAAAACTATTTGGACAATCTTATTTACTGTAATGTTAAATTCCATTTCATTGAATGGCACAAGCAGCAGCTGGCACTGCAAACGCATGCTAAGCTAGGATTTTGAATTTTCTCCAGGTTCAAGTGTCTCAACTTTGAAATATTTTTAAATAAAAATTGAATCGTTTAAAATGTTCCGATTTCGTGTTACTTCTTTTTTGAATTGCTACAAAAAACATTTTCCGGCAGGACTTGGCTAAATTTCCCTACAAATGTTTGTAATTACGCCAACCGATAATTTACTCCGTGATATGGGCAAATATTTTCTTCACATGTATGTATAACTTGCTGTTGGTGAGACGAAAGGAAAGTGAGTGTTTATAACGTATCAAATACTTAATGCGGGAGGTCCCTTTCTACGAAAAAGGTCAAATTTGTGGAAGAATATTCAAATTTTCGGCCAACATTTTAGCACTGGTTTTCGTCAACAAGGAATTATGTGAGACTTCGCACTCCCCCGCCCCCTCTGGAACAACTTATTTTTTACTGAAGCTGTTGAATAAATTTTACAAATCGACTGATGGTTGTAGATATTCAAAATTTCTAAATCCTAGTGGGAATTTGGAGGCTGTAAATTCATCGATTTGTTTTTACCAACAATTATTCCCACAATTTGAAAGCTGGCTCTAAGATGAAAAATGTATTTTTTACTTTAGGAGCATGATTTTGGATACCATTGTGAAAAACTGGAAGAACGCTTGAATAGGATGAACTATCCCAGTTTTAATAGGTTCAAACGTTTCAGAGCGAGTACGAGTACCTTCAAAGTACTTAAATGAAAGCATGAATACGAGGTTCCGGACATAAATTCAAAAGTACTTGAACCCGTACTTGGATTTACATTGATACTCGAGTAATTTCCTCCAGCACAAAGTCCACATCCATATTTCCTTGATTACAAAAAAGTTGCTATTATTCCGAAGCAAAAAAGGAAAACCGGTTAAATTCAAAATTACTACGAATAGCATGAACCTTACACCTACAGCGTAAGTTATTGTTACAGCTCCGAATTGAGTACTACCGTAGTTACTAATTGTAGTATTTACCTATTGCCGTAAAATATAATGGAACAGAAGAATACGGGAGAATTAATGGAGGTTAGAATGAGATTGACATGACTGAAGAGAATCCAGTCGATATGACTGGCAGAATCAAATCTTGATCTATTGTTCATCGGCATTTTAATCTCGATGCAGAAAATTTTCATTGCGAACACCGTTCGTAAGTTGCAGTTACAAAATCTTGTTAGATGAATCTACTATTTGTTTTCTATGTCAATCTCTCTTTAACAAAAACTAACGTCTAAAATGTTGTTTTCGTGTACTTGATACTCGAGTACGGTTCGAGTAGGAGTTCAAGTACGGGTCGGTCGGTATAAAAGTTTTATACTCGTAAGTACGGTCTGAGTTCGGTAAAAAATTAAGAAATATAATACCTTCCTCCGAGTACAGGATTTTTTACTCGTACTTGAAGATACAAGTCCGGATCAAGGGGGAATTTGGGACGACGATTCGAGTACGGTTCCAAGTACGAGTACGGTATGATAACTACTCGACCCGTGAGGAGCTATATTAAATACCGTTTACATTATTTTTGGCATATAAGCAACTTTCAAAACTAAAAAACACAACCCAAGAGGGGCTTCCCCTCTTAGTTTAGTTTTTATGAATTCTCTTGGACAAATCTGAGATTCCTTCTAGGCAAAAAAATGTAGTGTCAAAAAACAAATAGTAAATGATTTTCTCCACTCGAGTTCCCACTACGGTTTCCAGACCAATGTAATTGAAGTTTTTGGAAAATACATCCAGCATTCAAAATTAGTACTTTGGAAATTATGAAAACCAATCTAAATGAATTAAAAAATGCCAAAATTATATAATCATCCCATCATTAGATAATTAGTTCTAGTCATATGTGTCAAATGATTCCTTCCGGCTAAAAAACATGTCATGTCAAAATCCTCGTCAACGTTTTATATTTTACCCGAAATTCTGAGTCAAATTTTTATAAACTCCTTAATAAAAATGAAAACTTGATACATAAAAAATTACTTAATACTTAAAACATAATAAAAACGTTGACCTAAAACTGAAAATGAAGGTACATTTAAGCATAATTTCAACGCCACTTGAAATATTACACATGAATGACTATAATATCAATTCAGGATCATCTTCACTTGATTCATAATGTCTACTACATTCTTGAGGTAATTACGAAATTTAGCAAGATTACTTTGAGGAAATTTGTTACAATTTTGTGAGGGTTCCCTACTTAGCACATTTGATTGTTCTATAGATTTTTTGCATGATAAGTTAAGAAGTGAAACTGTAAAATACATTAGTTGGATAAGATAAGCGGTCAAGGGGGAATTGGGGCCGACAATTCGAGTACGGTTCCAAGTACGAGTACGGTAAGATAACTACTCGACCCGTGAGGAGCTATAGTCCTAAATCTGGACCAATTGTATCTTGTGTGGTCCAAATGTTGAATCCGACCGCACCAGACCATACAAATCTGGGACCAGAGCAATAACGGGCCATTATAAATGTTCCGGACCAGACCATTGGCATCCCTACTAGAAACCATGCCTGCAGAGATATGCACAGAAGCTGGAGCTCACTTTCATTTGAAGAGACTGTTGTGTATTCTGTAAAGCGTCATGGTTAAAACTATTCTTGTAATTTTTCATCATTTTTGAAAAACTGCTCAAGTAAATTGTGCGGTGAGACAGCAACACTAGGAAAATTCAATGAGTGAACCCGAATCTGCATTTTATAAAGACGACAGAAATTGAAAATCTTAGCTCCACCCGTTGGAATAGTTTTGCGACTTCATAATACAAAGTTGCAAGGTTCAAGGACCTGAAATCCAAGTTCAGGTTCAAGTCAATTCCAAGTTCGGTTCTCAAGATTTATGGACACGACATTCAAGTTCGGGTTAAGAAAAGATTACTTGCAAGATACAGTGAATTTCCTATATAGTGGTTGTGCGAAGATTGCATATACTATGTGTCATTATGAGCACTCATGTATGTATGTATGTACATTGGCACGTGTCATTTGCCCACACGTCCTACCTCGCCCGTTCCTGTCTATTCTTGTCTCAACAGGAATAATCCTGTCTCAACCTGAACTCACAATCCTTACCATTGCAGGGCCTGAGATTACACACTCTCATGCCCACGGAACTCTTCCTCCGACTCTCACACTTTACACACCTGAATATCTCTTCTCTCCCTCTTTTACACATTCGGCCTTTCTTGGAATAAATACTCTTTCCTATCCTATTTTCCAGTTGTTAATATCTACGTTCATTTCATTCACGCTACCATACAAGATATTAATACAGTGGTCTCCAAGGGAGTGACAAATTCCTGCCACTATATGGGGATGCCACTGTATGTTACTAATGGTTAACTATATACTATATATTAATGTTTATAGAGGATAACTGTAACTAAATATATTTATAAATTTATTTATTTTTACAGAATACTCAAAATTATAAGGTATGCTAAGCCTCATTGAGTTTAATATATTTAGTAACTTTTGGTTTCCTCATACTATTAATAATGTTAGTCGCAACAAGCTTTTCGACTGCAAGGTCACCATTCCAGAAACCAAATTACCGTCTTCAAATTACTCGGATTATGGAAATGGGAATTACTTCCACTGAGTACTTTGCGGTTTTGTACTATGAGGTTTTGTTTGACAGTCTGTTTAATGTCATTTTAAATGTTCAATTTAATAATTGGATTTATTTTAAAAAATCAAGATGAATTGAAACTTATTAGAAGTTAGCCAAGGCAAAAATGGCAATGATTTGTGTTATAACTGTTCGCTTTAACTTAAGTCACGGATCATATGACGTAAATCCAGCTAATCATTCCCGTGCTTCAGTAAATCTCAATAATAATCAAACCGTATTACCATTTGAAATTAAAATTGAACCAACCGACACAAGCATTTTTAACCGCCCGCATGTTTTATAACATCATGTTATACTTTTGTAGCCATTATCTAGCTAATTTTATGCCAACTGCCATTATAATTTCGCATTGTCTGAGCCACCGTAACACATAATAGTGACATTATAGAGGGAATACCATTATAGTGGGTGAAACTATACTGCATACCTTTAACATTACAAACCTCCAAGCAGGGTTTTTTGATGCCATTAAAGAGGGAATGCCATCTAAGAGGAAACCACTATATGGTAAATTCACTGTATGACTTGGTATAAGGTTCTCAACGGATAGGATAATTCCCTTATCCTATCCGTATCCTATCCGATCCGAATTTTTACCGATAAAACTGAAGCGTATCCGATCCTATCCGTTTCTTCCGGATTAAAAATAATCTTATCCGAAGCTTATCCGTAAATTTTCGGATGACGTATTTATCCTATCCGAAGCCGTCGGATACGAAAAAGGAGCTATCCGATCCTATCCGCGGATATCCGATCCTATCTGCGGATACACGAATCAATTGTAGAAGCTAAAATTGATCCTAGAGTTTGCCTTTTAGTTTTAAATACAATATTCTGTCAGTTTATAACGTATTCTAATGACGGAAGAAGCCGTGCATATGCATATGTTTGCTTGGCAAAACATTTAACATAAATAATTTAAGAATTGAGTTTTTTTCGCTTATCAGGTATTCTGAAATATTGACTTATTAGTAACCTTTAACAATTTGAAGCCTATAAGAACAGGTATCTAGAACAAGCAGCTGAAATTCAAAATATGACTGAATTTCTGGTCATAACATAAATACTAGACGGCATGCTTAATATATTCGTAAGGTTCGGTTTCAGGTTTGCTACAAAAGCTACATGAAGTGAAAAAAGTATAAACGTTTTGAGAAATTGTCGAACTAATGTCCTGTCGGTGATTGCAGCAGATAGAAATTATTAGAGTGGTCGTCATGTTTTCAAAAATTCGTTTATCCGCGGATATCCGAGGATATCCGTCGGATTATCCGAAAAACAAAAGGTCGCTATCCGATCCATTCGGATATTTTATGTAGTAGTATCCGATCCTATCCGGGATTTTTTTCGGATGCGAATGACAAAACCGATCCGTTCGGATAAATATCGGATCGGATAATCTTCAGTTTTATCCTATCCGTATCCGTATCCGATCCGTATCCGTTCGGATATATCCGATCCGTTGAGAACCTTACTGAGTGACTTGTATTTTTTCGCCACTGTAGATGTTATCTAAATACTTATGATGACACGTAAATTACGTATATATATAAATTCTTCTTTCAACAGTTCCAGAAAAATCCTTAATCTGATTCATTCAGAAAATATGAATTCCCGCCAAACTTTTCAATTTTCTCGTGTAAATTTCTCACACACAGAATTGACATCCTTTATAATCTTATGAGTTACTAATGAATTGGAATGAAATAACCTTATGGCTAATTAGAAATCTATTTGAATTTTGCAAGATTTTCAGATCTGGATTGTTGGAACTAATCTGCAGGATTGCTGAACGTGCAACAGAGTGAGAAATTCAAACTGATTTCGGATCTAAACGATAATTTTAATATTCCTATTTCATCCAGTATTTTGTTCTTCGAGGTTTCCAAAATTGGAAAACAATTGGTCAATATTTCCGGTCAACTTACACCGTACGTCAAAATTACGAATGTATTTTAAATGTGAAATGTAAACTTGTGACTTTCCTCTATGGGGATTCCGTGAAAAAAGTTTTACTACAGTTCAATAAAACCGGTACAGGAATTTTTTTATGGACTGTTATACAGAATGTGCATATTTTTACAGTCATCTCTCGTTATAAGGGAATCTCTGGGGACTGGGATATTTTGTCCCTTATAAAAACTTTCCCTTATATGCATATAAGAGACAAATTCCCTTATAGTGTATGATAGAAAATAATTAGTTCTAATTTGTAATCTTTTTAATTATGCAGCATTAATTTGGCCTTTTCAATTCAGTTTTATTCGGGAGAAATTTGTAGAACAGAATACTACTTTAATAATTGCGCGACGGTTGCTGGATTACTACACTGCCTATTTGTTTTCAGATTCGAATCTATGGTCACATGGTTGTCTAAATATTTTGCCTCGGATTTTCTAATATTATTCACAGTTGAATTTACCAAACTTAAAACCCAAATCTAAATGCCTACGCTTTTGCGCTCATTATGAAATATAAGTAATGATTACAAGTTGAAGTAATTACATATTGAATAGTACGAACATTCAAAATTACGGAATCTGTATGTATGGATTCCATATTCAAAACCGTAATCAATATCGATTTGAATGGAATGAGGAACGGGGCCGGATATAAATTATTAAAATATTTTAATTGTAAATTCCAAACTCGTGATTTCCCTCTCTTGTGTGTTCATAAGACAATGTTACGGTATATTGAGTCTTTTGATCACCTTTAATTTCAAAGGGCTTCCATTCACTAACATTTGTAACACTAAAATTGGATATGAAAATGAGAAATAAGCGCTTACAGCAAAACTAGCAAATATTTTAGTTTCCACGCCACTCTGTGTATTTTTTGATTTAGCTTATATGTTTAGTAAAGATTTTACAAAACTAATGTTCATGACATAGTAGTTCTGTGAATCGAATTGAACCATAAATCAAACGATTCAAGCAGGAAAATACAAAATTAACCTTATGTTACTCCAATGTCATATAAGTATACACTAGTAAAAAGCCCTGCTTCGCAGGAGTAATTGCTTCGTGTTCAGGCATAAAACAGTGAGATTGAAGCTAAATTAGAACATTAGCACATCACAAAGTTGTAATTATCATGGTTGAGCGCACTTGGAAACTACCCACCGACGCCCTGCCCATGCCCCATGTTCGATCCGTAGATCGCGGCTAGGAGTTAGTCCCGCATATCGGAAGATAAAGTTATTCATGGATTTAAAACTTCTTTAAATACAACGTTCGTTGTAAATTATTCATTACATAGAACATAGTGCATAGAAAAACGCAATGAAATTCTGGAATGTTAACCAACTTGGCAACCCACAGTGGAATTAAATATTTCTGTGAAGTAGGGCTTCTACTCGGGACGGGACCGGGACGGGATCGGGACAGTTTCGGGACAAACGTTTTGTCCCCATGTTATTTCGGGACTGAATCGGGACGAATTTTTTCGTCCACAAGATTTCGGGACGGGACGGAACAATAGATCGGGACAGAAACCAATACCTGTGCAGTATAATTTTGTTTTAAAAATGAATATTTGTGGGAATCGTTTTATATGTAAATATTTTTTTAAGTAATATTTCGCTATTATTGGAGGTATTCTTAAAGAAATCAAGAAATTTGGAGCATTTTATAAGACTGGTATTATAACCGGGATGGGACAGTTTCGGGACAAAATGTTTGTCCCCATGTAATTTCGGGACTGAATCAGGAAATGTTTTTGTCCCGCGGATTTCTCCGCGGAATTGTGGACGGGACAAAAAATTGCCCCTTGTAGAAGACATACTGTGAAGAGAATTTTTGTATGTAAACATACTGATTGTTAGCTGTAATGATTCCCTTGACTAACTAAACTAATTTAAAAGCATTTTTGTTTTATAATATTTCCCGTTTTTCATTTAAATCTATCCTGCAGTTCGGATACATCCAACATGTATAAGCTTCTTTGGTAGAAGTATTGTTTTAGTTGCTCCGTTTCTAATTCATTAGAAAACGTTAAGCGTTTATGTCTATGACTCACATACTTACAAACTTACAATTAGGTAGATATTAGAGACCAATAATACAACAATAATTGCATATATATTACAGACTCACGTTAAGAACAATTGCAAATATATTAGAGACTCAAAATAATAATGAGTGCGGAATAGTTCTGTCAATAGAAACAACATAAAATTCGGGATTTAGAGACTCAAGATAATAATGAGTGCGGAATAGTTCGATCAATAGAAAGAACATAAAATTCGGGATTTTCCAACCACGTACAAATTTTAGCGAAGCATTTACTCACAAAGATTACTATTGTGAAGTTATTTGTTGTTGGCTTCCGTCCGATTATTTTTCCGGTACCTTATTTCAGCCTGAAAACCAAGCCAGAAATTCATGAGGAATTTTAGCATCATAGATGTATATTGCTGACATTTCTATACATTCATAATATTTCATAATATTATTTTACACCAAATATTTTTAAACAATTTTTGTGTGATATTAAAAAAAGAAGTAGATTTTATGTGGGTAAAATCTTAAATAATATATGATTTATTAGTATAAATGTATTCTTGCTTAAATCACACAGACCTGGATTAGATACCCAGTTATAAAGAAGTTATTAGTACAAAGGTTTACAATCTAAAAACCAACTGACTTTGCTTCCCGTTCTTTACCCCTGTACCCTGGAATCTTGACCCAGGTCAATGAAATAAATTTGAGAACATCTGGAATTAAAACTACCACAGTGTTTGGCAATTCATTTGGAAAATTTGTCGGCTGATTTAAAAATTGTTTCCAGATGAATAAATGCAGATTGTTGTTTCTGGGATATATTGAAATTTCTGAAATAATAATTTAATGAATTTGACGGTTTTAAAAATTTGAGCTCTCAGACCATTTTGAGATTTTTCATATCCCCACACACCTGCTGGTGTCAAGATTTGGCTATAAAGGACAATCAAGAATCCAAATTAATAATTTATGCAGGAAAATAAATAACATTTAGTAGTAGTTGGAATTTTCAACGTTTAAATGAACACCCTAAATTATTCAAACGAAATTACGAAGTGCCAAATAAAGTACGAGGTAAACCTAGCAACAAATGAATTTGTGAAGAAAATTTTTTGTTACGACTTTCACGCCGGCAGAGATATTCAATCCAATATTTCATTTAATTTGGGTGCGGACTAACTGCCACAAACCAACTGTATTCTGCTAACAGACCACGGCCAAAGTCCTGAACGTACGTACGAAACTCTAAAATCTTTCTTCCGAACTACAATGATACATCCTACAAACGAGTGTCATACAACGAATTGTTTTGAAGCAAATGTCAAAATTTGAGTAAACATTTCATAAATTGTTTGACGTTGTTTTCCAAAAATAACCCGGATTTACGGCTCTGCTTCCTGATCCACTGGATCCATAACTTTTGGATACATTTTCCAAAAATCTGGAAAAGGATTTGCAGAATACTGTAATGGGGGAGCTGGATAATCTCCGTTACCATTCTTTACATGAACTAGAAGGGGTGTGTTTTTATAACTAACAAAAAATTTACAAGAAAAAGGCATAAATTAATCCTAAATTTTTACCAAATATTTCCGAGTTCGGACAGATATTCCAACGAATATGAGGCTCTCTAAATTTAGTAGGTTACATCAGCGGACATAAGGCTGGAGAGCTGATCCACAGGCTGTACAAAAGCGTAGCATGTGGAATATTTCCTGGAAGGGAATAAATCTCTGTTTCCCCCGGCTCCTTGAATTTCATTTACCTAAAATTTTAATTGAGTTCCAAAACTATCGTGCGAAGCTTGGAAGCAATTGTCGTAAAATTTTGTTTTAAGAAAACTTAAGTAATTTCTTCGTAAATTGGAATGTCGAAAAAAATATTTGCAGCCTGGAGAAACATGTTCGCTGCTTTTGGGACGCTCATTTTAAATCTACAAACATTCCATGTTTTATAAAAGTTACCATCAACTCCCCAATTTTAATTTACAAATTATTGGTCTGCACTCAATCTTTGAGGGTAAACATTAATTTAAAATTAAACCATCAGTGACGAAGTGACAAACAAAGAATATCCAAAGTGGAAATTCCACTTTTATAAAATTATGACTTTCGGGCAAATTAATTTTGGGTCTGTCTTTTTGTAAAATTATGGTAAATAAAAACAGGGAAAAAATAGATTTTTGGAATGTAAAACAAAGGCTGGCTATGATTTTAAAAATATTTTAGCATTGACGCCACCCAAGACAATACACCAGCTAAACCTAGCTTTGCATCTAAAGGCGTGGAAAGAGTCATTTCGAAAGGATAATGTCAGTCATTGTTATCAGCACATTTATAGACGTATGCACACGCCAGACCTATATAATTCATTTTAAGTCGTCTATAGTTTGGACAGATAGTGCGTAGAATATTTTATTTGTATGAGTAACTGAATTAATATTTTTTCAGGGCGATAAAACGAAGTTACAAATTTATATTAATACTTTGAGCATTGGAGCTATAACTCTATACTGAGCTCCAATTTGCACATTGAACTTCGAGTTTTCGTATGCACACTCGAATGTGAGTACTTGGGTGTACACTTCAATGTTGAAGTTTTTAGGGGGCATTCGAACTTTGAGTTTTCAATTACTCAATAAATTAATCGTCTAGCTTTCATATAGTACAGGAAAAACTCGATTCTTAGGGGACCGGTAAAATCTGTCAGCTACAAAAAGTGGCCGTTGTATGCATATAACGGATAAAGTCCCTTATTTTATTTCCAAAATGACAACCAAGCCTGGTTATGCATCAATTTAATTTAATCGAAATAAAACTTGTAAACGCCTGACTAATAATTAATAATTAAGCAACTGTAGAAGCATCGAATTGATTAAATATAGAAGCACAACAATTACAATTCGACAATTTCTGAATCTTAGTGATTGTTTGCTGATGCAATCCAGAAAGTTCAGCGGAAATTCACATGACCGTACTGTTTTAGCATTTGGATGAATTTGTAGGTCATAATTTTAAAACTTTCTTTCAAATATCATTTACTGTGAATGAAGATCTTTGCATATGTAATGGGGTTTGAGAGCTCTCACTTTGAATATTAAAAACTAGTATATAATTTGTCTCTGAATTTTAAACACTTTCAGTTTGATATTTCGAAAGTTTTATCACTAAGAACAAATTGCAACATATAAATCTAAACTAATCTAAACTAGCCAATAGACTATTTTTGCCGGTTAAAATCCGTTATGTGCATGAAAAATGTTTGCGAAGGTCTCCAAAGTGTGTCCGTTATAACTAATAGGTATAAAAATGTCTGCTGTATGCATGCGGGGAGCCTTGCTGGGATAAACATATGTGTTCGATGTAACTAAATAGTAAATAGTAGAGCCATCCGTTATATCAAGTTTTTCCTGTAATTGAAAATCTTCAAAAAACCCCGCTTTTGTTGGTCCCTAAATTTTCGTACTTGTAGTACATGTTGAAGATCTCTCAATTATATTTTTATGGTATTTAGCAGCCGTCGGCAAGCATGGATTTTAGAATCCTTGTCTTCTAATTATGAGTGAAATCTTGCTCAATTAAATTTTATTAACCTTCAAAATTATTTCTTGCTGACAACCGGTACATTTTCCTTGCATATTCAAAGTATAAATACTATGTAAGTATACCACAACGTTTGTTATTTTTTCGTAGGTTTTACTATACTCTTTATAATATGTATGGTTATACATAATGACATTAAAGTAACATCAGGAAAGTTTTGTATTTTACAGCTTGAACTTGAACAGTTTGATTGATGGTTCAAGTAGATTCACTGAGTGAACCGAATCGAAATAATTTGCTTTGCGGCAAATTGAATCGCAAATCGGTTTTTTGATTCGATTGAGACTTAAAATCCAGCTGTACAGTGAATTTCCTATATAGTGGTTTCCAAGGGAGTGGCAAATTCCTGCCACTATATAGAGATGCCACTATATGGTATTAATGGCTAACTCTATACTATTAATGTTTATAACTAATAACTGGCTAAATATATTTATAAAATAACTTATTTGTACAGAATGCGTGAAACTATGAGGTATGCAAAGGTCAGTAAGTTTAAAATATTCAGTAAATATACATAGATACCCTCACACTGGTAATATTGTAAGTAGTAGCAAACTTTTCAACTGCAAGGTCACCATTCCAGACCGATTGGTCGGAGCTACTTGCGAAGAAATCCACATTTTTATGGCATGTACACTTTCCAAAACATCATCAAAATAATACAGCGTCCTTCCAGACACCGAATTTTGGCTTCAGATTATGGAAAACGTTTAAATTACTTTAAAAAATAAATAACATATTGAAACTTATTAGAAGTGGGCCAAGGTAAAAATTCCAATGCTTTGTTGTGTGACTGTTCGTTTTACCTTTTAAGTCAATGATACTATTACGTAACTTCAGCTAATAATACTAGAGCTTCAGTATACCACAATAAGAATTTCATGGTATGCAGTAACATTTAGAATTAAAATTGAACCAATCGACACAAACATTATTTACCTCCCGCACGTTTTATAACACCGTGTTATACCATTAACTAGCTAATTTTATGCCAACTGCTATTATAATTTTGCATGGCCGAGCCACCGAAACACATAATGGTGCCATTATAGAGGGAATACCATTATAGCGGGTGCCAGTATATAGTATACCTTTAACATTGCCAACCTCTAGGGAGGGTTTTTTGATGCCACTAAAGAGGAAATGCCATCTAAGAGGAAACCACTATATGGGAAATTTACTGTATTGTACTTCTATATTTAGTCAATTCGACGTTTCTACTTGAACAATTATAATATTAGTCTGGTGTTTTCATGTAGTAGTTAGTTTATTAGTCATGTTCTAATTTGAAGAAATTAAGTCAGTATGAATAATCAGCCTTGTTTGTAATTTTAAAAATTATATAATGGATTTTATCCGTTATATGCATACAACGGGCATTTTTTATAGTGGACAAATTTTATCGGTCTCCTGGAAATCCGTTGCATCGAGGTTCTCCTGTATCTTTTTGGAATGTTGGTGTAATACTTATCTAAAGATTAAATAGCATTCCCCTGTATAATTCGTCTGCATTGTTAGGATTCGGTGGAACCGTTTCCCTATCTAGTTTATGAATGAATTTTGATGATAGCAAGAGGTATGCTAGTGCATTGTTTTGTCGTTGTATTGTATGACTTTAAAAACGATGACATTTTGTCAAAAAAATTTTGTCAAAAAAATTTTGTCAAAAAAATCCAAATAGTCAGTTCCTGGACTGGGAAAAATTGAGACGGGAACAATATCCAACCCCAGCTTATTCCCCACCCTTAAATACGAATCGCCTGCTAAAAGTCATTGACAAAGTTTTAGTTCGATAATTTCAACTATTGATTTCGGCTCCAGCTGTTTTCGAAAAATATGAAAATATTTCAACAGGATTTGCTGCGCGTGTTTTCAAACCCGAAATTTTAAATAATTACGTTATTAGTGTTGTTGCCACGTCAATTGTTTTCAATATTTATTGAAATGTTTGTTAATTATTTCCACCACGCGAGCAAAATCAGCAGTAAAGCACTCATCTACAATTGACATTCATACAAAACATGTCAAATGATATTGTTAGACATGTCTCAGGTCTACAGCTAATACAGTAGAATAACTTGGCGACAAAATTTAAATCACTGCGTTTACAAATTGTAACGTTGTGCAAAGTGGGAATCATTATTTCAGCAAATAGAGATCTTGTCGAACAGAAGGCAACAATCACTTCGCCCCTTGGGCACTTTAATGCCAAGCACAATTGACTTCGAAAGGTGCAATTTTAACATTTTAAGACGCGAGTTAAAAAGAGAAACTGCAAAATAAATTTGTCGGGTAAGAAGCGCAAGGATCCCATCCGACTATGACAGAAAAATGATTTCCCATTGTGATGCATAATGAGAATAAATAGGAACAATACAACGAATTTACACAGCACAAAAAACTCAATTTAAAACGAAGCTTCGACGCCGCTTCATATAATTTGCATGATTATTTAGAATCCAAATTGTCAGCCTGATCCCATCGCATGAATATTACAAGAGTAAATATTTATGACTATAGATCATATATAATTTACCGGAAAGAAAATACTCAATCAAACTTTCGGTGGAAAAATCCAAGTTAATAGAATATATTTGTTTGTAATCTGATGCTAATATTGGTTGGCTGGAAGAAAATCATCATGTCATACATTACAATTGGATTTGACCATTTAACCCTTGCTTTTATCTTGTTTACCATAGTTTTCAAAACAAATTCCTCTGAAAATTACGGGGGTATTACCTATTACCAATGGGTATTTGCTATTTCAATAAAATGTAGAACCAAAATTTTCTGCTTATGCACACCTCCCCAGATATCCCATAAAATTTCCAACAAGATTTGGTAACGAATTATTTTTCACTCCCTTATGCTGGCTAGGGGGCAAATGATGATGGTTATCCTGTACATTCAAATTAAACAAAATGCCTGCTACATAATAAGAAATTAATAAATGGAATATAAATTGGAAATTGGCGGTTTGCTAATTAATTAGAATTTTAATATTGAAAAATCTCATTTAAGAAATCGATTGAACATTCAGGAAATCACAGAAATATGTAGAAAATAAAAATCAACACTTCTTATAAAAATTGTTTTCCCACAGCCTCTTTTTGGTTTTGAAGATTTGACAATCGAATATAAGCAAAAATTAAAATTAAAAGCTCATGTAGAATAATAAGGAACTTGTAAATAGCAATTTGTAGAAATTGGGTCATTCAAATTTTAATTGGACACTCTGGTGGACGCATTTTAAGTTAAAATAAAATCAGAATTCACGAAGTGTACCCACCAGAAATTAATAACTGAAAGATGCGTTGTTTGGCAAGCTAGGTTCCGTAAATATTATTCTCGGAGCTATTTTTATTTATTCATCTCTCCAATTATTTCGTCTCGACAGAAAAGAGGATATTTTACTAAAAATAAATAGGGTAATTTTACTACCCCTTCCAAATTTCTGCAACAATGTCGGAATGGTTTTAGGTTTTAAAGCAATTAATTATACTTTATGTTGATAAACTTACCGAGATTCGACATAATAATAGAAATAAGAGATCAAAAAATTGACAAATTGGACATTTTCAGCTGGGAAGGCAAATGACTGGGAATCTTCAAACGGCTAAACTTCCAGTACGCGAGTAATACCCGGGTACAAACAGTAGGTACTCGGGTATGGGTACAGGTTTTGGGTACATTACGGGGACGGGAAAATTTGTTTCATGTATGGGTACGGGTACTTAAATGTTTTACCCGGGTATTCAGGTATGGGTACGGGTATAGATACAGCATTTTGTCGTACCCGATATTCGGGTACGGGTATCGGTACGGGTATGGGTACGGGTACACGGTATCTGTACCCACTGGTCCACAATGAGTTCCGAATCCCAAGCGCATTTCACTGAACTTTGAATTAAGCTCGATAACACAGTGACACAAATATATTATACCCAAAATGCCATTTTACAATATGCGTGCCGTTCTAGCCCGTTAGGGCATTTTCAAATCGACATTTCATATGTACACTCAACAATTTCAAAAATTTGTGCTTAAACTACCAAAGCGTCGATGCCATTCAACAATTTTTTGCAAGATTCGCGAGTGCAGATGCGTATAGATAAACTGCCAGGCTTCTTTTATCGAACTGTTAAGGAGTGATTAAAGGAAGTTATGGAGTTTGTTTTCAGGAATTGGCCTAATAGGAAATTATTATTGTTTCGGATGTAAACCATTGGAAATAATAAATAAAAATTGCGCCTCAATACATGTTTCGTACTTTGAATGCTCCTGTCAGAATCACATAAAAACATAAATTGTTTTTATTATTTTAAGTGAGTGAATAGGACTCCGTGCTAGGCACGGGTACGGGTAATACTCGGGTAAACGGGTACGGGTATGGGTACTACCCGGGTACCGAGTTTGTGCACTCGATCAATTTCGGGTACTACCCGAGTACACTTTGGTCGGCTTAAAATTTCGGGTACGGATAGGGGTATGGTTACGGGTACAAGGATTTCAAAATGGGTGTATACCCACCGGGTACGGGTACGAGTCATTAACTCGTACCCACGACCATCGTACCCGAAGATACGTTGAGAGTTGAGACATTTTGATGAATTTTATGCCAAAGTTGGGAACTTTTGTCCGTATTTTTAGTGTTTCTGAATACATATAACTTAGTCTTAATACTCTTTTAACCTTAACATACAGTAAATGTATTTTAGACTGTGTAGTTAAAATATATGCTTTTAGGAAAACATGCTTTAGTAAGTATAAATTAATAAACACAAACGAAGAATAATAACAAAATAGAAGTGGAGAATACGATTCAGCGGAATTATGTACGGTTGGTAATGTTTTGATGAATCTGCAAATATGAAATTTTACTTTATTTCTAAACAAATACGCTTCTAGTTTTTCTACTCTTCAATGAAAATATGCAATATCAAACTACGCTCTAGCTAGTCAAAATTACACACTAAGGTGTCATATATTATAGTACATAACGTACTATGCGCTGCATTTAGATAAACCTGGATATAAAGTACCCGAGTACGAGTACGGGTAGGACATTGTGATACCCAAGTATGGGTAGAACTTTCGAGTAATTTTCGGGTACAATGCGGGTACAGGTATAGGTTTGAGATTACATTGCGGGTACGGGTATGAAAAATTTGTACCCGGATACTCGGGTATGGGTACGGGTATAGATACCAGATATTGCAATACCCGCACTTCGTGACGGATACCGATTTTTCGTACCCGTGCCGATAGGACTCAACAGGTTCAAAGTCTGTTTTTAAATTATGTAAGCGTTAACACCATTTAATAATTTTTTACCAGGCGCCTATTTCACCAATTCAACTCTTCACTTTTCATTTTTCATTTTTCACTTTGCGATAAACGCAAAGTGAAAAGTGCGGAGCAAATCTCAAAGCAAACTCACCAACTTTGCATTTAAAATAGAGAAGTGCAAATTTTTGAACGGTAAACATCAAATGTAAACATACAATGGTGAGCACCCAATGAAATATTTAAGCTCATATCATATTGCCTCACTAAGTCCCAGAAGATCTCGTTATCATCATTCGTTTTATCCTGGATCATGGTTGGTGAGTAGTTTAAACTATTGTAGTTTAGTAGTTTTTTTTGACAGCACGACAAACAGTTGATTTGCTGATACCATGCATGTCAGCAACGGCATGATACTGTCCCCCATTACCCAGCTAGTGCAACGCTATTAGTAACTGCTCCTCCGGAGATATTGCATTATTCATATTTGTTTTGGCCCTAAAACGGTCCTACTCTTTCTAGGATATGTTCTATTTCGGAGGATCTCATTCGGAACTTTTCGATGGTAAAGTTAATGCGGGTTCGGTAAACTCCGAGGGTATACGCAGTGTCATCATCTACTTCGTCACTGCTATCAAACAGCAGATTCATTTTGATTCATAACGACAATAATAACAAATGGTAGTATGATACGTACCTTATTATTATGACACAATTTCAGAGCACAAAGTCAACTTAGTTGGAGTTTAGATTGGAATTTTAAATAAGTAAACCAATTTATGTTTATGTGTGTACGGGTAAGTTGAGAAACTACATTATATTTAATGCTACATGTACCAAGTGCAAAACGTGGAGACCCTTTGCATTTATTTCATGGAAATTTGCAAAACTCTGCACTTTTGCATTTTCCCGGCGAGTATTGTGAAACGTAAATTGCAAAATCCGGTGTGAAAAGTTACTACTTTGCATTTTGCAATTGACAAATGCAAAGTGCAATGGTGGAACAAAAACTTTTCAAAACCAAATGAAAAGTGAAAATTGAGGAGTGAAGAGCGCTTGGTGAAATAGGCCCCAGGTCCCATATTTCTAACACTTATAGATAGTAATTGGTGTATATTTAGAAGGAAAGAGTGGGATGTCGTTTTCAGAAACGTTTTAGAAAGTACTATCGCTTTATGTGTAAACTATTCGAAATATAAATAACCTTGTGTCACAATATTTTTCACACTTTAAGTGATCATGTTAGATTCAAATGAAATCCTGAAAATTCCATTACCAGTGATTCAAGTGAGTCAATAAAATTCAACAGTTCTGGGAAATTATAAGAATAGTCAAAATGTAATAAAAATATTTAAATTGTTAAACAAACATTTTAAATTTTATATTATTATACTTTTTAATAACACGCCACAGATTTCGTTTGTGCAGTAAATTTAAATGTTGAAATTATATGGAAATTAACAAGGCAATTTCTAACACCTATCTACTTAGTGTACAAATATTGTTTGCATGAGTGTCGGAGCTGGTGCGTTATTAAAACTTTTGTATATAAAAGCATCTACGTATGGCCTCCTCATACAGATAATGAAAAACAAATCAAATTCAAATTACGCATTTACAAGGGGAGCCATACCAAATTTGTTTAGCACCTGTTCGAAATGTTTGCAGAAGCAAAAAATTATGATGAATATTTTAAGTAACCACAATTTATGAAAATAAATAGAGTTCGACACCATTTGAAATATATTTTGTGAGAACCAACTGCGTTTGAAATCAAACATGATGCGTTCTTGTGTGCAATTCTAATTTACCAAATTTGTTTAGCACCCGTGCAAAATGGTTGTAGAGACAAACAATTGGGATGAATAATTTAAGTAACCGCAATTTATGAAAACAGGTAGAGTTCGACAGCAATTGAAATATGTTTTGTAAGGGTCATTTTCGCGTGTAAGCAGATATGGTGTATTTTTGTGTGTAGTTCTAATTTCTGAAATCCGGAAGAAAGTTTGCTAAATCACTGAGCAAATCGATCTAATTTGCTATTCTTGCTGGTAAAAAATATAAATAATTAAGTTTAAGTCCTTTTTTTAGGCTTATTTTTTGGACTGAGCCCATATCATCCATACCTTTCCAGACATTTTTGTTTAACAACCAATTAGATTAATTTACTTAATATTTGAAGGCGAGAGAGCAATGTAACATACAAGACGATTATACTCCATGACGCACTGAACAGTGCCACATTTAAATGTGTAATTTCCTTTTCTGGGGTTTAATTTGTCGTATAATCCGGAAATACGTTAGAATCATTGCAATAAACCCTGAATAGGTTTTAGTTTGAGTGAGCTGATTTACATCTGTATATATTAACAGGTCGGTTTTTAATATTGTAACAAAAAATGGAAGATTAAGGCGAAGATTGAGTTCGTGATTGCCAGTATACTGCACTTGAAAAATTATTTAGGAGAAATTGAACATATTTTAATGCCAAGTTATAAAATGTTAACATACTGAATAAAATACTGAAACATGCAAATTTGAAGTACATTGCAAGAAAAAACGCTGCCTAAAAATACTTTAGTGAATGTTTTTCATTTGAGTTTCTGATAAACCTCCTGATGCCCACAGTTGTTTTTCTATATACAAAGTATGATTTGATTTCTTAATTTCTGATTTCTCTTGTTTTCAAAATTTTGCCCTGGAATGTTTGAAGAAACCGTCAATTTCGGTTTATTACCTATTTCGGACCCCTTCCGTGATTCCTGGTTTGCGCTTTCGCGGTGACTTCCACTCAAATCTTCTTATTAATGTACGGGTATTCAAATTTTTGGACGGAAATTTTTGAAAATGTGAATTATTTTGATTCGAACTTCCTTTTGCATTATACCTTCTGTATGGGAAGCGTGGACTAGTACTCGGAACAGTTCAGTTCGATTCAAAATTTGCAGTTCAGTTCAGTTTGAGCAGTGAACCAAAACGAAAATTCGGTTTCGGTTCAGTTCAAGTAAAAACAGTTCAGTTCAGTTCAGTTTCACCCGATGAACTGAACTGAATCGGTGAATCAAACAGTTCAGTCGCAGTGTTTGGTAAACAAGAACAATTGCGGATGTACACATATAGAGCTCCGAATTTAGTTATTTGAGTCAACTTCAGAAAAAACTGATTTCTTTTTCCTTTTAACCTGTTCCTAATTGCATTCACCATAGCAATCAGTGCACTGGAGAATGCACAAATTATGATGACGGTTATGTACTCTGGAATGGCCCTGTTTCAGAATCTACTTTTAGTAATCCATTGCTTCCATTTAGCATTGCAGCTTTGGGCGAATTCAGTATTTACATTTTCCTTAGGATTCGTATCAATTTAAATTTTTTCAGCTCCGTAATAAAACCAGAATTTTAAGTAGCTGATGAAGTTTTAAAGAAAGTAATGCGAAATGCAACTTCTTTAGCCCCAAGCTTAGTCCAGCAACATAGCAATGCCCCATGGAATTATTAAAAGAAAAATTGTTAAATAATAAAATAATTAATAAACTGTCCATTATTCGTTAAATAACTATATATGAGAATGAAAGATAAAACTGTACGTTGGTGGTGACATTTCCAGCAAGGAGCCTGTTTGCAAACCGTTTGAACTGCAGTTTGCATTACATGGTTCAGTTCGATTCAAATACAGAATTGAACTGTTCAGTTCAGTTCAACAGCTGAACTGAACTCTATTTATAGTGAATCAAACTGAACTGAACTGAACCGAATCGGAATTTTTCGGTTTTGAACTGAACTGGTCTGAGTACTAGCGTGGACTGACACATCCCAGCTTCTCCAATGAGTTGCATGTTCTTTTTATGATATATATTGTACATTGTATGAGGCATGGAAAACATGTTTCGAGCAGTTTTAAATTAGCACAGTTCAACTTCTGCATGGTTGCATGTGCTTGTGCTGCTACCATCTACTGTGCATTGTGTAAGTACATGCTAAACAGGTTTCGCCAAAAACAGTTTTAAATTACCACACACCAGCAGGAGGCCAGTGGTATAGAGATAAGAAATTAACATTCTAATGACCACATGCTACACGTTCCTGGACCATGTGACCGGGAATCTTGACCCAGGTCAATGAAGTAAATTTGAGAAATTCTGGAATTAGGCATACCACAAACGTTTGACAATTCATTTTGAAAAAATGAAGGTTTAATATATAAATTTTTAGCTTCAAATATGACTGTCGATTCCAATTAAACATTCTAGGATAGACTGACATTTTTGGAAAAATTATTCATAGGATTTACCGTTTTTAAAAATTTGAAGCATCAGAACCTTTTCGATATTTTTCATGTCCCTACACACCTGCTGGTATCAATATTTGGCTATTAAACATAATCAACAATTATTCAAATTATTTTTTCAAAGTATTTTAGAATAATAAAGAACATCTAAAACAACGTTTAGTAGAAATTGGGACATTCAACATTTAATTGGACACTCTTATTTATAAAATTCATGAAGTGTCAAATAAAGTTCGAAGTAACACCAGCACAAAATGAATTATTGAACGAAGTCCTTTTGTTGGACTTTAACGCGTCGAAATTACACCACGCCTGTTGCCTACCCACGAATTAGCAGGTGAATTGCCAGAATTTTGTAATTCAGTTCTCGAGGGGGTAGACAATTTTCATTGTATGTAGTCTCTCTTCCGAACGACAATTACACTCAATACAAGGCAATGTCACAAGTGGAAACAATTTTTAAAATTTTAGTAAACATTTAATAACGTTTTAAGAGACCTTCTCCAACAGAAGATTGACTTATAGCTCTACTTCCTGAAAACCTGCATCCATAATTTTCGAGCTAGGGATGAAATAAATTTTCTGAGAATCACAATGATTGATATCACCAATACACCAATTCAAATTTTGTGCATGGTCAAATTGGATAATACTTAAGAAGTCTATTATTTTTGAAGGGCATCAAATCATCTCCTTAACCTCAGAAAATTAAATTTTCCAAGTATAAACACACCAAATACATATGTAGTAATTATAGAAACCGGGTTGTTAATCTATAATAATTGCGTTTGTTGCTCACATTCAGTTGTCTCTCATATCGGTTGAAACATGTCGCACAAACTTCCACATGCGTGATTTGACTGTTTTCAAAATTTGTGTGCGCATACAAATTACGATTATTCGGGGAAATTTTATTTAATTACATCAATAAGATACCTATAGTGCCAATGATGTCAATGCTTGTAAATACATCGATAAGTTCATCGACACATGTTTTCATACGTACCGATGGACATAAAAGTTTAACTGACTAAAGGTCTCAACTGGTGTATTTATAGGGGAATGTATAGGAGACCTTACAAATAGAATCAACCAGAACATTTCACCATCTCTGAATTTGATATAAATTCATACTAAATTTATTAGGCGGTACTTAGGGGATGCCCGGAAAAATAGTGAAAAAAATCTGAATTCGCTACCCCAGGTTGGGGGAGTCGCAAAGTTTGATGGTGGTAATAGCCATAACTCAGCAACAGTTGGTCCGACTTTGTTGAAATTTGGTATACAGCTTCCTTATATAATTATAATAGGGGTCCGTGCTCTCGGAAATCCAGAAATCCGAATTTTATATTTCCCTGGTATTTTCGGTTTTTTCGGATTTTTGCAATTTCGTAGTAATGGACCTCCTTTAAATGTCTTAAGAGATCGCCATATCACATTTCATTCGATTCCAACCACGAATTTCTGATATACAGCTATGACCACTTTCCATATGTTGGTCCTGAATAATTGCATGCACAATAGTGGTTGGAATCGATATACATAGATCTGTATACAAAGAAACAAGCATCTCCACGTTTGGAAGATTTTATTGTTAGCCCTAGTAATCCATCCCAGCAGAAATCCTTGAAATACCCAAAAATACTCGGGTACAGCACCCACGGGTACAGGTATTTTACATAGTGATACCCGTATCTATTGGGTACTACCCGATTGTCACTGAGTGAGTACCCATACCCGTACCTGTACCCACGAGTACCCGGGTAGTACCCGCGTACTTGCGAGTACGCAACTTCTGTACCCGGGTAGTACCCATACATGTACCCGTACCCATTTAACCGAGTATTACCTGTACCCAGTCCGAGCACTGGTGAGAATCAAACAGCAGCAATGGCAGCTCTCCCGGAAATGTCTGTGGTCGAGGCAAAGCACCATGTGCAAGTGTCCAAAATAAACCGGCTGGCCCTGAAGATCACGGAAATCTGGGAGGATAAGTCAGTGAAAGCATCTAAGGACCTGGAAGCACCTGTGAATGAGTTGTCGAGTGAGATGGAGGACATGGTGCACAAACACATCCCAACTCCGAACTGCGACCCTGGACAGACCAAACTGGTAGGCGAGGGCGTCCAGATAATTTTCAAGGAATCTATGCTACTGGCTAAATCCGGTGAGACCACCTGGGTCTTCAAACACGCTAGGAAGCTACTCCAACAGGTCAACGAGATGAGGGAATGGCTGACTCAACTACGATTGGAGCCACTTCAGAAAAAAGTCAGATTCATGCCAGTGGAGGTGATATGGGGAGAAGTGCCTGCAATACCAGGTCCCACGATTGTGTATCACAGGGAAGTTTATACTTCTATTCTATTTCACTACATTATAATAGATCAGATTTTCCCGATTCCGAGACAGACCCGCGTAAATAGGATTTCGGGAGAAAACCTGTGCTGTGCAATTTTGGACCCGAAACAATCAGTAGTACTGTGCCGACAGCTGCGGATCATGGGGACCCCCAACGCAATTAGGAGGTTCCAAGCCTTGGTCTTTGATCGAATGAGACACATTCATGGCAGGCCATTCAGACCGGAATGGTACCAACCAAATGACATCTCGAGAACAGAGGTGGCTTATTCGTGGGATCACGAGGGCAGGGAACTACCAGGAGTAGTTTACAACTTTCCAAGGCGCATATGTGGATTTACGAATCGTGGATGACGGGTGTGCAAAGACAGTCATTTCCTGATGGATCACCCTGGGTGCTTCAAGTGCAAGGAGGAAGGAGGTCATGTAGCCCTGGATTGTCCTCTTTACCCGGGGGAACGAGAAGATTATTTTATTTAAGATGCAGAATGAAAACTCGCAGGTTACAAGCGTCGGAAGGAGCACCCACTATTGCAGTATGTACCCAAGCCCAAAGAAGAGAGGGGAGAGAGAAGAGTATTAATAAATAATACACACTTGTATTCTAGGATTATTTATTTTTTTGGGGGGAAATCTAGTTTGGACTGGAACAAGAATATTGTTTGAATTTTATGAATTAATTTTTAATTTTATTTCTCTCAATTACATTTTGTAAGCCCTAGTATTACAATGGTATTTAATGGTTTCGCGTATGTACTGATACTTCTGCCTGAGATGAATTTAAAATATGTTAAAAATGAATTCCGTGAATTTGTATTTTGTTCTGTAAAGGTATTTTTGCTTTTAGCCCTGGTGCTGCTGAGGCATTTATTTTTTTGTTAATAGTGGACTCTTTAGAACCTTAACCACGACCCAGCATCAATCGGGACGATTGAAAATGTGGGGAGGGGAAAATGAGAGGAGCATATAAGAATATTTTGATTATGTTATTGTATGTCTAGGGTATGGGTTTGTGAGTGAGGAGGCGGCACTGGATAGTGCGCAAGTGTATTTGTGATGAGAGAGTGGGCAAGAGTAAGCGTAGGAATAAAGAGAAAAACCCTGCCAATCGTCAAACTAAGAGGACGTGTCTTTATTTATTTGGGAAGCATAACCCACCATAGTTTTAAGTTAGTAATTTAGAAATTAAGTGTTAAGCATAATTTAGGAAAAAGACTGGGTGCTCACAGCTTCTAATTATTTTTACAAATAATTTCAAAATTAATCTCATTAATCTCACCAAGCTCACTAATAATCAATAGTAAAGCAGTAATCTCCAGGAATATACAGGAAAGGGACATGAATTCTCAGTTCTGGTAACTATTAGTCCCCAACGTGTCTGACCGTGAAATTGTTGCTGAAATTTGAATAGTCTCTAAAATGACTCATACAACAAAATCTCTCTGGTTCGAATTTTTTTGACTGTTTCTTATTCATAGCTATATTATTATACTACAAATAACATGCTTACCTATATGTGAAGTTATATATTTAAAACATTTCGAGGAAAAAATCTAATCTGTGATTTGGGTCACATAACCTCCAGGAAAGATAATCCCGAAGTTGGATTTTTCGGTGGGTTTAAACTACCCGAAAATAATTGTGGTCGGTGACGAGCTACAATTTTTACTTTAGCAAGCTTTAAGTCCTTCGTATTGCCATTTTGTCTCACAGATGTAGATTGGTAGGGTCGGAATAATTTTACTTGGTCAAAATGTCTGATTTGCCTGTAATCATAAATTGCGTTCATATTTCGGTCAGATATTCTAAGACTAGCTCGTAAACGATAGGGAAATCTAAATTTAATGTGTCACTCGAGTGGACATATGGTAGGAGAGGCAATTGTTCTACACACTGCTCAAAAACCTAGCACACAGGTTATTTTCTGGAAGGGCTGGAATCTAAGGTACTTATGCTAATTTAGATATATGAATGTACGTTAATAGTAAATTTAAAAAATGATTGCTTTAAAATTTTAAGCTTTCGTACTCCTGGCATTTCTTTTACCTAACATTTTATCGAAGCACAAAAATTGTCAAGCCAAAGTTTGGAAACGTTGGTCTGAAAAGTTTGTATCACGAAAGTTTAAATAAGTGGTGAATAATTGCTGTCGTAATTTCTCCCTAGCTTCCTAAAAATACATTTTCTGCTTCCAAAACAATTTTACGAATTTGTTAACATTCATTCTGACTACACAAATGTTTTGTAAAAGTTATTATCAATTCCACAATTTTAAATAAAAGTTACTGGTTTGTACGGTAGATTGAATCGCAAACTTTAATTGTAAATCCAATTTATATTGACTAAGTGACAACAAAAGAAGCAAAAGTAGTCAATTCAGTTTTTTAAAATAAGGACTTCAATTAATTTATGATCAACCTTTTCGATTTGCAAAATTAATTGTAAAAAACTTGTTTTACGAAATCTGTAAATACAAATTTATTTACTTTTAAAATATTTTAGCACTGACGCCACACAATATATTTTATCGCAAATAATTCTCTTACGGGTTAAGTTCTTCCTTCCGAGTTGTCTGATATGACTTCGAAATTATTTGAAGATGCGGTAAGCCGTATACTATATATAAGCTAAGTACAAATCCAATACACGCATCTGTTCCCTTTGATTGTTTTTTGTAGTTTAAGCCTCAAATCACGAAATATTTAACCTGAATAAGTCCAACAAGATTCCAAGGTCATACTGAAGTTGTCTGAAATTTTTGTTCAGTGCTCTTACGAACGCAGCCACGTATCTCAAGGTAGAGCATTAAGAACTGCTGAGTAGTTTAAGGAAAACCGGTTTTTGTTTCCCCTGCTGAAACCTGTATTCTTAAACCTTGACCCAGATCAATAAAGGACATTTCCGAAAAACGTTTTAATTTGCTGCATTCCAAATCCAGCTGTTTCCAGACCTTTTAAGGTAGAGGGGTGAAGCAAACTTTAAATTATTTGGAAAAGATTGCTTACAGTGCTTTTCAAATATGTCACTCAAATTGGTCAAAACTTGTTTCACCCAGTGATTTCCTCCTAATAAATTAACCCAACTCTAATTTTAATTATTACGCGCTGGATTGTGCATTGTTGGGACGAATATTCAGGGTTTTGAGATGTGATGCAAGGTCAGAAATCCGAATTTATTTCTTACATTAGAGCAATTCAAAATTATTTTTTTAGTGGTCCTATTTTGTCCTCTAGTGACAATTTATTTTTAATTAAACTTCAAAGCAATTGGTCAATATTCATGGGAAACTATCCGGAAAACAAAACAGATTATTCCTTGTTTGTCAAATTTCGGATAAAATTTTGTAAGAATAAATAAAACATTCTAAAATAAATTTTGCTTCTCGTTCCTGACCCCTGTGACTTCAAATCTTGAGCTAGGTGAATGAAGCTAATTCAAGAAAATGTAGAACTAAAATTGCTTACAACCAAAAATTGATGAAGTACTAAAAGTATAAAGCGAAAGTTTGGAAACATTGACAATAATTGTTTAATTTAATCAAATCCAAACAAATTTCAAATATCACCTAATTGTGTGTTAATGTTTTTTATAATGGAAAATAAAAAAATTGTCCCGCTATTGTTTTAAATATTTACTTCATTGACCCCCCACAAGACATTGCATCCAGTAAATTGAAGTAAAATACTCAGGTAAACGTTTGAAGCGTTTAATATGACTTTAAAAGTATTAGAAGATGCAATAATCTAGATACCATACGATACATACAAGTTGCTGTTGATTGTGCTTGATTATTTTTTGCAATACTGTATTAGGCCTTAAATTTGCAAATCTTTAACCGGAATAGAAAATTCAGTTTGTCTTATTACAAATTTATTAAATTTGTCGTTTTATTTAAATGTTGTGGTAATTTGAAAATCTTTATTATTGTTGAGATTTTTGATATGATTTTAAAATAAAGGATTCAAAGTCTAATAAATAAACATTCGATTTTTAAAATTCTAAAATTTACGCAGGATATCAACGTTTGGACAAGTTTTGCAATTTGTATGGGAAAATATTCCAATTAGTTTCAGGTGCATAGGGACAAGAAATAAATATCGAAAGATTGGATTTCGCCATCCTGTAGTAATTGTTAAGAACATTTAATTAGACACTCAGGTGAGCACATTCTAATTTAAAATCCAAATGAATTTCATAAAGTGTCAAATAAAGTACGAAGTAATACCAACATAAAATGAACTAGTGAAGGAAGAAATTTGTTTATTACGACTTCAACGCCGCGGGAATTATTGAACGCCAATAGCTGCTACAAACAAATTTTTATTGTATGTATGGAACGCTAAAGTCTCTCTTCCGAACGACAATGGCACTTACTATAAACGAATGTCAGAAGTGTTTTGAAACAATTTTTAAGATTTGAGTAAACAATTGATAACGCTTTTAAAGACCTTTTCTAAAACAAACTTGACTCATAGATCCATAATTTTCGAGCAAGGGAGGAAAATCTAGAAAAGCATTTGCTAAATCATGGGGGAACTGGATATTTCCCACTATCCTTCCTTACTATAGGGGGTAAATCTATATTGGAGTCCCTGTACAATTACTTCCTCAGTTCGTATTAGAAATTTTGCGGGTTGAAATAAATCAATATATCTTTGGCTAAATTCTAAAAAGTACCATTTTCATTTCATAACCCATGCTTTGAAATGGGTTCGGAAATGAAAATTATACTTTTTTGAATTTAGCCAACGATATAATTATTTATAGGTCCAGGTTTTTATTAGTGTAGGAAAAAAATATGGATAGAAAAGGAGATGAATGAAAGGGTAAATGCCAGCAAGTACAAAAGTTGAGAAAAAAATTATCGATTAAGAGAGCTTTAAAAACATTATTAAGATAGAGTTTAAATTCCATGACAAGATATTTTTCCGGAATGGTTCTATGATTGCTTTTATTTTTGAGCTAAATAAAATTTTATTTCCTTCACGAGTCAAATAAGATCCCTGACCACATTTAAGTATGCACCAACGGACCCTATTTAAAAAAACAGTTTGGACCGTAAATACTATGTTAATTTAGCTAATGCGTTTATTATAACAAATTTAATTATAAATTTATATAGACTTGATTTTAAATTTGAAGCTTTCATGCTCCTTAATTTTCTTTTAATAAAATTTTAATCGTGTGCTAAAATTATCAACCTAAAAGTTTTTAAACACTGTTTGTAAATTTTTAATTTAATAAAACAAAAAATTTTAAACAATTTTCGCCGTAATTTCAAATTTGTCCCAGCTTCCTAGATATTAATTTTATGCTTCGAGAAACACGTTCACTAATATTTGGACGCTCACTCTGACCATACAATTGTTTTTTAAAAGTTATATTTATGAGGTAAATACAAATTTAATGTGAGGGTCTGTTTCCTTTGATTATTGAAATTAATTTAAGCACTCAATCTGCAAATCTATAACCTGAATTGAAAATTTAGTTTGCCTTAACTTAAATGGCCTAAATTTGTCATTTTCATCAACTCTTGTAGAATTCTCCGTTTAGTTTTGACTATTTTTGACAATTTTAAAAGATTGAAATTGATATAGTAACTACATGTAAACTTAATAGTTTGTTTTAAAAACTTAGGGCAAATTACTGCGGGAATTCAGTATTTTTTTAATAAAAAACTGATTATTTAAAAAATGTTTGGACTGTTATATCTGCAAATATATATGTGGGTCAAAGATTTTAGGGGCGAAGCAAAGCTGAAAGGTTCCATTGCAATTGTGAGGAAGCCTGCTTCTCTGTCATCACTGACATCACGATAATTCCCGAACCAATGGCATCCCATTGTTCAAATATTGTGATTAGACAAATTTTGTAAAACTTAAGAAGCCTATTATTTTTGAAGGAGATCGAGTCATCTGCTTGACCGTCAGATGTCACGCAAACTTCCTCATGCATGATTTGAATTTGAGCTCTACATTTACTCCAAAATTTGTTTGCGCATACAAATTACGATTATTCGGGATAATTGTATTTAATTAGATCAATATGATACCAATAGTGCAAAAGAATGTTTTTCTGACTAAAGCTCCTAACTGGTGTATTTATAGGTGAATGTATAGTTACTAGCTTATGCTGTTTCATCCTGAGGTGACATTTCGCCCCTTAGTGACTTAGCATACAGTGGTTAGCAGAAGTGATTTTTATTACCATAATAAAAAATCAAGAAGGAAAAAACAAAACTCGGGATGCTGAAGACCATAGCTAAATGTTTACCTAATCGAAAGATTTGCACACCACTTCAAATAATTCATCGGAAAATCCATATGTCTATTATTCGAGTTTATAAACACCTGTTTAAGGAATTACACGGCAGACAGAAAAACATTCAAAGGTGATAGAGCAGTAGAGCCTTATTTCGTTCGAACGTTTTTTCAATTCGCTTGATTTATAACAAGTGACTTGAACTTTGAAGCCACTGTAGATTTTATCTGAATAGTTGTGATGAAGTGTACTACAATTAGCTAATCATACTGATTTGTAAAAGGCACACTTTTGTATCGATGTACAATATTTAAATGTTCACGTAATAACGACATTATGCAATTCATGTAACTTCCACAACTAATGTTTTTCATTAAGGGGTAAGGTATATAAGTTGATGCAGTTTTTTAGCAGCTAACTTTTCTACCTCTTTGTACTCTTCGGAATTCGTTCGATACACGCGGCCGCTAGAAGTGGTCTCTGGAGCCTTGATGTGCTTAATGAAGAACTGAAATGGTATCTGATGCTCTGTTTGCCTTTCAGAACAAATAAAGTTGTTCCTCCCCCTTGACCTTTTCATCATCGAAAACTTCAGTAGTGCCTTTTATATATTCACCTCATAGAGTAACCCGAATCTGAAACTGAGAATTAACTAGTACTGCAATGTACCGACCAAGTATGTAATGTTCTGCAAATATACTTGCTTGAACGCCTTTCTCGTTTATTACTGTTACAACCTCATAGACATCTGAGTTTGCAAAGTCTCGTCTGAACTTTATGCTTCGAAATAGGAATGCAAGAGTGGTATTGCTTGAAGCCTGTGATTTTATTACAGACTTTATATCTCTCTTCTAGGATTGCCGTCAAAGCTTCTACTTCTGTTTTAGCACCAGCATCTTCTTCAGTCGGACGTCTTTCATGGACCACATTACAAAGTAGATTCGGTGATGACCTCGTGAGCCCGGCCAGGAGCCCTGCTATGGTTTTAGAAGTGAAAACTTCGTAACACTTACATTACAACGTGGATTTTTTTTCAAAAATTCGGCATGAAGGTCACGTAAAGATACAAGGATTTTGCCTCTTCCCAACAACCTGTTAGAAAACGATATGTACATAACATGTTGTCTGTGATATTTAACGCACCGCAAATACATTTACGTTATTTTAATTATTTAAGCAAAGTTTGTTTCTGCATTTGAGATATGTTGTACGTGTTACCTGCTTTGTTCCACCCGCTGTCCGGATTCGAATAGCGTCTCTTAACCCACGCATTGCTCGACTACTTCCGTCCTGCAGGTAGAAAGCCACATGTTTGTTGCAATATCTAGAGATATTGGGTTCCCAGACAATTGCCGTGGTTTATAATAAAAAATTCAATTTACTTTAGATTTTAGAAGCATATCTGGCCTCATGTACTGTGCATCTAAATTTGTTTAACGACCTCAGAAATTGGAACTGTTGGAACACGACCTTTAGTCACTGATTGCAATTTGGATTTCAGCACAAGTGTAGAATTGGCTAATTTGCCTCTTATCGTCTTCGGGTGGTACGTATGGGTCTTCAGAACAGGTGTTTCTCCCAGAGTTTTTAGAGTTCTGATGATGTCCGCCAAATTAAATTTAGTGTCAGCGAAAGTTGCTGAGGTTAAAGACGAAATTGTATCTAAATCTAAAGGGTCATCGTCTTGACGTCGTGGTGTAAGTTGCGATAGTGGCATCTTGGGCACTCGTATTTTTTCCCCGAGCTCCAAAACTTAGAGACAGTAGATTCAGCGCTAAAGAGGTACCTCGGCCTGCAGGAGATATAAACGGAAATTAGGGCACGCTAGAACTTGAATGGAATGTTACTGATGTTTTTTCCAGATGTGGATACCATTCGTTGTTCTGCTTCTGTAGCATGTAAGAAAGAACTTGCACTTGCCAAACCTTGGAGAGCAACTTGATTGGGCAACTTTAGAACTGTGGACACACTCATGGATGGTGCAACAGGAAGATGACGAATTTTTGCCAACTGTTTGCTCTCAGATGACGTCCCGCTTCAATCTGGTGGCCTTCAATACTACTGTTAACAGAGAATCATCTGGAGCTGAAATTACGGTATGCTGTCGTAATTGACTCCAGCAACCAATACACACCTGGCAATCTGGATACACGTTGACATGTGAACGTGTATTAGTTTCTGTAACAACGGTACTTGACAAAACTATTGTCGCCGGTTTGTTTCGATGACATTCTTTGTAGTAAGGGTTGCAGCAGTACACTTTTTGCCCATAGTTGTGAAAACTGAGTAATACAATCCCCGTCTGTAAGTTCTTGGACACGGTTCGTAGGTACGTGTTCGGTTTTATACTTTTATTATGGCTACGGTGAAGCTATGCCAAGGTTACCATAACATATTCATGTTTGAGATTGTCAAGACCAATAGTAATTCGGTGACCGTCAATAGTATTATTATTGATTGTTGTACTTATCCCGCTTTCCTTGATTCTTATTTGCATAGACTGACTACTGCAGTGTACATCAGATGATGTCAAATACGATTGCAGGCTCTGAGATGACAAATACATCAATAAAACATTCATTGCACATGTTCCCAGAACAAATTACTCCTTCATCAAAACAATGACGTGATCATGTATAGTTGACAATCAAACAAATCTGACGATAATAGCACTTGATAATCCGTGAAAGGCTAGGGTTGAATTTAATAAGTTTGTAGAAATGAGCACAGTTGAAATAAAAGCCTCGTCTTCTGCATTATAAACTACCACCACATCTTAACATTCTGGAACTTCAAGTTGCAGTTACAGCAGTAGACAAATGCTTGTTTTTTCCCTCATTCCTTGTACGTAATACACAAACGAATTACAAACGATATTTTATTATTTTAACAACAATTAAAAACAGAATATTTACAACATAGAGCATGAAAGACACTTATCGTCACATGAATATATTAATCGTTAGCTTTTGTGAGAATTAAACAAATGAATACATTTACTTTCTCAAAAATCGATTTGGTTCAGAGTCCCGAGCACACACATGAACTTTTGTTATAAACCCCGATTTTCGAATTTTCTTCAAAAAATAATTGCTTATACCCTGCTGTTATTCACCCTTGATTATTTTTCTAAAATCCGAAAATTCTAATTGTACTCAAAATTTAAATATTAAAAATGTATTTAATATACTTCTTTGGAAAATACGCTGCCCGAAAGGTTTGTTTTAAATGTTTTTCATTTAAAATTGCAGATAAACAGCCGTCTGTCCAACAATATTTTTCTATAGGTAAAACCATTTGATTTCCGAAATGATCGTCCAGTGAGATTTACAAACATCTGACACCTGTTCTTTCAGAATATGGCCAATTAAATCTTGAATGCCCATTTCGTAAAAAAGGAATACGATTTTGTATTATATACATTATAGTTTCGGATTTTGTGCAAAATCGCATTTTGTATTAATGTATTTTTCGTACACAAAATTTGTTCGAGAAAATATTTTGACGACCCTTTATAGAAAATTTAAAAAACTAAACAGCAACTAATTCTAAACCGGATTGACACTACTGTTCACAACGAATATGTTGTATACTGCTACATTAAGGATTAAAACTGTGAAATCTGGCTTGTCTTAACGCTCGAAATAGATAACGGGGCGTTGGAGTTTAACTATTTATTTCCTTGGACAATGTAATTTTCGGATTATAATGTTAATGGAGACTAGATCTATAATTAACCAGTATACGTATGCTTAAATGTTTTCCAAACATTTTCTGGCTATTTGTAGTCAGGTAATTCGTTGACATGGAATGATAACTATTTAATTTCGGCTTTGTTAAGCCCTTCCAGGGGTTTTCATGAATCGCAATTTTGAAATCTGAATTCGCATTACCAGTATGTGAATTAATTGCAGGATTTATCTTCTAAACTAAATTTATTTTTACCTAGTGAACAGTAAAATGAAAATTACTACAAATTCAAATTGAACCTTAAATCACCTACCGGGTTGGGAAATTTCAACTCTTTACCTGAATAGAAAATTGCTTTTGCTTTAACTCGATTTTTAAATTTGTCATTTTAATTTAGTTTTCTTCTAATGTGGAATTTTTTGATAGTTTTAAATTTGTGCATAATTTTAAAGTAAAGGATTGAGAGTGTTATATGTGAATTTGATTTTTAAAATATCAAAATTTACTCAAAGGGGGAAACTTTTACCAACTTTTGTAGTTTTATGGGAAAATATTCCAATCAATTTCGTTTAACTGATACAAGAAAATAAATATCAAAAGATGTGGTTTAAACCAATCATAATAAATTATTATATGAAAGTTACATTGTAAGAGGAACTGATTAAATTGTTACGTTTAAACACCACTGTATTTGTTTTATGTGATAATGGTTATCTACTTTCCGAGATTTAAGGGGCAAAGTGTAAAATCAACACTAAATACGAAGCAATGTATGACTCATTGTCAGTCAAATGTAATAATTCTAGTAATTAAGGTAACAAAATAGGGTTAGTCAAAAAAGGGATAGAGTTGCTAAAACCCCAATACTAGAGTTTATGCAGAAATTTTATGGCAAATGTTAAGAACGGCTGTCAGGACAATGAGCATTGATTTACTGTATGTCAATAATAATTTTAATAATAATGATTATTTGCGGTCGACTGTAGGTAGTAGTGGATCGTCATACTAAATCCATTTTATTTTCGACAACCAAATTATTAATTTGCAGTGCATGTGGTAGACGACTGTGCTCGTGAAAATCATATACGATGTGGAGACCGTTTTAAGCTTCTAGGCCATTCAAGAATTTCTTCCATTTTTGTTTTGTAAACTGCACATTTAATGGGGGCATTCTATTGAACTGACCGAGAACGTTAGAGCAGAAGATTTGCTTGAGACTATAATATGGTAAGTTAAAATTCAATTTACCTTTTTTTCAATATTCGTAGTATAACAAAACCAAGTCTGGGTTCCTCAATATTGGAAATAATCTTTAGCGCTGGGGAACACGAAGCAAGTTCAGAAATCCAGATTGATTTATTACCGTAGATTAAAATAATTAAAAAAGTTACTTTGCTGGTCCCATTTCGTTCTCCTGTAACAGTTTATTTTCAATGATGTCTCAAAGCAACGGACCAATATTCATGGGCAACTAATATTATCGCATGCCTCAAAATTACTAATGTATTTTAAAATGTCAAATCCAAACACGTGATTTTCCTGTTTTGGGTATTCCTTATACAATTTTGCGGTACATTGGTGAGTATTTTGATTACCTTCAATTTCAAATGGTTTCCACACACTCACATTTGTGACATTAAAATTGGATACGAAAATGCAAAATTAGCACATATAGCAAAATCAGAAATTATTTTAGTTTCCCCGTCACTCCATTTTTTTACATTCATAACGCTAAATAAGAAGTTTTAAAAACTAGTGTTTATGACATTGTGGTTCTGAAGAAAACACCTTGAAGGAATTGCACAGCAGAAATTAAATGGAATCATGGGCAATAAATTGGTAGGACCTTATAGTTAATTTTTTCGTACATTGGTTAAACTTGTTTGTCCAATAACGAGTGACTTCGACGCCTCTGTGGACTTTTTCCGTTAACGCCAAGCTTAACTCTAAAATAGGTAGGTAAGTTATCCAGGGGTGTCCCGGCGCCTCGGTGGTGTAGCGTGTCAGCTCGGTTGCAGAGGAGTCGGCTTCGACTCCAGCTCACCCCACATAACTTCCTGGGTATTTTCTGTCTCTCTATACACTTGACTGTGTGTAAAAGGTGCACGTACGTGCTAAACAGGAGATGGACATATTGTCCCACTAATTGCACACAGTCACATGGAGATGTTAAAGGATGAGGTCCGGTTCATACAAGACTCTCACTTGTATCACTATACCATATAATGTAAAAACTGGGATGTAATTTCGATGTACTATGGAAAATACGCCAAGAAGTACTTAATAAATAATTAAATCAATCAAGGTAAGTTATCCATCCAAATGGCGTCATACAAAAAGTATTAAATTTCCAATTTTTTAGGGAATTACCTTATTTGTTTACAATTTGTTTGCTATTGCTTTTTCGAGTGATGTACTAGGGGGGATTTTGTTAAGATGTTTCAATTATAGAAAATTATAGTTTAGGAATAAAAAGATTATAAATAATAAATGATTGGCGTCGCAGTATAACAAACCCCTTAAAGCCCATAAACTGTAGTAAAAATATATATAACCAACAGTTCGAAAAAATGCTGGATCAAATTGTGTAAGAATAAATACAACACTATAAACTTGATTTTGCTTCTCGTTCCTGAAAACTTGGAAATCAAATCTTGAGCTAGGTGAATAAAGCTAATTTGAGAAAATCTAGAACTAAAATTCCTCACAACTCAAGAGATCAATTACGTTATGAGTCGCTCCTTCCGTGGGATAGAGAGATGAAATGAATTTCGACCGGAATTGAACTTCAACTGTGACTGGTTTAGTATTAATTAATGCTTTCCTTCCCAAATTCCATTTTCAAATCCCATCAAAACTGACAAGGAAACTGAAATTCTTGAGAAATAGTATTAAATTAGTTAATATTCAATTTAAATGTTTTTAAATCCGAAGCTTTTATGCCACTTGAGTTTCCCAAAACTACAATTTCAAAGAAGTACTAAAACAATCAAGCGAAAGTTTGGAAAGATTGATAATAATTGTTTGGTTTCATCAAATTTCAATAAAGTGTAAGTAGCATTCGTCGTAATTGTAATCCAGTTTATTTATGAGGGAAAAATAAACGAACTGTTCAGTTTATATTATAAAGAATTTCTGTATTGATGCCACACGAAATATTACATCCCAAAAGTATGGAGTGTTTATATCCTATTTAAGTTTGACAGGAGTTGCAAGCGGCAAGAATTGGCGTGGTCATTATTGGTTAAAATCAGGTTCTAACCGGCTTGGACCTCTTGTATAGGTTGGTATAAAATGGTCATTATTAATATTATCCGAGTAAATCCACTGTTCAATCAAAACCAATTGTTCTCATTTCTTGCCACCTGCTTGGCCTTTATTGATATACTCTTGATAATTTGATAATTGATAATTTCCCAACCCTGAAGATTTACAATATTTGACTACATGCATATAGGACTCAAAGTAATTTATGATGAAATAAGCAATATACTATACGCTGAATACAAATCGATGTCTGTTCCGTTTGATTATTTTCTGCTACAATTTAAGCGTTAAATCTGCAAATCTTTAACCTGAATAGAAAATTCAGTTTGCCTTAATACTAATTCATTAAATTTGTCATTTTAATTAACTTTTCTTTAAATGGGGAATTCTTCATTAACTTTTGGATTCATTACATAATTTTTAGAAGGTAAATTTTAAGTAATATTATTAGTTATCTTAGCTGATCATTTGATATTTAAAATTGTAAAATTTACTCCAGGCATCAAAATTTGGACAACGTCTTTAATTTTTATTAAAAAATATTCCAAATAGCTGTTAGTTATATCCAGTTAGTAAATTTTAGGTCTTGTGTTTGGAGAGATAGTTTCTTGAATAATTTAATTTAGGTAAATAAGCGCACATTATGCACAGGTGTTTTAAAAATTCGAAGATTGAATTTAAAGATTGAAAAAGTTGATCCGGGTTGCAAAACCATAGTTACAGTGAAGTTTATATTCTTCGGTTTACCATTTTGTTTCACAGTCCCCTTAGTGACTTGGCACGTAGTGTTGAGCACCGATGAATTTTAATATGATAATAAAAAAACGGAACGAAGCAATAAGAACGAAGAATGAGATATTGAAGGGCAGTAGCTAAACTTTTACGTTAACAAAAGATTTAGACGCCACTTGAAGCATTACTTGTGTCAGTACAAATTGTTATACATCGCTAATTGCGATATGGGTCTTCAACACAGTGCTGCGGACAAGTTCAAGTAATACTTGAGTTTTCAAGTCAAGTTCAAGTTCGGGCCAAGTTCAAGTAGGCCAGTTTTTTTACTTGAATCTTTCGGGTCAAGTTCTAGTACGTACTCGGCTTGACCATGACATTTTAAGACAACTCAAGTTCAAGTACAAGTAAGGGAAATTTACTTGAACCTCAAGTCAAGTTCAGGGTCAAGTAATGGAAAGAAAAAACTTGACCATGAACTTGAGATTTCATGGTCAAGTTCAAGTAATTTTAAATTGCGCATGCCATAAAGGACGGAAGCAATTTCAAATTCAGTCCATTTTCATGTCGTGTTTAGTGTTTTTTGTTAGCACATGTCATAAATCAAAGGACAAAATTCAAAACCGCAGTCCATTTTCATGTCGTGTTTAGTGTTTTTTGTTAGCACATGTCATAAATCAAAGGACAAAATTCAAAACCGCAGTCCATTTTCATGTCGTGTTTAGGGGTTTTTGTTAGCACATGTCATAAATCAAAGGACAAAATTCAAAATCAGAGTCTGTTTTATGAAGGTCTTGTTTACCGGACATTGCTCATTGTTAGTTGTTGCGGCAGCCTCTCCATGAAATGAAAGAATTATTTTGATAATTCATATTGTTGCTTAGAATTATTAGTTTCAACTTATGTAAATAAATTCCAAAATAAAACGAGATTCAACGCCCTTTACAAAAAGCGTTTGATAAACAAGTAAATACAAGTTTATGAAATATTATATTAAGAGTACTGCTAATACTCAAATATGTAATTATATGTATATATAGACATTAAATAAAATTTGACACCATGTAAAACTCGTCAGGTATACAGTGAAAGTCCGTTATAAGGGCTCAGTTTACAAGGAATGTATTGATATCAGGTATTCATTTGTTTGACCACAACTTTCATTGACACAAGGCTTTACAAGTTTTTTATTAGGGAAATTCCTTTTATAAATTGTATAGCTAATTATATCGGACTTTTACTGTATTTAGTATACGCTCAAAGATGTTCTCAAATGGTTTTAAATAAAAAATAGTAGTAAAATTGTTTTCTGAATGCGTTTTTTTTCAGTCTGAAGGAAATAATTTGCCGATGCAAGTTCGAAACATTATTGTGGCCATGTTTTATTTTTTGTGATACTTAACTTGAACTATCAAGTTCAAGTCGCGTTTAAGTCATGGTCAAGTCAAGTTCAAGTCAAGTTTGGAAATTTAACTACTTGATCAAGTTCGGGTCTTACAAAAGTTACTTGATTACTTGAACTTGACAAGTCAAGTAATTACAAGAACGCGAGTTATCAAGTTCAGGTTGTGTCTTGAAAATTACTTGAAGTTTCGTGGTCAAGTCAAGTTCATGGTCAAGTTTTGAAATTACTTGACCAAGAACACCACTGCTTCAACATACGATCAAAAGAAAGTCTATATTTAAGAAAATTAAGTGGTTGAAGAACTTCACAACTTAAAAAAAACAAATGAAGACGGCAGAATCAGAAAGGTTTAAGCCAATGTCAATTTATATTTCACAATTATTAGACTATCTGGAGCACAGCGCATTCATGGGTAAAATACTATTGGTCAATGGTTGTTGGAAGTGAGTAGAAATAATACAACAAAAAAGATTTGGCTCCAAACCGAACTATTTGAAATCCCACTATCTTATCACTACAAAGTCAGGAAACGTTTCACCAGTTACTATGGTACGATTTTGAGCCCATTGAACACTTCAATTTTAAAGAGCCTAAAAGCAGTCACTTAAAAAGTCAAATTAAAAACGAAAATGGCAAATAGCTAACCAGAAAATATTTATTACTCTAATTAATAATAAATAATAATTATTAGTTATTAATGGACACAATAGCATTTATAAGAAGTTATAAAATGTTCACATTTGCAGAAAAATCCTGCATCCAAATCATTCAAAATATTTGAATTCCCGCCAGATTTGTTTAAATTTAATTATTGAATTAACATACTTAATAATGTTATGAATTAGTAGAGAATTGTAATTTAGTTACCTCAGGGATAGTTTAATGCTATTCTGAATTTTACAAAAGATAATTTTAATGTTCCTAATTAACCCCGTAATTTGCACTCTCTGAAGTTTTCAAAATTGGGATGCATTCTGTCAATTTTTGGGAACAACTTGCAAAATACGGTGTCTCGAAATTAGGGATGTATCGTAAGTTTAAAATCTGAGCTTGGGACTTTCCTCTCGTGGGGATTTCCTTGAAAAACAATTTTTATCCCAATATCGAAAATCAAAATTTGAATTTGTTTCAATAACCCCGACTGGAATCTTTTATGGGCTGTTATACAGAATGTGGATATATCTATTGATCCAAGTTTTTACTATCAAAAGTAAAATATATGGAAGAAAAGACGAATGGTAAGGCATGAGTATATATATACGATTGTAGGTCAATAACTAAAAGTTAGAATATAGATTAATTTTTAGATTTAGATGCCACTTGAAAAGTGAGTTCCTCAAATGAATGATAAGCGTACCTGTAGATCCGTTGCAGTTCTAGCACGTATTAGTGTTTTTATATTGGGGTTTGTTTTTTCAAAGCGGACAGTGCCAGGTTGAATATTTTTTTAATAAAAAGTACATGTAATGTACATACATATATTTTGAATATCGTGGTCAACCCTCGCACCAATTTTGTTTGGTGTAGGACCAATCATATAAAAAATATTACAAGAAATAAGTGGGACTATTTTGTGTGACGGAAGTAGAGCATCACCCCGTGGGATATTTTAGGCCCGTGCCCGCCCGTGGCTCGTAACGTTTTACCCGTACCCGCCCGGCCCGAAATTAATGTCTATCGAAAAAGCCCGGCCCAGCCCGCAAAATTAAAAAAAGCCCGTAGCCCGCCCGCAAATACCATACATCTTGAAACATATGATGTTTAGTTGCTTATTATTAAATAGGGTTTATAAATGGTCCTTAGGATTTTATGCAACAAGGAGTGGCTTCACTCACACCTAAACTCAGATATATAAACTACTCGCAAGTAAGGGGGTACTGTCTGGGTGACACGGGTATTTCTGAAGTGTAATACGGGTAAATGATTGTGTAATAAAATATGATGTAAAATGTGTGTAATATTCTGGTAATATACTTAACGTGTGTATATTTATTAAGTCTTATTCTTTGAGTCTCTCTTTTCCAACTTCTAAATCTATTTCACAAGTTAGATCTTTGCTCTCGATCTTCCAATATCCAACTGACTTTCTATCTCCTTCCAAACCTCTCAAACTGGCTTGGCGTCCTTTCTTATCTTCTTCCAACTCATCACATTTCATTCCTTAGAGTATCTTATTTTACCTTTGCATTTAAGGTACATTTGTAAATCTAATCTTTGATCTTATTCAAATGTTGTTCCTTAGGAACATTTTAACTTTGAACTCTTATTCTATATTTCTAATATATTTCTATCCGCGACACACCCCCTTCCCGAAAAAGAATTCGTCTCGAATTCAAACAATAAATTCATTAATTAATAGGAGTGTGTACGTACATGCATCATAAACAAAACAAAACAAAAATTTCAGACTTAACAATCAGTCTTAAAAATTGTATATGAAAATATAATAATTGTATTATATTAATTGATTGATGAGATAATTCCTTAGGATCTAACAGATCACATAACAGACATGTTGAAATTAATAATGAACTTTGTATTGATAAAATGGACAGGACTTATACTTATGGCCTGTTTTCAAACACAATTTACAAAGATAATCATAATTTGGACAGACAAACATGACATGAGTATTTTCTCGACAATGTGAACAGAGTGGAGATAATAACTTCAATTCGACTGGGTTGAGAAATAAAATTCTCGGAAAGTCCTTAGGATAAGTTGTGGGAATAGATTCTGGCAAGAAAACATCCTTAAAACTGAACGCACCTGCTTCGTATAGAGTCATCCAGATACGCATTTGTGCAGCGTAAAGGTCTGCAATAGAACCTTCTACGTACAAAACACGTTCTCTTCTGTTCAATGAGTACAAGTCAATCTGAAAATCTTCGCAAACTCCCTTTAGAAAAGTCTTCGTTTTTCCTTTAAGTCCTATTAATAGGCCGATCATTTCGGAAGGAACTAAATAAGTCGTGCTGTAAATAAGTTTATTATTGACGGTCTTAGGAATACATCGGTAAGTGATGTCCGTTGGTTCTTTGATGATCGGGAAATAGTTGGTCTTGTAGTGTTCATGTAGTTTCATGTGGTGAGTCAACGCTGGTAGAATTGGTATTGGTATATTACAATACTCACAGATAGCGGTAGGACATCTGGCCATTCGACTTAATGGAGCTGGACCAACCTTCGGTACTACCGGCTTGACATATTCCTCAGGAATCAAGTCTTCAGGAGTTATGTCCCAATCTTGCTCTGTCTCGAATTCTTCCAGTTTCTCAATCTTGACTGTAGGTTCTTCCAATTTTAGAATCTTGAGTTCGTTTGGTGTCGCAATTAAATTTCTGTATTCAGTACATGTAGAAATGACCCAGTCCAGTTGGAACACTTCTTCTTCCTTTCTATCGAAAGCTCCAGCGACTATTTGTATTGCCATAAGAGCTTCATTTCTTGCTTCTGTTCTAGTGACTTGTGACATATCGAAGTTGTTATTAAATAACTACCGGATGTAAGCAAGGAAAAATAACTGCAAAACCAGGAATAATTCTTGAATTAAATCTCTCGTTCTTCTGCATGGCTCACTCCTTATAGAAACAAGGAGGCCGTGCGGCGAGTCTTTTTGGTCGGCGCAGAGCGTCTGTAGCATCAAAGCGTACTGCCTGCCGGAGGAGTGCTAAAGACTCACCACTGGCTGACAGACGCCGCTTGGCTCTTGGCTGTCCCGACTGTGCTGATGATTCAGCCTGAAAAACCTCCTCCTCACCCAAGCATACGGGCTGACTAGAGAGAGAGGGAGTTACATATGTATGTGAGTGTGTCCCTGAAGGATCACTAACTATACGCTGTCTCTTGCTTGTACTAGGTATATCTTCCTTAGAACTATGTACATGTTTACTGGCTACTTTCTTAACATTAACATTATCATTACTGGCAATGCCTAAGTCATGTATGTTTACAGTGATAGGTTGTATTACGACTGTCTTTGGGATTTTAATTTTAGCCTTCTTAGGAATACCTTTATAAGTATAACTTACGGGTATACTCTTAGGGATTTCAGGTATTATTTTCCTAGGAGTTTTAAGTTTGGCTTTGGAAATCTTGGACTTTAGGATAGGTTTATTTAAATTAACTTTAGGAGTTTTTAATTTCGGTCTAGGAGTTTGACAGGAAACCTTCCTTAAGGATTTTAATTGTGAATCTTTTTGGATTGGATTTTGAGTTTCAATTGTAGTATTATGAAAAGGAAGGAACACTGTGTCTGCACTCGTAAGGATTTCCGTCCGTGTGTGTTCATGTACATTATTATCACTCGTAAGGTCTTTCTCTTGTGTGTTATCATTACGGAGATCACCAATGACTGGAGTAATCTGTATGTTCGTATTAGTTCTTGTTATGTCTCTGGATTTTAATTTTAAGAGTTTAGATAATCTGATTTCCCATTTTGGGTATGTAATTAATGTCTTTGTATTCTGAAACTGTTCTAAATAATCCGAACATAAGTCTATTTCCTTTAGGTTTTCTAATGTTTTACGAGTTGTGATACGAGCTTCTATAGTATCTATGAGTACCGGTGGAAAAGCCTCGTATATTTTTGGAATCTCACAATTGTGAGTCGCAGCACTTTCAGGTAAGTCTGTAAAACTAATTAAGTCATTTAGTTCATTTGCTTTCTCATTTTGATTTTCCTCTAGGAAAATTGACTGTTCACGTTCAAAAACTTCGTTGCTTTCGTCAAAAATATGATTATTAGATAGGTTTAATAATTCGTGACTATTGTTTTGTTCTGAAGTGTCAGTGGAACTTATTTGTGTGCGACTGATTGTGGAAATCATAGATAGACGTGAGGTATTTGTATGAAATACAAATTCATTAACTGCTTCATTAATTTGTAATTCTTGTACATTTATATTGACTTCTTCCTCATTATCAAATCTAGAAGACTGAGGGTTATTTATTGCAACTATATCACTTAAAAATGAGCTCGCTGCACTTTCCTCTGAGGAATTCGGAGTTGAATTGATGATTTCAGTTCTGTAGTTGGAATTATTAAAGAAAAGTTCTCCAGGGGTAAATTGTTCCATTTCCCTTATCTCTTGAACTACGGGTTGAAAATTACCGAACATATCAAATTCTGCTTGCTGCATCTGATCAGAGTCACTTTCATTACGTAACTCTTGAATCTCTATGCGATTATTAACAGGTTCTGGTTCTTCTATGATTGTATTTTGAATTATGGTGTTATTATTTGTAATGTTATGCAACTCTAAATTTATGAGTTCACTTTGATTTAAATGTTCACTGAGTCTTGAAGTGCTAGCTACTTCCTCAGGATAATAATTATTTGTGTTTCTTATTTCATCATTCGTATTCATGTTAAATTCATTCATGATTTGTGAATTAGGATTGAAATTAAAATTAAAATTAATTTCTGGTGCTTGAGGGATGGAATTGTTGAAATCTCTAACAACGACAGGTTCTGATTGGAACAACTGTGGCGGAGCTATTACGATTTCTTCAAGTCTCCTTCTTGTGGACCTAGTGACGGGAGGCAATTCTATGACTTCTCGTACTGGTCTTCTACTTCTGGTATTACGGTATGGTCCTGAAGTTTCCTCAGGCTGATTATTATTGGAATTTTCATTTTCTGGTTGAGTATATGTTGGCTGACCTCGATGAGGAGTGCGCATCTCTTCATCTTGGTTATTTGTATTATGTAATGTATGTGCATTACCAAATGTAAATCGAGTTATATTCGATTGAATATAACTGTGTCGAGATGGAAAATAAGTATTCCTTGCTGGGATTGTCCAGAAATGTGAGGAATAATATGAAGTTGAATTTCCTTCGTTCTGTAGTCTCGTTGCTGAAGTGATATCTGCTTCCTCAACTGAACGTGGAAAATTATTGTCTCTTGATGCTAATTCATTAGGCTGGGGAGAAAAGGTGATCAATCTTTCCCTCAGGTCTTCATTATCGTCTTGAGCGGAATAACTTTCTGATGAACTGGAACTATGTCCTTGACTGTCTTGTCTATGTGGTACATAAGTTTCTCTGCGGTAGTAATTCTGGTTTTGAATAATTCTTGAGCCAAAGCAGGGAGTCATACTAAAGTTATTATCAGTATATTTTCCTCCAGGAATTACATATGGATATTCTTCTTCCCATTGCACGGGTCTTACATATGGTGCGATGTTATGTATATGTACATTACGCAAATTAGTTCCCATATGAAGTAACAGTGGTTTGACTTGGAATGCCTGGTCTGAAATTACCTTGACAATTTCATAAGGTCCAAGCCATTTTGGTCCGAGTTGATGCGGATTTTGTGCCTTTAATTTCACTAAGTCTCCTTGCAAATAAATATGTTCTTTTCTCTTTGCATTAAATATTTCATCTCTATGCTTTTGCTGTTGAGTAGTGAGTATAACTGCTTTTTCAGTAGCTTTTTGTACTTGATGAGCTTGTTCATCAGGAGAATTTATTTCATGCGGAATTAAAACTGGTGTAATAAGATCTAATCTGGTCAATGGTTCTCTGCCATGGAATAGAAAATACGGAGAATAGTTTGTGCCTTCGTTGACATGAAAATTATGTGCTCGAACTGCTAAGGGAAGTAAAGAGTCCCACTTGTTATATTCTTTATCAATGTATTTCTTTATGAATGTCTTGATTGTCTTATTCTGACGTTCAACAATCCCCATACTCTGCGGACTGTTAGGCATGACTATAATATGCTTGATTCCTCTCGATTTTAACCATAATGGAAATTCTCCATGTGCGAAGTGCGTTCCACCATCTGTCACTATTTCCCTAGGAAAATGATGTTCCCTTATAATTGTATTTTCCAGAAGTCTCTGAGAATCTCTTGAAGTATGAGTTTTGGATGTGGCTGCAAATACATATCGTGTAGTGTAATCTATCATGATTAATGCATATTGATGTCCCTTAGGTGATTTGGGTAATGGTCCAATCCAATCCAACGCTACTCTTTGAAGAGCTTTAGCTGGCGGTGGAATTGTGTGTCGATGACCTGCCACTGCTGTATTTCTGGGATTATGGAGTTGGCAAACTTCACATGACTGTAAAAATTTCTGTACATATGTAAACATATTTTGCCAGTAATATCTGAGATATAAAGATGAAAAGGTTTTGTATATTCCAGCATGTCCTCCTTCAGGGTCGGAGTGGAATAATTGCATAATTTCATGTTGAAGTGATTTTGGGATGACCAATCTCCATGGATTTGCTGTAAGTCCATTATCAATTCTGTATAGAAGTCCATGGATTAATGCATAATTTTTACCAAAGATATGAGGTGGATCGCTGACATGGTCCCCTTGTTTCACTAATTTCAATATGATAGCGGATAATTTTGCATCTTCTGCCTGTTTCCTTAGGAAAAGCTCTGAATTTCCTCCAACTGTTGCTGCAATTGCCCTATCTTCCTCACCAATTTCAATTAAATTTGAATTGAGTAGAGTTGTAGATATTCTTCTTATCACTTCTCTGGAAAGGCAATCTGCATGCGCCATTTTCTTTCCAGGGACGTGTTCAATGGTATGAGGTTGGGCTGCCAACATCATGGTCCAACGAGCTATCCGGTTGTGCGGATCTTTGAGGGTCATGATGTGTTGAAGGCTGTGATGGTCCGTACGTATATGGACCATCTTTCCATATACATATTGGCGGAACTTTTGGAGTCCCCAAACAATGGCGAGGCACTCCCTATCTCTAGCGTCCCATTTCCTCTCGGCTACTGTGAGAGACCTTGAGGCATAGTGTATGGGATGCATGGTCTTATCGTCAATGCTTTGATGTAAGATAGCGCCTATACCATAAGCACTAGCATCTGTGTAGAGATATAGTTCTGCATCAGGATTATAAAATTGTAGGACAGGAGCTGATACTAATGCATGTTTCAATTGCCTGACCGCGTTGTCACAGTCAGTCGTGCCTGAGTCCATGTAAATTTGACTGCTGCTTTCTTCAATTCATTTAGAGGTTTTGCGATGTTAGCATAATTTTGAATAAATTGACGATACCATTCTGTCATTCCAAGAAATCTCCTTAGGGCTGCTATAGATGTAGATGGGTCCATATTCATAATTGGTTCAATTTTCATATCTATGGGTCGTTTCCCTTCTCCACTAATCATTAAACCTAGGAATTCTATTTCTTGAAAACCAAATCGACATTTCTTTAATTTAAACATGAGTCCAAAAATCTGTGCTCTTCGGAGTACTAATTCAAATCTGATAAGGAGGTCTTCGAATGTTCCTGCATAAATTAGGACGTCGTCTATGTACACTAATACAATGGAATACCTCAGAGTGCCCAAGATATCATCCATCATATTCTGAAACTCTCCTGGGGAATTCCGGAATCCAAAAGGAAGCCTATTCATGCAAAATTTCCCATCAGGAGTGGTGAATGCCATTTTAAGTCTTGATTTGGCATCTAACATCCTCTGCAAAAAACCTTGGACTGCATCTAATGAGATGAACCATCTTGCCCCATGCAAGCGGTCAAATTGATCTTGTGGTATTGGCAATGGATATGTATTCTTGATGACATTAGGATTAAATCTTCTTAAATCTAAAACATATCTCATGGTTCCATCTGCTTTCTTCACCAACAATACTGGATTGTTCCACGGCGAATCACAGGGTGAAACAATGCCTTGATCAATATGCTGATTAACTAGTTTCCTTAGTTCATCTTGTTCTGTAAAAGAAAGCCTATATTGTGGCGTATAAACTGGTTTTGCATCTCCAGTGTCAATAGTTACGTACTTATAATTAACGCATCCAAATTCCGTTTCATCTTTAGCAAAACAATTACGGTACTTATTGATGACTTGCAATAATTGTTGTTGTTGATTTTGATTTAATGTAGGTCCAAACTTGCATTCATCAGGTGAAAGTGGTGAAAGGTTCTTTGTTGTTCCCTTAGGAATCTGTTCATTTTCATTTTTGAGTTCTACTCCATTAAATTCATCATAGTTAGCAAATCTTCTTAAAGTTTGTAATGTTGTAGGTCTTTTTGAGGGATTCCACACCATTGTGTAAGTCTTGCCATCTTCCATTGGGCAGACTGTATCCCCAAAAAATAAATCTCGTCGATGTTTACGGATGGGGGAAATTAAGACATTCCCCGTAAAGTTGTCTGTAGTCTTCAGGTCTACTCGAGTCCAAGAGCGGGGAAGCAGCTCATAGGGCCGAGTAGACCGGACAATGCACATTTTTCGGATAGTCGGTGACGAGGACAGGCTGCAATCGGCCGTAGAATCCTCAGGAAGAGAGTACTGGGAAGGCAGGCACCGAGACCGGGTAGTAACGGTGCCCTCCGACTTTTCCTCGATCAGTGCCACCGACTTGGGGTTGCACGTGATTGTCGCCCGATGCTTATAGAGAAAATCCCCACCAAGTAGTAAGAGGGAATTAACATTGGGAATTATTGCGAATTTATGCGAAGACAATATGCCATTGATGTAATAATGAATGATGGCTGTCTTGTTGTAGTATATTGTTGAGTTTGTTGTGACTTGAGTAATAGATTTGTTGTTGTGGGACTGAAGCTTTATTCCCTCAGGGCTGTGACGTTGTATTGCGTAGGCACAAGCCGGAGAAATTGTTGATAATCCTCCTCCGTTGTCAATTAGGGCTTCGATGAAGTATTGACTTCTGCCAAAAATCTGTAATTTGTAAGAAATGTCCGTGGGACTAAACTGATGTTGTATTAAATACTCAAATTCATCTTGTAAATTTGAAGAGGATTCAGACAGTTGCACTGAATCCGGGGTAACTTGAGATATCTGGTCTTCACCCATATCTGGTTTTATCTTCTTAACCGTAGGTTGGAATTCTTCCTTAGGAGAAGTTCCTAAATCTTGACTTAAATTAGTTTTCTTAATAATAGGCTGGCTTTTATTCTGTACATTATTTACATTGTTACTATTAGTCAGTTTGTCCCGTAAAAACTGACCTAATAGTTTAAAGTTTCATTGTTGTTGGATGAATCTCCCTGCGGAGGCTGCTTTCGTTGAGCTGTGCCTGCCACAAGTTGGAGAACTGAGTAAAGGATTTGACGATCGCTGTTTCCTCTGGAATTATTTTGCTGTTGAGACTGCTGTTGATAATTGTTATTACGTCCCGTAGCATTAGAGTTATAATTGGTAGAATTGTTGTAATAACCCTGTTGGTTATTATTGCCATTGTTGTTGTATCCTTGTTGAAAATGTCCACGGCCACGGCCTCTTCCTCTGAAATTATTGTTGTAATTATTCCCTCTGGAATAATTAGAATTGTAAAAAGTGTGATTGTTGTTTTGCTGCTGTTGCTGGTTATTGTGATTGTATTGGGAAGAACCGCGTCCACGACCTCTGCTAAAGTTACCTCTAGAGTTGTTGTTGCTGTTATTTTGGATTTTGTAGCATGTAGTCGCATTATGCCCCTTTTTTGAACAAAATTGACATACTTCTGTGAAATTACGAACTTGAGAATCATCCTTCTTTTCATTATTCTTTTTCTCAGCTTTGGTGTCTTCCTTAGGAAGGGTTGCTACTGTAAGAGTAGTGACTGGAATTGGTGTTGTATTTTTCAGAGTTAATTCTTTTTCTCCATCCACAATAATTTGTAATCGAGCTGAAAAGACAGATAAATTTTCTCTGTCTGGTTCAAAAATAAATCTCTCAAATTCATATGGAATCTTGCGTAGCATTTGACTTATTTTCTTTCTTTCTGTGAATGTACCATCAACTTGAGAAAGTAGATCGCAGGCTTCAATGATGAACGTAGTAATTGGTTTTTTAGGATCAAAAATGTATTTGTCCCATGCTTTCTGCGCTACCTCAGATCGTTTGTCATTTTTAAAATGCTTTATGAAATGGTCACAGAATCTGTTGAGTACTTCATGAGAACTTAACTCTGCTCTCCATGATTGTAGTGTACTATCAATGCTTTCGTACCAAGCTACGACTAATTTGGATTTCGAATTTTTGAAAAAGTGATGTAAAATAGGTACCAAAAATTCTGTATCTATTTCTAAGTTTTGGCTTTCCTCAAGTAAATTATTATGCCAAAGTGGTGCATCTAATTTGATGTCATAAGGTAATATACGTTCTTTCAGTACCTTAAACAATTTCTGATTTCGCTGAATCCTGGTTAAAGTGTCATCAGTAGACGAACCTCTGTCTTGATTTTGAGATTGAAAGAAACTTCTGCCAGACCTGAATTTAGATCCCCAATTGAAAGAAGAATCTCCCATACGATGTGCAAAAGGAACCTTCTGTTTAGGTGGTTCGGTTTTCTTGGGAGCCTCAGGAACCTTTCCGGTCTTCTTCCGCAAAACATCCTTCTTGGCCTGTATTCGGTCCATGTCGCTTTTTAAAGAAATTAATTCCAAGTCATACTGCAACATTTCGTCAATGTCATCTTTGTCATCAGTCTTGCTGGTCTCTCCAAGATTTTCAACTTCACCGTTGTTAGACATCATAAGTGTTTATGTATAGTCAATAGGTTTAAATGAAATGAACTGTTCAGAGTTTCACACTCAAATGGTGCACTGAAATCAGCACTAAAGTTATTTTCCTATACTGTTCAATGTAAAAATTTCCTCTCTCACTCCTCAGGTGCACTTTCTATAGTTTAACACAGCACTGAGAGAAACTGAGAAAAGATAGGCGTTGCCTATGGGCGTGTCTTAACACTGATTGGCTGTTCGTATGTCCAGATGTTAAGCACTGAAAAATGTTTTTAACGTGGTTGATACGGCACTGCGGCGTGCTCAAAATGGCTACCACGGAGTTGGATTAGTTTTCAACACACTATTTTTCAAAATTTTACTGTTTTTCGGAGATCACTTCACAAAAACACCCGGGAATCGACTTGCATCCTCCACCAGTGAAACATATGATGTTTAGTTGCTTATTATTAAATAGGGTTTATAAATGGTCCTTAGGATTTTATGCAACAAGGAGTGGTTTCACTCACACCTAAACTCAGATATATAAACTACTCGCAAGTAAGGGGGTACTGTCTGGGTGACACGGGTATTTCTGAAGTGTAATACGGGTAAATGATTGTGTAATAAAATATGATGTAAAATGTGTGTAATATTCTGGTAATATACTTAACGTGTGTATATTTATTAAGTCTTATTCTTTGAGTCTCTCTTTTCCAACTTCTAAATCTATTTCACAAGTTAGATCTTTGCTCTCGATCTTCCAATATCCAACTGACTTTCTATCTCCTTCCAAACCTCTCAAACTGGCTTGGCGTCTTTTCTTATCTTCTTCCAACTCATCACATTTCATTCCTTAGAGTATCTTATTTTACCTTTGCATTTAAGGTACATTTGTAAATCTAATCTTTGATCTTATTCAAATGTTGTTCCTTAGGAACATTTTAACTTTGAACTCTTATTCTATATTTCTAATATATTTCTCTCCGCGACAATCTTAAATACTGAAAAACTGTATTTTAAAATATTGGTGTTCTTGACGGTTACATACAGTCGTTAAACTATCTTGTTTATTAAAAAGGCAATACAAAAGCTTATGCTGCTATTTCGGCTTTGGTAAGCACTTCTGGTGGCGTTCTTGAATTTATTACAATGTTAATTTCTGGATTCTTATAACAAATACTTGAACTTTTAGCAGGATTCATCTTATAGACTAAATGGAATTTTCCACAGGAATGAAGAGCGAAATGAAACTTACTAAATAAAAAATGCAGGTATGCAAGAAAACTTTTCTTGCAAACCTGCCTTTGTTATTTATTAACAGTCATACAGACGGGCCTAAAATATCCCACGGGGTGATGCTCTATCGTACACCAAGCGTTAGTTTGTTTGAAAGCTAAAATTACAAACGTCTAAAATTCGTTCAAGTCATTCAAGCCTATGTACATTCACAACCGCTGCTCCTGCATTCACAACTAATGGAATTTCTCACGGGCTTTTACGGGCTTTCACGGTCTTTTTTAACCGCGATGAAAAGACCGTACCCGCCCGTAACCCGTCAAACGTAATAATTTTTACCCGTACCCGCTCGAAGCCCGTGCGGGCCGGGCTTTTTGCGGGCTTACCCGTAAATTTTAACCCCCCGAGATGCTCTAGACGGAAGAACGAACGCGGAGCTGCGTCATGCGGTTGTTTGTGTACATGTAAGGGCTGCATACTCGTTACGCTGCATGACAGCGCGCCTCTCACCTCCACAAGACAATCCTGCGTGTGTACGTGTAAATACAAGTGCTTGGCCCCAAATGTGTACATGTATATGAATTACCCATTTCGGTTTTTCTCAATTTTGAAGACACATTTTTTTAATTTAAATTGTGGTACCAATGCAGTCTTGTCGCTTAAGCTTCTAAAATGATCACATTAAAGTGGACCCATAGTGAAAAAAAATCTTGAATATAGACAAATTTACATTGTAATTTTTTTAAAAAAAACGAAATATTAATGCCTTGATCGGGAAAAAATTCATGAGATGACCTTCCTTTACAACCAAAAATATAAGATAGGCAGTTTGTCTTGTAATATTAAATTATGGCTGTAAAAAAATATTTTAGTTTTCGGGTTTTTTCGGTTTTTTGTCCTTCAAAATTGTTTTTGCGAAAAAAAACTTGGTGGGTAATTTTTTTCAAATCACTGCATTTAAGTACTTATATGAAAATGTTGTTTAAAAAAGTGACTTCATCGCTGTCCGCTTTGAAAAAACAACAAACCCATTGGGTGAAATAAACATTTGAATACAAAATCATTGCCGTATCCCAATTGCCGTTATTAGGGAAAGAAGATCCCTGACGTCATTCAGGTATGATTAGGAAAACACTTTCCTATTACGATTGAAATTTAATATTTTTAAAACCTGCTTAAAACCAGAATATTTACAACATAGAAGACACTTATCGTCACATGAATATATTAATCGTTAGCTTTTGTGAGAATTTAACAAATGAATAAATTTACAATATCGAAAATCGATTTGGCTCAGAGTCCTGACCACACACATGAACTTTTTTTATAAACCCCGAGTTTCGAATTTTCGTCAAAAAATAATTGCTTATATCCTTCAGTTAGTCACCCTTGATTGTTTTTCTAGATTCCGAAAATTTTAATTGTACTCGAAATTTAAATATTTAAAAGGTACATCCCTCTTTCAAAGAATATTTTTCTACAGGTGAAACCATTTGATTGGTCAATTTAATCTTGAATGCCCATTTCGTAAAAAAGGTATACGAATTCGTTTTGAACAGAGCTTCTCCTCATGGAATATTTTAGGAACGTGTTGAATGTTGTTGTAAACGTTTTCCTAAATTAAGTTGACGCATACACATTACGAGTAGACGCGGGAAGTTTGAATTTACTAGTTTAATTTCACACGCTCACTGGTATGACAAATGGTTACTAGCTTACATAGTTACATCCATTAGTGGACCTTTGCCCCTTACCGAGTCATTAAGAGATGATTCGTAAGTCAATTCCTATTTTTACATTGCATTAAATAAATATGGAAGAAACGGACGAAGACTGAGAGGGTAAATGTGATTAAATAAAAGTTGAATTATGTGATTAATTTGAACGCCACTTGAAATATTATTTATTAACGATAAAATTGAAGATAAAATAGTAGTTGTAAATGTCATGGAGATTATCTCAATAATTTAGGATCAAATAACAACGGCGACTCTGTACATTTGAAAGTTAACTTAGCTCAGCAATAATTTGAGCAATACTGTCCTATTGCGTTTAACAAAATTATCAAATCTGGATTCCCCAACTCAATTTCTAAGATTGTGAGCTGCGACAACTTAAGTACATTAGAAAATCAATTAAGCAGATGGAGTAATCAAGTCCTTGAAATTACAAAAAACACAATGCGTAATCGTTCGTAAATAATTTACCAGTAGTGCAATGGAAGCATTATATGTGTACTTATCTTTATTTACCACGCCAAAATCGTTTCAAAAAATGGCAAAATTTCAGTCTACGTTTCATTCCAGTATGTCATCGGCTAAACTTCCTAACGAGCTAAAATCAAAAATGCTTGGAATGCAGACAGGGTATGTAGCGCCGTCGCTCAAATCTCAAACCAGCCATAATTCCCCCATTTCCCTAAACTTGACCACAACTTCCGCTCCCTTTACACTAATCCCCGTACTACACATCTACTAATAATAATTCCGTTATTTCCCCTCCACTTCCTCTACACTCCCCCTCCACTTCCCCTTTAAATATATTAGCCCTCCATTCCCCTTCAAATACATAACCCCTCCACTTCCCCTTCAAATACATAAGCTCTCCACTTCATCTCCACTTCTCCTCCACTTACCCTTCAAATACACAACCCCTACACTTCCCCTTCAAATACATAACCCCTCCACTTCCCCTTTAAATACATAACCCCTCCGCTTCCCCTCCACTTCTCCTTCACTTCCCCTGCAAATACACAACCCCTCCACTTCCCTTTCAAAGACATATAACCACTCCACTTCCCCTTCAAATACGTAACCCCTCCACTTCCCCTTCAAATACATAACCACTCCACTTCCCCTTCAAATGCATAACACTTCCAGTTTTCCTTCAAATACATAACCCCTCCACTTCTCCTCCACTTCCCGTTCAAATATATAACCCCTCTACTTCCCCTTCAAATACATAACCCGGTAATGTAATTGAAATGGAAGTGGATCATATCAGGGAAATGCGTATGTGGAGGGGAAGTGCACGGGAAGTGGAGGGGAAATGGAGGGGAAATGGAGGGAAAGTTAAGGGGAAGTGGAGAGAAAATGGAGGGGAATTGGAGAGAAAATGGAGGGGAATTGGAAATGGAGGGGAATTGGAAATGGAGGGGAATTGGAAATGGAGGGGAATTGGAAATGGAGGGGAAGTGGAAATTGAGGGGAAGTGGAAGTGGAGAAGAAGTGGAGAGGAAGTGGAGGGGAATTGAAGAGAAAATGGAAAGGAAGTGGAAATGGAGGGGAAGTGGGGGGTTATGTGTTTGAAGGGGAAGTGGAGTTGTTATGTATTTGAAGGGTAAGTGGATGGGTTATGCATTCGAAGGAGAAGTGGAGGGGTTATGTATGTGACGGGGAAGTGGAGGAGTTATGTATGTATTTGATTTTCCAAACTAGGCTATATATATTGTTTTGTCATGACTTCACACTTCTGCCCCAACTGTTTTCGAAAAAACATATTTCAACAGGCGTGTGTTTGCAAACCTCAAATTGTTGCTACGTTAATTGTTTTGAATTTTTGTTGAAATGTTTATTAGTTATTTCCAGTCTGAGAGTAAAATCTGCAGTAATACGCTCATCTACCCTTGCCATTCATACACAATATGTCAAATGATATGGGTAGACACGTCTCAGATCTACAGCTTAGGCTAGAATAACTTGGTGACCAAATTAAAATCACTGCGTTTAAAAATTGTAACGCTGTGCAAAATTATTTCAGAAAATGGACATCGTGCCTAACAACAGGCAACAATTACTTCGTCCCTTGGGGACATTAGTGCTAATCACAATTGACTTTGAAAGGTGCAGTTTTAATATTCTGCGGAACGGGAATCTGTGGATACATTTTGAGACACTAGTTAAAAAATGAAACTGCAAAATACAGTAATCGGGTGAGAAGCGCGAGGATCCCATCCAAAGTTGACAGAAAAATGATTTCCTATTGTGATGCAATATGAGAATAAAGCGGAACAATACAACGAATTCTCACAGCCCAAAAAAACTCAATTTAAAATGGAGATTCGACGTCACTTTGTATAATTTCCCTGATCTTCTAAAATCTCTTCGTTCAGCTTGGTCCCATCCTATGATCCTGACAAGAGGAAATATGTATGACTATAGATCATACAAAATTTACCGGAAGGAAAATACTCAATCAAACTGTCGGGCAAAAAGTCCAAGTTAATAAAATATATTCATTTGTAATCTGATGCTAACACTGGTTGGCTGGAAGAAAATCATGTTGTGCGTTACAATTTTATTTGACTAATTAACCCTTGCTTTTAACTTGTTTCCCATATCTTTCAAAACAAACTCCTCTGAAAATTTCGGCTGGAGCAGCCAAGAATGTGTCCTACGGGTATTTACTATTTCAGTAAAATGTGAAACAATAATTTTGTGCTTATGCACACCTCCCCAGAAATCAGGGACGGGATATCGGAAAAATACGGATTTAAATGTGGATTCGAATACTTTCTAATTTCGATTTCAATTTCAATTATTTTTTTAAATACTTACAAATTTGAATTCCGATACGGATTCCAATATATTTGAATACTTCCTGAATTTGGATTCCGATTCAAATACTTTTCGGATATTCTTACAAAAAATGGGAATTTATTCAAAAGAATAATTTAAACGCAAAAATATAAGCAATACATAACACATTAAGTTTTTTCAAGGCAAAATTACCACGCAAATCATTTTTAATAAACTTGAGCACAGAAAACACACACTCAGCTGAAATTTTAGTAACTCGAAAAGCAAGGAGTGATCCCATAACAATTCTAAAAAATTGGAGTAATTTGTTAACCTGTCTAACTACTTTTCGGATAAGTTCCTTCTAACAGTATTTGTAAATCGATTTGTTTGATAACACATCGTAATTAGAATGTACTTGAGAGCAAGATTTAAGAAGTGAGAAACTTGATTAACTTATTGTTAATAGTGGTTAACAGTCCTGTAAGACCGAAACTATGCAGCTATCTCATCCTGTTTGCAGGAATTTTTACAAAAACGGGCTTCAACTCACTGTCCATTAACATGCATACACTTTTCGTTTACCAACCGTTCGGAACTTCGCTTTCAAAAAGCGCTTCCTATGAAGTTTTTCTCGCACGTGGCAATATAAAACCGAATGAAATCGATACTTTATTGGAATCGGAATTCATAAAAAATATTCGAATACCGATTCGAATACCCTTGTTTTTATTCGAATCCGATTTTGAATACAAATACCTCTGAGACTATTTTTCCGATTCCAATATCGATTCGGATACCCGAACTTTTTGAATATAATTCCGATTCGAATTCCCGTCCCTGCCAGAAATCCCATAAAATTTCCTACAAGATTTAGGAATGAATTATTTTTCACTCGCTTATGCTGGCTAGGGTTGCCAAATGATGATGGTCATCCTGCACATTCAAAATAAACAAAATGCCTGCTACATAAAAGAAAATTAATAAATGGTATTTAAATTGGGAATTGTCGGTTTAGTAATTATTTAAAATTTTGTAGTTAAAAATCTCGTTTTTGAACATTTAGGAAATCAAAGAAATGTGTAAAAAATAAAATTCAACACTACTTTTAAAACTTTTGTTGCCACAGCCTCCTTTAGTTTTGATGATTTGGCAATCGAAGATAAGCAATAAATAAATTTAATAGCTCATTTAGAATAATAAGCAACTTGTAAATAACAACTAGTAGAAATTGGGTCATTCAAGTTTTAATTGGACACTCTGGTGAACGCATGTTTTCGAAAATGTCATTTTTGACAATATCAGTCATTTAATTGAAAGACTATTTGTTCGGAAAGAGGAGTACAAAGTCTCTTGTAATTCCTACCTGACGAAATACAATTTTGAAATTGTTGTGTGAAATATTAATGAATTGGAATATCCCGCCAAATTTAGAAATTTGGGTTGGATTTACTTAAGGCTGTAGTGCAAGTAATCATTTTTCCCATGAGATATTATTAATCAAGTTAGAGGATCTCATTCAAAAGTTATTGGGATTTTTCTTAACCCATCATCAATTTTTGTATAGGCAAAAAAATATGTCAGGTCAAAATTTATGATTATCTCTAAAGGTCTTAGTCAATATTATAAACTTTTGAATAAAAATTTTATTTTCAGAACATATCAAAAATCTAGACGTACAACTGTGCATGATAAATTTCAATTTCTCGGTATATGTAAATGTTATCCCAAAATTTTGCGGTAAATACGAAATATAGGAAAGTCACTTAAAGGAAAACAATAATTTTGTGAGAGTGATTTCGTATTCAGTACGGGTGATTGCTCGATAGATTTTTATGTGGAATACGTTAAGAAAAAACTTCAAAATACAATCGTTGAGTAACACGGGCAACGATCATGTCCGACGGGGGAAAGGAAATTAGTTTGTCAAATAGGTGAGAATAATTAGTAAAGTTACAAGTAGAAGACTATTTAGAAATACTGCGGGCGACGCCACTTTATACATTTGACCTGAAATTGCTTACCGAAGTTACTTTTGCTATATACGCAAGTGGATTAAGTCTTAAAATGAGCACTTATCAAACACAAAGGCATAAGGCAAGAACTGATGCCTAGTATCCTATGACTACCTTATGGAGCAATTTAAGACTGGGACCCACACTACTTCTTTAACCTGTTTTAAACAATAGATTTACTTTAATAGAAGAGCTTTTATGAATTCCAAATAATGATTGTCGAAATTTGGAATTTCTTCCCAGTTATAACGCATTTGTGAAAAAAAACAATTTCTTACACCTAAGAATCCTCCTACATTGTATTCGTAATTTGGATGGAAAATAAGGTAACACTGTTATTGCAATTTTCCTTCAAGAATTTTATTTTTGTTAAATATATGATCGTTGGATAAGACGCAAACAAGTTATACTCAGAACCAATGGAAACAAGCAATACTGACATTCACACGCATTCGATCGTGATGGAGTTTGTTCAGAATTTAGCTTTCGATTTTGAACTAATCATACATTAACGTTCTTGACAAATAAAGCCGACTTTTGCATTTGATTATAAAATAAAGAAAATATTGTTTAATAATTTGTACTAAACCCGATGCACATCACAATGAGACAGATAAAATGGGTTTGCAGCAAAAAGGGTAATAACTTGTAATTATAATTATTACAGATGACAAGTCGTCCGTCAAAAGCTACCGACCGGAAGCGCAATGCCTTGACTCTATACGAGAAGGTTAAAATAATTGGCAGGCTCGAGACAGGAGCTAAGCAAATGCAACTGTCAGAAGAATTGCATATTCCAAGACAAACTATACAAGGGATATGAAAACGTAAGGACCGAACTGTGCAACAATTCAAATGCAAGAATTTGAGCACTAAAAAGCTCCCAACTGTGAGTTTCACGAAGTTGACGTAGCTTTACTTGAATGGTTTAAATTACAGATGTAAAAAAGCTTTCAACGCTTCACGTTCATAATGAAGGACGGATTAACATATTTTTAAATTTTCATTTAGTCAGGATGCTCTCATAAATTTTACAGAAGCCGAGGAATACCATTATATGGTATTCATTATAATTGTAATTCATTTTTACTCAAATTACTGAAATCAATAATACTGTTTATTTATAGAGGATATAAACGAAAACGTCGTGACACAAAATATTCCAGTATACAATCATCTAATTTTTAAAATATATTTTTAAATCCCGGCGTTTCCCCCCAAAACAAATAATACACTCTATTTGAAAGCCATTATCGTCTATGGTGGCTCCCAATACGCTCGGTAGCCTTTGCATCATCTGTTCCGTCATAATCATAATTTTCACGCCTTGGCCTGGTTTCCAAAGCTTCACTATTGTGTTCCAAACCAATCGCCTTAAAATCACAGTCATGTGAAGTAGGTTGTGAAGGTACATGTTGTTTCACTGATGTATCTTAAAGTATTTTTAAATTGATTTGCAGCAGAAGGTCCTCCGAGTAGTTTTGATTTCACTTCTATCGTTGCATCCCATCTGTTTGTCTCCCGTGACATCTTACTTCCGTGTGTATTTACTGGAGGGTTTCTAGTTGAAAAATTTCGTGGATTGTTCAATGATGTCCTTCCAATGCTCCGGTCTTTTCCATCCCCAAACGGAACCTCTGCATTAATGGGCGTTTCCAGCAAAAATAATTCTTTAAAATACTTCTGCGTTTCTTGCTTCTTATTTGTTTTACAAGGCGTGCGTATGTCGTCCAAAAATATCCTACCACTATGGCAATTCGTTCTCTACAAATGGGCTGGTAGCACACTAGCTTCTTATTAATTAATCAATGTATATATTAACTCACATTTCCTTCTAAATAGTGCACATCAAAAACTCTTTAACTACTGTAGTACTGCTAGATTTAGATTATAACTTGAGAAAATAATTGTAAAACTTACCTGAGAATCTTCAAACACATCTTTAAATGTCTCTGGAAACATCAAAAGAAATGAATTTCTCTGGTAAAATAGTAAATCTGACCCAAAGTTCATTAAAATATTCTCAACTTCTTCCATTTAAGAAAGATCTGCTCTTTATAAACCAAGCAAATGTGTATGTTGCAAGCATGTCCACCTTTCTGCGGGTAAAGTACCTGTAACGCTAGTAAGAATAGCAAGCCAAACGAACATTGGTGGCTCCATGACGACTCATGTGTTTGTGATGTTCAAATAGAAATGAGGCTTATATATATACAAGGGAACAAGTACGTTTAACTTTGGTTCGATGTTGCCTGACTTTCACAGTGATAATAATGACCTACCGTTGTCACTGTCAGTTTCATCCATTTATATAGAGCATGTCACACCTATATGTAACATATTACTTTCAAATTGTGTGAATTCTATTACTTTAAGTTATATTTCCGGTTTACTTTTATGTATATTTAATTCAGCGATATTCTTGGAACTGTAAGATTTCATGATTTCAGTAGTTGTATTAACCTTGGCATAGTTGTTCATACAGCTGCTTCTATTTTCGATATTTTTCCTTTCTATTTTATGATACGAGAAGAACTTGCCATTTTCAGGTTCAACCTAAGCTGACGTCATGTTGTAAACTGCACTTTCTGTTACGATATTTCGTTATATATCGTTATTGTTTTGCTGTTGAAAGATATTGCTAAGGTTGGCTTAAGCTTCAGCTATCTTCCATGCTGTGGATATATTTAAACAGTTTAAAGAAAATATATTTTCGTCAAAATAATTGAGATATTATGACCATTGAAAACACTTTTATTTTATTATTAATAACTTTGTACTAAGGGTCAATGTTAGCAAACATTTTGATTGTGAAACGTAATTGGAGTTTTGGTTGCTAAGGTATACCAACTATAACATGTTTTAAATGAACTGATCCATTTTGTCAAATTAAGAGTCATGAAAACCATTGTTAACCCAAAATTCATGCTCGCAGATTAAGCATGAGATCGGTTCGGCTTAACGCGGTTATCCGACCATTGGTTAACTAAAACTGACTGTTCGGATAAAAAATCGTAACCGAACTGAAATAACCAGACGGTTTGGTAAAGTCAATGCCTAACCGGTTATCGGTTTCGGATCGGTTCGGTTTTAAATATGAATTTATCCGTTCGGTTCGGATGAAGTAACTGTATCCGGTGCGTTAAACCGACGGATAACCGATTTTGAATTTCGTTCCTAAACTTATAAGCAAATCGTAATCGAGAATGGTTGTAGCATGAATTTCTCGAGACCAACAATTGTTTCATTATGTATCTGCAATATATTTCGAAAGCACGACGCATGGATCACAAGCTGGCATACATCGCAATTATTTTTCTCAACATTGATTTTTGAGCCTAAATAAAATAAGTGTCTTATTACTACAACTAATATGTCATCAGTGGAAACCTCCGACGCTGTATTAACAGCAGAAACTGCCTGAGACTTCTAAAAATTAGATGAAAAGCGAGGTTTGGGACCATTTGGTCTTACTTGAGATTTGATCCTAAGATTTATAGTTTTCATTTGAAGTTAAATAATATGTAGAATTGTATTGTAATAATTGTTTTAAGTTAAACGAAATTTTTATTAAAACAAAAATTTCCAGAAAAGATTTTCATAAATATTTGTTTCGAATGAAGTTTTTACTGGTAATGTGTGTACTATTGTTTCGGTTATTCGGATAACCCACAAACGGTTTGGTTAAAAAATTCCTCCGAACAGATATATAGCGGTTCGGTTTCGGAAAGGAGTATTTTTTTATCCAAACAAAACGGTTCGGTTCGGATTTTGACAAATAATAACCAAAAATTCCGGTTCGGTTACGGTTCGGATTTGTGTTTTATCTCATGCGTATTGCCTCCTGAATCATTCATTGTGTCCGCGAGACGTTAATATTTAGTATTGGTAATTAATGGAAACGTTTGTGAAAATTCCTGTTGTAAAAATAATAGAAAATATTTTAAAATTTCAGAACTTCATTTTTCATTATTCATCACTTTGTTTTAAATAAATTATTCAAAGCATCATCTAAATTGTCGAATACTTGCATGCTGTGATCGTATTATGAACCTATTTGGTCCTAGTGGTCTGGTCTGTTCTGTTCCGGTCTGGTCCGAGTTGTTTTGAGGAACGGAACATATGTTCCTGTTCCAGCAATTTGTCAAGGACCAGATGGTTCCGGTTCTACAGTCTAAAAGACCTTATGGTCCTGGTCCTACACTGACAATGAGAACAGATCAAATGGTCTGGTCCAGGCTGAAGGACCAGACCATTCCAAGAAGTCGTGGAACATTCCGGAACAGTCCCACATCAATGCTTAATTGAGTGTTCTTTTTTATAATGGGAAATGGGAAATTAAAACAATTGTTTCGCTATTATTTTAAAGAATTTCTGCATTGACGCCACCTATGAAATTCTATCCTGATAACTATTATTATTCAGTAAGTTATAATGCACCGGTAACATTGAGCTTCTGCAAGATACATTTTTACAATCATAAAATTAATGATTAGAAGTTTAATAATTTGGCCTTTAATTTTTAAAATTCCAGAAGTTACGTAGGATATTAATGATTGAGTAATGTTCAGTACAAGCAGCAGACCACTGTACCAATGAAAACTATGAAGGACGTGGAGACTGTTAAATATAAGTGCACTTAGAATTAGGGTATACCGACTGAAAATGTACTCCTAGATTTTCCCGCTCAACTGAAAATGCTCAAAAGGTCTGCCTAAATGACTAGATTTTGGGCATGCAGGAAGCTTTTGAAAATGCTCTGTTTTGATCATTCTAGGCATTATCAAGACTCAAACTTCTTGTTATCATAAAAAATTAATTCCAAGCACTAAACAATTTAATCACTAATTTACATTGACTGTATTCACCCAAATGTGTACTGCTGCAAATATGGAAGTATGAAACAAATCGTAAATACAAATGCATGGACCTCTGCTTGTTCGTTAATTTTATGCAATAATATATTTCGGAAATAATGATAACTAAATGAATTTATTTTCAATGACGCTAGATGATACAATTTATCACTCTTATGAAAATAAATGTCTACGTAGTCAACACTATGTAATTCGATGGGCGGTTAGAAATATTGCTTTCTTTTGAATTTTCAGCAGGTGCAGTAAAAACCTCGAAGGCTAATAATTGTATGAGATAAATCTTATTTTTGATGGATATTGAAACGGAATGGTATGCTCAATTTAACATTCAAAGTACATATATCGAATCTGTTTACAGTTTGAAATTTTAAAATGTTATACAACTTTTTTTGCAGTTTTTAATATTGAAAAAACAGTTACGGAATTGGCCAAATTTCAACGGAGAAATGGCTCGTATTGCCGATCAGTACATGTATGGACGTGTACACTCATGCCATGATGTATTACATTTTGCGTTCACAATTCAATTACATAAAACATCAGCACCATGCACAGGTGCTTCACAAATTCCATTGTCCAATATGATCTCCGAATCCCAAGCGCATTTCACTCAACGTTGAATTAAGTTCGACAACACAGTTACACAAATATATTGTGCCCAAAATGCCATTGCCATATGCGTGCTGTTCTCGCCCTCAGCTAAAAATGTCCGAAGTGCTAGGACATTTGCAAATTGACATGCAATATGTCAACCGAACAATTTCAAAAAATTGTGTTTAAACTACCTTAGCCTCGATGCCATTCAATAATTTTTTACCAGATTCCCTAGTGCGGTTGCGATGAGCTGACCTGTCTGGCTTACTTCAGGGTACCGTTACTGCAGGATTAAAGGAAGTGATGGAATTTGTTTTCGGAAATTGTCTTAAAAGAAAATTATTATTTTTTCGGATGTAAACGATTGGAAATAATAATAATAAATAACCTTGTGTCACAATATTTTTCGTACTTTGAATGATAATGTTTGACTCGAATGAAACCCTGTGAGTTCCATTTCTAGTGATTCAAGTAAGTCAATAAAATTCAGCAGTAAATGAAAACGTTCTGGAAAATTATAAAAATAATAAAAATTTAATAAAAATATTTAAATTGTTAAAAAATATTTTAATTTTTTTTATTATAATTTTAATATTTGTCAGATGTTTTGTATTGATTGTTTTAAAAAATTACACAAATTTTGTTGTGGTGGGAAATTTAAATGCCAAAGCTATAAATGGAAACTAACAAGGAAATTTCTAACAACTTTTTACTTACAATTAGTGTACACGTAATGTTTGCGTGAGTGTCGGACCTGGTGCGAAATTAAAACTTATGAGTATAAAAGCATTTACATATGGTCTCCGCATACAGATAATGAAAAACAATTCAAATTGAATTACACATTTACAAGGGCACCCATACCAAAATGATTGCAGCGGAAAACATTTGTGATGATAAATTCATGTAACCGAAAGTTATGAAAATAGGCAGAGATAGACGCCAATTGAAATATAGTTTGAGAAGTTTAGGCTTCGTCTTCGGTCTGAGCCTAAATCATCCATACCTTGCCAGATAAACCAGATATATTTGTTTAACAACCAAGCAGTAAATTAATTAATCTTTAGAAAGAGTAATTTAACATATAAGGAGATTTTACCCCATGACGAACTGACCCGTGCCAGATTTTAATATGTAATTTATATCTCTGGGGCTATACTTTAGTGAATGTTTTCCATTTAAATTTCTGATAAACTTCCTAATTCCCACTGTTATTTTTCTATAAACAAAGTATGATTTGAATTCACCGGTTTTCAAAATTATGGCCTGGAATGTTTGAAGAAACTGTCAATTTCGGTTTATTATTTCGGACCCCTCCGTGATTTTCTCGCGTACTTGCCATAGAACCCAATATAATACCTGGTTTTTATAATACGTGGTGATTTCAACTCAAATCTAAATATTACTGTACGGGTATTCAAAATTTTGAACGGAAATTTTTGAAAATGTGAATTTTTTCGATTCGAACTTACTTTTGCTTCAAAACTTCTGTATGGGATGTATGTACTGACACATCCCGCCTTCTGCATGAGTTGCATGTCCCCGCAAACCTGCTGGTATCAATATTGGCTATTAAACATGTTCAACAGTTCAAATTATTTAGAATTATAATGAACATCTAAAACAACATTTAGTAGAAATTTGGACATTCAACATTTAATTAGACACTAACGTGAGCACACTTTTATTTAACATCCAAATCAAATTCATGAAGTTTCAAATAATGTTTGAAGTAACACCAACATAAAATTAGTGAAGGAAGTGGTTTTGTAAGAACTTGAACGCCGTTGGAATTATTCAACGCTTTTTGCATGCCTGCAATCATGCAGGTAAATTACCAAAATTTTCTACTCCCCCTTCTTAAGGACCATGCCGAAAATTTTTATTGTAGTTTCTCTTCCGAACGACAATGACACTTAATAGAAACCAATGTCACAAGGATTTTTTTTTCAAATTTGAGTAAACATTTGATAACGTTTTTAGAGACTTTTTCCAAAAGAACATTGACTTATAGCTCTACTTCCTGAACACTTGCATAAGTTCTGCATAAGATAATTTGAATAGAATCTGGAAAAGGATTTTCTAAATAATATGGGAACTGGATATTTCCCACTACTCTTCCTAACATGGGATAGAGGGGGTAAATCTATTTTTGAATCCCTGTACAATTAGTTCCTCAGTTCGTTTTAGAAATATATATTAACATATATTTATAGGTTCATGTTTTTATTACTGTAACAAAAAAATATGGTTTGAAAAGACTATGAATGAAAGGGTAAATGCCATCAAGTACAAAAGTTGAACTTAATGATCAATTAAGAGAGCTTTAAAAACATTATTTAGATAGAGATTAAGTTCAATGACAAGATATTTTTTTCGGAAAGGTTCTTTGATTCCTTTTATTTTTGAGCTAAATAAAATTTCAATTTCACAAGTCAACTGAGGTCTCGGACGACATTTAATTATGCACCAACGGACCCAATTTAAAAAACAGCGTGGATAGTAAATACTATGTTAATTTAACTAATTCATTAATTATAACAAAATTATTTTTAAATTTAAATGAACTAGTTTTTAAATTTGAAGCTTTCATGCTCCTTAACTTTCTTTTACAAAAAATTTTAATTGTGTACTAAAATTATCAACCCAAAAGTTTGCAAACAATGTTCATAAATGTTTTTAAGAAAAGAAATGCTTTATAAACAATTTTCAAATTTTTCCCTAGCACCCTAGAAATTAATTTTCTGCTTCAAGAAACACGTTCACTAATTTTTCACTCTGACCATACAATTGTTTTTCAAAAGTTAAAGTTATAAGGTAAACACAAGTTTAATGTCAGGGTCTGTTTTCTTTGATTATTTTAAGTAATATAAGCCCTCAATCTGCAAATCTTTAACCTGAATTAAAAACCTGTCCCTTGATTCAAATTGCCTAAATTTATCATCTTCATTAACTCTTGTCGTAATGCAGAATTCTCCATTAAGTTTTGAATTTTTGACAATTTTAAAATAAAGGATTGAAATTGTTATAATAACTCAAAATTTGCCATTTTTTAGTTTTTTAGTTTTAAAATCTCAGGGTATCCAAATTTGCTCAGCTTTTGAAATTACTGGGAGAATTCAGTATTTTCCAATAAAAACCTGATTATTAAAAAAATTCTTGGGCTGTAATATATGCAAATATATATGTAGGTCCATGATTTTAGGGGCAAAGCAAAGCTGAAAGATTCCATTGCGATTCGTCAGGATGCCTGCTTATCTGTGCTCACTGGAATCACGATAAATGCCGAACCAATGGCACCCGACAATTCAAATTTTGTGCAGAGGCAAATTAGGTAATACTTAACAAGCCTATTATTTTTTAAGGACATCGAATCATTTGCTTTACATCAGAAAATTAATTTTTTCTAGTATAAACACACCAAATACATATATATGTATAGAAACCGGGTTGTTAAGATTGCGCCATCTATAATATTTGCATTTAATGCTCACATTCAGGTGAATATGAGGGCTAATGTTTTATCAAAATTTGTGTGCGCACTACAAGTTACTCGGGAAATTTTATTTATTTAGATCAATAAAAGACCTATCCAGTCCCGAAAACCTGGGGACTTCCCGTCCCGAATAGAAGCCCTATTATCCTGTTACATCCTAAGGTGATGCTTTGCCCCTTTGTGACTTAGAATGCAGTGTTGAACAGCGTGGATTTTTAATACCATAATAAAAAAATCTGGAAGGAAAAAACGAAGCCTGAGATGTTCAAGACCAGTATACAAAAATTTACCCAAACGAACGATTTACACGCCATTTGAAATGTTTCTTGGGAAAGTTCTAAATCGTATTGTGCTAGCTGGTAAACACCTATTATAGGAGTTAAACACGGGAGACAGAAAAGAGTCCAAGTTAATAAAGTAGTAGAGCCTTATTTCGTTCGAACGTTGATTCAATTTGCTTGATTTACAAAGATTGCTTTACTTGTACTTTGAAACCACTGTAGATGTTATCTGAATACGTGTGATGAAGTGTAATTGACGTATATATAAATTGTTCACTCGACAATTCCAGAAAAGTCATTAATCTGAATTATTCAGAAAATTTGAATTTCCGCCAAACTTCTTAATTTACTCGTGTAAATTTCTCACACACAGAATTGTCCTCCTTTATAATCTTATGAGTTACTAGGGAATTGGAATTAAAAGGCCTCATGGATAATTTGAAATCAATTTGCGTTTTACAAACATTTCAGATCTGGATTGTTGGAACTATGTATATACCATGCAGAATTGCTAAATGTGTAACAAAGTCGGAAATTCAAACTGATTTCGGACCTAAAAGATACTTTTATATTCCTATTTCACCCAGTAATTTATGTTTTTTGTGGTTTTCAAAATTGGAAAGAAATCGTTCAATATTTCCGATCAACTTACGACGTGCACCAAAATTACGAATGTATTTTAAATGTCAAATTTAAACTTGTGATTTTCCTCTCGGTGGCATTCCTTGAAAAACAATTTTTAACAATACCGACAATCAAAATTTAAATTTGTTTCAGTAAAACCCCGTCTGGAATTTTTTATGGGCTGTGATACAGAATGTGTAAATATCTGTTGATCCGTGTTTTAAATATCGAAATAAAAAAACATGAAAGAAAAGACTAATGGCGAAAGATGAGTTGGTGATGCGTAGGACAATAACTTAATGTTAGGATAAAGAATAAATTTGAAGTATAGATATCTGTACTTTATATATGCATATGCATATCTATGGCACTTGAAAAATGAGTTACTCAAATGAATCTTACATGACTAAGTAGATACATTAGAGAGGCAATACGTATTGGTGTGTTTATCTTAGGATAAATAAACATGTTTATATAAAATCACTGTCGTATCACATGTGTCGTTACTAAGGAAAAAAGATCCTTTACTCCATTCAAGTATGAATGGGAAATCACTTTCCCATTACGATTGAAAGACAATATTTTTAAAAGCTGCGCAAAAAGAGATTATTTACAACGTAGAGCATGGACGGCGCTTATCGACACACGTAATTATATAATAATGATTAATCTATACCTTACGTGAAAATTAAACAAATGAATGATTTGACGTTCTAAAAAGTATATTTGCTTCACGTTCCTGACCACTCATCTGCACGTTAGACGTAAATCCGGACTTTCGAATTTTCTTCAAAAGAGAATTCCCTATGTCCTGCTGTTATTTACCCTTGATTATTTTTGAAAAAATCTGAAAATTTTAACTTATCGGAAAATTTTAATGTTTAAATGGAGATTATTTTTTTAAATACTCAGTCGGAAACCTTCAGAAAATTGATACAATTGAAACAACTGCAATATTTCAAGCAGAAAACTGAGAGAAAAATGAATAACCAAAACCGTGTCCCGTAAAATATTTTATTCTCCCCAATTATTAAAAATTTTGTTCCCAGATTTTCCCTGGTTCCAGATTAGAGGCTACGGGGGTCAGAATGAACCCATTTCAGTAATTGTTCATTCGCGTATGAAAGATACAAAAAATAATCTTTGGGGAATTGTGATGATGGCAAACTTTGACTTACTCTGGCCATTTCCCCAAGAATTAAGGTCGAATATATTTGTATTCTGAATATCAATATTATTAATGCTATTTTGAAGTTGCAACAGCAGAAAATTCCTGTGTTGAATAAACTGCGAGAATAGAATTCAGTTTTAGCACCTATTGAAAATTTAATTTGCCCATAATTTCCGAAGGTTTTTGTTGTATGAGTTGACACCAGAGCTGCGCTCAAGTTCAGGTAGTACTTGACAAGTATCAAGTCAGGTCAAGTTCGGAGCAAGTTCAGGATCATGAGCGTTTATACTTGGTTGAAACGGGTCAAGTTCAAGTATTTGCTGGATCCGAACTTGGAACTTCAAATCGGTTCTGGTCCAAGTACAAGCCCACAGAATTTACCTGAACTAAGGATCAAGTTCAAGTTCGGGTCTGGGCATGGATTTTACTTGAACTCGAACTTGCACTTTCAAGTACCGCTCCAAGTATCCTAGTTCTAACGTTTGCATTATTTGTGTGTTCTTCTCCCAAGGTTATTCGCACTTCGGCAACACGCATTCTAGAAACCGGTGATGCCAATTGTCTGGTCTGATCCAGATTTTATGAAACTGGTCTGATCCAGTCGTTCGGACCAGACCAGACCAAAGACCATGCTCCGGACCATGGTTCACACGACAATTGTAAGCAATTAAATAATCACATTTTATCCCAACAAATTCTTCTTTTATCCCCAGAAATGTCAGTAGATGTTCATGAAGCTCATAAATTTTTATTTTGCTTACGTTTGAGACCATGGTCCTGTGGTCAGGTCTGGTCTGGTCCTGAAGCTGGACCAATTGTATCTGGTCTGGTCCAAGTGTTGAATCAGACCGGACCAGACCATACTAACCTGGGACCAGACCAGTCGTCTAAACGTTTTAATAAAATGATTATGTCAGATTCAAAGGAATCCCAATGATCCCAAGGAACAGTAAATGAGAAAGTCTTGGGGAAATATAAAAAATTAATATATCTAAATTACAAACAAAATATTTATTTATTTTGTATTGTCGAAGTAAAACTAAAAACTGGAAGTATATAAAATCCTCCGGTATGTCTTTAAAAATATTTCAGCATAGACGATACTCAAGATATTATACCCTGAAAATCACGTGATATTTTTAGTGTCGTGAAATAAAAGTTTTGAATTGAATGTGATAGCCATAGAACATACCAAATGCAATGTATAAAATAAAACAAATACAAATTGAACTACCATCAAATGATTAAAAACAATATATCAGCTTCATCATTTTGAATACAAACTTCAGAGTAGTGTTCACAATTTGAGTGCTAATGATTAAAATACAGTATTTTAAAATACGTATTTTCATACCATTTTGTATTTCACTGTTGGTGAGCAGTGAGCAAGTATTTTGTACTTCGTATTTTGAGGACCAGTAAGTACAAAAGTATTTAGTATTTACTTACTCTCAATGACATGTGAATTGTATTTCAAATAAAGTATTTGGCTCAAAATACTTTTCAATAGTATTAATTCTGATTTTGACATTGTATACAGCTTGTATGATGTGAAATACCTATGCAAATTCCATTTTAGCATTGGAATGACATACGTTGAATGAATCCCTTTACTACATCTAACATTTTCAGGTTCTCGATACTGCATTACGTCGTTGAAGAGGCGAAATGGTCTACGCGCGCATGCTTTTGTACAGCACAGACCATTTTGCCTCTGCAACAACGATATTTAATATACGCCGAAAACCGGCTCGATTTAATTTTCAGATAATAACTATTTTTCATAATACTCATTTCGAAAACACATTTAATTACTAATAAATAAAGCTTTCATATTAATCTAATTACTTCATTAACATTCAAAACGATTTATATTATAATACATTTTAATGGACTGTGTGAGAAATATGGACCACCCTCATCCCGGGAGCGTATATACATATATACGCTCCTAGAAGATCCTGGAACATTCGGGATCTTCTGTCCAGCTAGTTTTAACTAGACTGGACTGTCATTAAAAGATGATCATGTGTAATTAGCTGATTATGAGCTGTAATAAGTTCTTGTTATCACGAATTTTTTGGGTATAAAAACCCCAGCTTTTTGTTGAATAAAGCTCAGTTACATACTATGTTTGTCCAGAATAACTCCTTTGTACCGCGTATATTATTTTCACCTCAGCATACATTATTCTCTCATGGTAGCAGAGCGTGGTTCTGACCTATTGACCTGAAAATTTCCGAAATTTTGGTTTTTTGGCCCTTTCTCGTCCATAATTGGCGACATTTTTTTTGGTTTATTGCCGAAAAGTGTTGGGAGAATTGTGCTGGAAACTTATGTGGGAAAATCAGTCATTAGTCACCCAATCTGAGAGAGGTACTAAAAACGATTAGTGACCAAAGGTAATTACACACGGTGCAGGGAAGTCAAGATTCGAGGGTGGACGTATCAGTTGGCCGACGACTCAAGGTTGCTGATTCAAGTGGCCGCCAACCAAGGAAAGACGTTTCAAGACAGCCGATATTGAAAAGGTCGGGCATACGAATTGGCCGACAACCACCGGAAAGGTTAGTAACTCATCCGTGGAGCAGCTATAACGGAGAGCAGGACGGTATAACCCAGCAAGCGGCGCAGAGCAGGACAACCCGAAGACACGATGTCGAAATCATTGGAAATTCACAAGATAGTGAAACTAGGGGAGGACAACTATAAAAGATGGAGATTGCAAATCTCACTCGTTCTCCAGGCCCGTGAATTGTGGACCGTTGCTAATGGTACTGAAGGTCGACCAGAACAGTCGAATACAGCACCAATAGATGCAGATGTTCTTGTGACATCACAGGCGGAATGGGACAAAAAGGACACGGAGGGTCGAGCAATTATCGTATCTTCAATTGATGAGGTGCAAACAAATCACATTTATGATTGTGCAACTGCCGAGGATATGTTCCACCGCCTGGAACAGATCAACGCTGATGATAGCGCCCTCAACAAACAGGTTACACTTGCTAAGTTCTTTTCATATAGAATGAATTCTAATGAATCACCAGTTCTAGCTTTTCGGGAGCTAGAGGGATTGGCTAGGAGCTTGGATTACATGGGATCCCCAGTGGAAGAATCCATGTTGGTGAGCCGTATCGTAGCCAGTTTACCCGATGAGAAGTTTCATGGCTTCAAGAAAGCCTGGGCCAGCGTGTCATTATTTGATCAGACAACGTCAAGGGTGCTGACAAGATTGAAACAGGAAGAACTGGAGCAAAAGATGTGTGACCAGACAGAAAAGGGGAAAACAGGTACCCAAGCATTTCTGTCGAAGTTCCAGCAGCCGCAAGGGTCAAGAAAGAATTTTAATAGACCGGAAAATAAGAAAAAACCTGTAGTATGCTACAAATGTGGAAAACCCGGGCATATCATGAGGAACTGCAGACACAGAAAACCTTTTGATAACCACAAGAAAGGAGGAAACCGTAAGGAAACGGCCTTCATGGGAGTAGCTAGCAGCAAGGCAGACGCAAGTACCTTCTCTGAAGGATGGGTGAGTGATTCCGGCGCGTCTGCCCACATGTGTGGAAATATTGAACTATTTTCCAGCTATGAACCTTACGAAGTACCCAAGCCAGTGTACTTGAGTTCGAATGGTTCAGCCCCGGCGCTAGGGGAAGGCTCCGTACATCTCGAAGCATTGATGGGCAAGAAGTGGAAAAACATTGTCCTACAAAATGTGTTGTACATACCCGGTGGAGCTAATCTATTCTCTGAGATTGTCATGGTGAATAGAGGATACAAAATCCAGAGGGACCGAAAACAAACTACCTTCAATATGAAGAATGAAAATGGACCAGTGGCGCTGAAAACTGGTAACCTATTTTACATGCAATTTCGTCCCGCCCGTCACTATCACACAGCATTGCTGTCGGCAGACAAATCTGCTGTATTGTGGCATCAAAGACTTGCGCATATCAACCCACAGCACATCCAGAGGACCGCTGAGAAAAATGCAGTCCTTGGCTTTGAACTGAAGGATGTCCGAGGAACCTTTAAGTGTGGATTGTGTGAGGAAGGAAAGCAAGCGAGAAAACCTTTCAAACCGGTTGTTTACCCCAGGGACACCAAACCGGGAGAAATGCTTCATGGGGACCTTTCAGGGAAGATATCTATACCTTCCTTGGGAGGTGCAAACTATTTTCTACTATTAAAAGATGACGCTACTGGATTCCGCATTGTGTCATTTCTGAAGACCAAGGATCAAGCTTGTGAAATGATAAATAACGCCATCAAAATGTTGGAATCACAAACAGGACTCCGGATGAAAGTTTTCAGGTCGGATAATGGAACTGAGTTTGTTAATGAGAAAATGTCACGTTATTTCAGGAAACGTGGAATAATCCATGAGACTAGTGTTCCATACTGTCCCCAAATGAACGGGAAGATTGAGCGGGAAATGCGGACAGTAAAGGACTGTGCCAGGACCATTCTTCTCTCTAGTGGACTACCTGAAAAACTCTGGGCCGAAGCAGTTGCGACAACTGTCACTATTCATAATAGAGTCCTGGATAAACAGAGTCCTGAAAAGACAGCATTTGAGGCCATCTTTGGTAGAAAACCATCACTAGAAATTGTGAAAATATTTGGAAGCACTGCCTACGCCGAAGTACCAAAAGGAAAAGCGTAAGGTTTGGGATCGAAAAGGTGAACGCCTTGTTCTAGTAGGATACGACAGTTTCATGCGGAAATACCGTCTTTACAACGAGGCAACCGGGAAAATCACTACAGAAAGGAATATAACTTTTCATGAATATATCCAAGAAAAACATGCAGTTATGAGTCTCGCCCCGACAGAGGAAGATGAGGAAAATTATCATCAAGGGAAGGATGAAAACTCGGATCAAGACCCAGATGTAAGTGGCAAAGATCCAAATTCAGATGAAGACAGTGCGGATACAGAAAAGGATAAGCAGGAAACAACCCGGAACGCTTCAGCAGATACTGAGGTACTAACTGACGATGAATCAACCCCGCTGGGACCTCAGTCCGTTTTAACGGATGATGAAAGTACTCCATTACCAGGTACTCCATCTACTTCTGGTGCTACCTGGCGGAAATATAAACTAGTTGCAAAACGAAGGAAGATTCCAGTTCCTGGTGACCACTCTCCTAGATGTCTCAGGGACAGGACAACTTTGAAGAAGCCAGATTATTACGAAGCAAAACTGGCTAATATTGATGAACAGTCAGATCTTGTAGATGAAGCATCAACTGAGCCTAACACCTATGAGGAAGCTATTGAATCAAAAGATAGCAAACATTGGATACTTGCAATGAATGATGAAATGGACAGCCATGATAAAAATGGAACATGGGATCTGATGGTATATCCCAAGGACAAACGGATACGTGTTCTTGACAACCGCTGGATTTACAAAGTGAAGTACAATCCTGATGGGACTGTGAGAAGTTACAAGGCCAGGCTGGTCATCCGAGGCTACAGGCAGATCAAGGGCATTGATTATAATGAAACATTTGCTTCAACTGTCAGGTATGAGTCAATTCGTTTACTGCTTAACATTGCAGCCTCACAGCGACTCGCCATTCAACAATTCGATGTAAAAACTGCGTTTTTACACGGAGATCTGGACGAGGATATCTACATGGAACAGCCTAAAGGATATGAAGTAGGGGGTAACGTAATTTGCAAGCTGAAGAAAAGCCTGTATGGACTGAAACAAGCACCTCGGTGTTGGAGTCAAAAGTTTGCTAACTTTTTGTCTAAATTCAACTTGCAACCCTCAACCAGTGACCCTAGTGTCTACATTGGGAACAAGGATAACACGTGGATCTTTTTGGCTTTATATGTTGATGACGGGTTAATCATTTGCAAATGTGAAGAGATGATCAAACAGGTCCTGAGTATCATCCAGGGAAGTTTTGAAATCAAGATCTGCCCACTTTCAACCTACATAGGAATTGAAATGGTCAAAACTGATACAGGCACACTATGTCTGAGTCAAGGCGGATATGTTTTGAACCTACTGAAGAAGTTTAATATGGCCAACTGTAACCCAACCAGTGTGCCTATGCAGCCAAACACTATACTGTTGCCTGGAATAACTGCTGAAAACGGCCTTCCCTATCGTCAGCTAGTGGGATCATTAATATTTCTGGCCAAGTGCACTCGACCTGACATCTCGTTTGCTGTCTCAAAGCTATCACAGTTTCTAAACTCCTACAACCAGGACCATTGGAAAGCAGCTAAGCAAGTCTTACGATATCTTAAAGGTACATCCAATCTTGGAATTTGTTATAATCCAGGAAGAACATTAAAACTGACTGAATATAGCGACTCTGATTACGCTGGAGATAAAACTGAAAGGAAGTCTACCAGTGGCCAAGTTTTCTTACTGGGAAAACAATTTATCTCCTGGACGAGCCGTAAGCAACCATGTGTGGCAATGTCCTCTACAGAGGCTGAATACATTGCACTAGCATCCGCTGCCAGAGAAGCCATCTGGCTGAGACGATTCTTGAATGAACTTGGTTATCATCAAGACCACCCCACAACTATATTCGTAGACAACCAGAGCACGATTAAGTTGGCAAAGAATCCGGAACTACATAGCCGCACCAAGCATATTGATGTAATATACCATTACACCAGAACTCTGGTGGAAGACGGAGAAATTCGTGTGGAATACACCCCAACAACGAGTCAGAAAGCAGATGGACTCACGAAGGCTTTGATGAAATCAAAGAATGAAGCCATGAACCAAGACTTGGGACTTGTTGAACTGCTAAACGGGTCATTTGGATTTATTCCAAATATAAAAGCTAAAGAAGAGATCCAAAATACGGGGAACTATAAAAGAGTTCGAACGCAAACATTGCCTTCACTTTTTATGAACACCATTATCATGATAATGATTTGGCTCGTAACTATGACGACCGCTCTAACAAGCAATGGAGGAGTCCCAGTGCTATGGAGAAATAGCACAACCCAGGTCACCACAGGTTACAACGAGTTTCGGCTTCTGATTAATTTTATTAATCCATGTACAATCATAAATGACATGGCAATTCACGTTGCCTTAACTCCACAAGCAAGACGAAAATGCGACGAGTTGGACAACGAGATGTTCTTAAATGAATTAGCAGTGATGTGCCCTCCTAAAACTTGGTCACATACACTTACTCATGTAAAACGGGAACCTATAACACTAATCACACTAGCCGTGATTGGACTGGTCACTGCCATAGGCCTAGGAACTGCTGGAGTGGTAACTGCAGCTGTCAACCGTGAAAGGGTATCGGAGACTACCAACATCGTTGAAGAACAACAAAAGAAACTTGATGCTTTGGAGAAGGACGTAATCAAAAATCACAACTGGCTGAAATCACTACGAACGGATTTTAACACAGCAATGACGGGACTAGAATATCACCAGAAGGATTTTGATTAACTTAAAGGGAAAAGTGTTTCATCAACTTATCTGATTTCATATCTGACAAGCAGACTGATTCTAGGACGATTCGTGTTACGTGACGCAGCAAGAGCGTGGAAGTCCAAGAAAGTAAGCAATCAATTCTTTGATTATTTAAATTACACACTTCCGTGTGGAGATTTGTGTCCTTTGAAGCATGCGGGAGCTCGACGATGCGAACTTTCAAGGGATCACAGAAGATTGTCAATGGACTTTGTGACACCTGTAATAAACACAAACCTTAAACTAATAACTGCGGACCCATTCCGCTTTATGTTACGTGTAAATAATCAAACATGTACTGTGGACTACACTGGACCTAAACATGCAATTCTATCAGACTCTGAGAATTGTGTTTACACCCTGGCAATTAACGAACCCATCTCGCATGACCTGATAATTCCACCTACCAGGGGATGTCAACCCCTGATGAGGTATTCTCAAGGATCTAAGTACTTTTCAGGTGGTACCTGTCAAGTAAGCCAACCTCTGGACCAAATTGATTTTATCCAGATAAAGCCTCATCATGGCCAATATTTTATATATTGCCCTGAATCAAATATAACAATTGATGAACAAGAACATCCCTGCCCAGCAGAGGTTTTCACTTTGCCCATTCCCGCCAATTTCAAAATCAATGAAGTTGAATATGAGGGAGAAACTGTTCAGGTCAGCCACAAGATGAAGCCAGATCCTCTCTTTACTATGAAGGCAAATTGGCATTTTCAGCCTTCAATAAACTGGACAGCGCTTATTAAGCCAGTGGAGAATTCCACCACAAATATTGAAAAACTGACCAGTGGACCAGAAGTCCATCATTATATTAATTACTGGTCAACTCTTTCTTGTGTGGTAATAATTATAGCTCTAATTATTGCCATAGTAGCCCTTGTGAAATATTTGAAAATACCTAGATACGCACAGGTTATGATACCAAGAAAGGTAGAGCTTGAATTGCAAGAGTTAAATCCTGAATCAAGCGCTGTAGAAAATGTTATGTAATTTGTTTTCAAAAAGTAGTCACTTGTGTAGCTAAATATAAATTAAATATTTTTGGTGTTGGTATAACAATAATTTAATTTTGGGACATGGCTAACTTTACTTCGGTTAGAAATCGGCCAAAGTTAGGTGAATCGGGGATAACTTTACTCCCTATCACTAATGACTGTCCAGGAATAAGTAATTACTAATGACCACTGGAACGGTTTCAATTATCAGAAATATCTAGTTTTCAATTTCAACTAATGGGTTTTTTGGCCCTATATAAAGCGACGAATTTCAGATTTTAAAATCATACAATCATGGAAGTTCCACACAAGAACCTCAATGACTCTTCAAATATCAACTGGGTCGACCTATATTATAGGAACCCAGATGAATATGAGGGCCCAGTAGGATCTCCTGTAGATTCTCCGGCCACTCCAAATATCTCCGACTGGGAAGGAGATATTGATGACTGGGATGGGGTCCCTTTCAGCCCTATTCCACCCACAGTGGAGGAACCCGAAGAAAATTCGGATGGAGCTTCTGTCATCACGGAGGCCTATACTCCGGCTACTGTCACCGTCAGGAATGACCACAGACGGGTAACCTTTGGGGCCTTTAGGACGACTGAGGAGTTGGAAGAACAAGTGGCCCGGGAATTAGAGGACTGGGATCAGCCTTCACCTAAGCAGCCCCGTCTGGGATGAGCTGGAGGGAAGGTGTGAGAAATATGGACCACCCTCATCCCGGGAGCGTATATACATATATACGCTCCTAGAAGATCCTGGAACATTCGGGATCTTCTGTCCAGCTAGTTTTAACTAGACTGGACTGTCATTAAAAGATGATCATGTGTAATTAGCTGATTATGAGCTGTAATGAGTTCTTGTTATCACGAATTTTTTGGGTATAAAAACCCCAGCTTTTTGTTGAATAAAGCTCAGTTACATACTATGTTTGTCCAGAATAACTCCTTTGTACCGCGTATATTATTTTCAGTTCAGCATACATTATTCTCTCAGACTGACCTATTCGGCAACCGTTGACAACTTGTTACTACACATGTCTTATATGCCTTGTTTTTGAAGTGACTGTTTTAAAAGGTTTGTGTTATAGAAACCGAGAAGAGTGAGCAATATGTGGGTATTTTAAGGAAAGTATTGTATTAAAAATATAGTATTTTGTATTTGAGTATTTTAAATTATCTACCATGTATTGTGTTTTCATTTGTATTTTAGCAATAAACCCTGAAGTATTTTACTTTGTATTTTGTATTTTCCATATTTTATTTCAAGTATTTTATTTTGTATTTTGTCAACGAAGACCAAGTATTTTGCATAGCTCTGATTTTATTACATTATGATTTTTACGCCGTCTCAAATATTTACTATGGTTTTTGTTGAACATACCATGTTGACAAGACCGGATAAATGAAAAACTTGATAAATCATATTTGGCTTCAACCATTTAACAACAAACAATAAGGAGGGATAAAAACATATATTAAAGCTAACGTGAAAAATATAGCCCTGAAACATGGGAATTCAAAATAAAAATAATTTCAAGTAAAAACGCTAGTTGAAAAATGCTAAAGCTGTATTGTATGTTTTCCAATTAAAATTTCAAATAAACAGGACGGGATGAGCAAATCGGGCGTTCAAATATAGGCATATTTGTAAGTTCGATGTAAATTTTAAATGTAGAAAGGATACAGGAGGAATCATTTGGACACTCTTGATATAATAACATCAACAAGAGTCAACTGTTTTTAAAACAGTTCAACTGTCAGTTTTTGAGTCCTTCTAACACCGTTAATTTCAATGGGCTTCCATGCAGTACCATCTGTAACATTAAAATTACAGAAACAAATGATAAACTGGTGCTTATAGAAACACCAGAAATTATTTTAGTTTCGACGCCACTCCAGCTGTTTGACACGATAACATCTATTGCTCTTCACTAGATGGAGAAAAAACATCGGTTTCTCATCGTACTTACTTTGTTTTTCCGACGTATATCGTGTTTCAAACATCACAAGATTATGTCTTATTGTCCTAAAAAATATTTTACCTATTCCGGGGACATAAATTCTCAGTTCTTGTAACTATTAGGTCCCGACGTGTATGACCGTGAAATTATCGCTTAAATTCGAATAGTCTCCAAAAATACTCCTATAACAAAATCTCTCTGGATTGAATTTTTTTGGACTGTTTCTTATTCTTAGCTATATTATTATACTGCCAATATAAGATATTTACCTATAGGTGAAGCTCTTCATTTAAAAAATTTTGGGTAAAAGATCGAATCTGTGTCTTGGGCCACATAACCTCCAGGAAAGATAATCCCGAAGTTGGATTTTTCGGTGCGTTTAAACTACCCGGTATCGAACCCGAAAATAATTGTGGTCCGTGACGAGCTACAATTTTTGATCTTAGCAATGTTTAAGTCCTTTATATTGCGATTTTGTCTTACAGATGTAGATTGGTAGGGTCGGAATGATTTTATTTGGTCAAAATGTCTGATTTGCCATAAATCGTAAATTGCGTTCATATTTCGGTCAGATATTCTAAGACTAGCTTCTAAACGATAGGGAAATTTAAATTTAATGTGTCACTCCAGTGGAAATATGGTAGGAGAGGCAATTATTCTACACTGCTCAAAAACCTAGCACACAGGTTATTTTCTGGAAGGGCTGGAATCTAAGGTAATTATGCTAATTTAGAAGTAGGAATGTACGTTAATAGTAAATTTAAAAAATGATTGCTTTAAAATTTTAAGCTTTTGTGCTCCTTGGATTTCTTTTACCTAACATTTTATCGAAGTACAAAAACTGTCAAGCCAAAGTTTGGAAACGTTGTTCTGAAAAGTTTGTTTAACTAATAGTTTAAATAAGTTCAAGTTTAAATAAGTGTTAAATAATTGCTGTCGTAATTTCTCCTTAGCTTCCTACAAATAAATTTCCTGCTTTCAAAAACAATTTCAAGGATTTGTTGGCGTTCATTCTGACCACACAAATGTTTTGTAAAAGTTATTATCAATTTCAAAATTTTAAATCAAAATTACTGGTTTGTACGGTAAATTGGAGAGCAAACTTTAATTTCAAATCGAATTTATGTTGGCTAAGTGACAACAAAAGAAGCAAAAGTAGTGAATTCAGTTTTTTAAAAGAAGGACTTCAATTAATTTATGATTAAACGTTTTGATTCGCAAAATTAATTAGTAAAAAATATTTTTACGAAATCTGTAAATAAAAATTGAATTAATTTTAAAATATTTTAGCACTGACGCCACACAGGATATTGTATCGAAAAAAAATCCTTGCGTTATCTAGTTGCTTTTTTCAAATTGTTGAATATTTCAAGGGTATGTCAATTTGAAAATGCCCGGCATTTTGGGCAACTTGCCCGCTCAAATTGTCAGGGCATTTTGGGCATTTTCATTTCAGGGTGAGGGGGGCATAATAGGGCATTTTCATCGCGGAAAAATTGGGCATTTTGGGCAGAATCGTGGAATATATTAGCACAATCGAAATTACCTTGAAAATTTTATTAGATTTGTCATTATGTTGACGAAGTTAATTCAACTGGTGATGAAATACGTTAGAATACCATTTGTGTTTCTGTCGGTATTGGGAATAACCGAACTTGCAATAATTACAATTATACTTGATAATGCAAGTACTAGTAATGCCGTAACTGGTACTTGCAAAAACGCGACATTTAAATCATGCAAATAACCCAAGTTGAACTTGCAATTAGTTAATACTTTACTTGCAGTTAGTAAGGCAATTGCAAAAACACTTGGATGTAATTGCACCGATAAGTAAAATTGCAAGCAAATATATACAGTATAAATCTTCAGCGAAGAGGCAAAATGATCTGCATTTTTGATTCGTGGCAAGACGATATACATGTTGTGCCACTAAATTGAACAAAATGTATTAAATAAAATGATCTAGATGCAATGCATAATGAAACAGAGATGAGCAAATGAAATATACTTTCTTTAAACCTTCCAAGTCTAAAATATTGTAATATTTCATCCTTCAGCATATCTTTACAAGAAACCCTTAAAATATCAGTCCAATATTTTAATAATTTCGAAGCTAAACAAAAATTCACTTAGATAAATTTGCCTCCTCACCAACGAAATTGTACAATCAGTACAGTAATTACACTCGTTGAGACAATACTATTGATTATTACATATTTACATTAGTTATTAGAGCGTAATGGCATATTGAGGCATTTTGTGGAATTTTGCGCGCAAATTCGAAACTGTTGCAATTAACTTGGTAAGTATTTTTTAAATTGCAACGTAAATAATTACGTGACAAGTAAATGGAAACTGAAACTTCGAATCCAGTTTTGTTTAAATAAGGTTTTTAATTAATTTCTGATCAACCCGTTTATAATATTACTGTAAAAAATAATTAGTAAAAACATAGGTCTTTGAAATATACAAATAAAACTTGTCCCGGAATTACTTTCAAAATATTTCAGCATTAACGCCAAGATATTTTAAGCGCAACCTTTTTTTCCTAGTAAACCTAAAACCAGAGGCCTAAGACACATGTTTTGAAAATGTTAAGATCAAAGATGTAAAGGATTTTGCCATTCCTTTACGTTATAGGTATTATTCATTATATGCTTGTAAGGCATAGGTATATATGAGATACACAAACACAAATACACTTGCAATGTACGGATGATATGGGCTCAGCCCGAAAAGATTCCTGAATAAAGAATTAAATAAATAAATAAATATATATGAGATACAATGTTGGGATACTAAAACACAGTTCCATTGCACCTTACTCCATTTCTCACTTCGGTGCATCATACAGTTCATTCTTATAACTATTGAATGTTGAGCTAACCCTAATATACAATTATGTATTTAGATAAGAAATACAGAATACTCTGTTAATATAATTTATGCATTATGTTGAAAAAGCTTCTGAAGAATTACATGGGAAATATTGTATTAAGTATATTTGTCATTTACTCAATATGGAAATTTCTGCTAAATGCAATAATAATATTGAAAGTTCATGAACTCTCAAAGTGTATACTTTTGAACAATTCTCTCTAGTATATAAAGAAGAGAATTTCCAATGCTAAAGGTTGATTCTTATTTTGTTGCTTGTCCAGGAATATTCTTTAAATAAAATATTCACATTACAAGATTCAAGTAATAAATTTAGACCTGGAATTGTAGATTTGTTATATCTCATAATATTTCTCTACAAAGATTCAATAATTGCCTAGTTTTAAGCAATCTATTCTATAATATAAATGCAAACTGAATCTTCGCGTCTGTGTCTTTTGACTATTTTCTGTAGTTATTTAAGATTTTAATCTACTAATCTTTAACCTGAATAGAAAATCATTTTGATTAAAGTCGTATTTCTTAAACTTGTCATTTTAATTTAGTTTTCTTGTTGTGAGATCAGACTAGTGAAATCAGACCTAGAATTACGAAACTTAACACTTATAACTAATTAACACCAATAATTATTAAATAATATTTATGGCTCAAGTATGCAGGCCCGTAATGTAAGTAGCGTACTAATAAATGGATGAAGTTTCGTAGATATTTTAGAGCAAACATATTTATTACTGACTTGCTAGCCTCCTAAACTTAGACCTTCTCACTTAACTGCTAGATTCAAAACTGTCCTACTTGCTAGCTTAAATCATACTGATGAGTCACGAGACACACCGAGTTGGGACTCCACTCATTCGCAATCATCCCAATGTCACATCATCCATACTTTTAAAATAGACATAGGATTATGTAGAAATATGGGCAGGCTAGACCGTATACTAATATTATAAGTTAGTGGGCAACTACAGGACTGTCACCTGACATCTTCCCCGGGTGGGGGTTATGTGCGTCCCCGCACAATGGAAAGCTGGGAATAGAAAGTAGAGTGCGCACATAGACCACACGGTCTTAAGTAAATATAAGGCTATTTTGACTACAAAATATAAGTGGTAGGCCAACGGGCAATATAATTAATATAAGGAGCAAATACATAGGCTAATGCTAACAGGCCTACACATCTAATGCATACAGGCATTACTAAATACAAGCACTACAACACTACACGAAATCAAATTCACACATTAAATCATACAGCAATCATCAAAGCATCAAATAATTATAGCACAATACCAATAAAATGTGGTCACATAGCAAATAAAGTAATCAGCATCGAGAAAGGCACCCGGAAGTCGGAAGAAGTGAACTTCATTATGACTACGAGGATAGAAGGGGCATCGTGCACTGGCATAGCGGACGACGTTCCCACGGCACTCGAAGCATCCGGCATGGTCCCGAAGAAAATGCGGTCCCAAACAAGCATGATCGTCAGAGGTCACAAATCCACACACTGGCAGAGTAAATTCCATGACGTCGGCGGGACTGCGTGGAATCCAGCCCAAAAGAGCGTGGCGATCATCAATTGGCGGCGTAATGCGAACGGGACTTTTTATTGTAAACCCCTTTCGGCGGATCTCAGCCGTAAATTTGTGTTGTATTTGTCGAATGGCTGGAACCGTACCCGTAATTCGGATCTGACGACATGTGGTGCCGAATTGCTTCGGATCCAAAATAATCACGCACTTGATTTCCCATCAGAGTGGCTGCATGTCCTCGCCCCACTGGGCAAACAAAAACATCATCTAAGACATACTTAGGAAACAAAAGGGAAGTGTAAACCTCATTGGAGGGCGTAGCCGAAATCCAAGCGGGAAAAGCTGGTCCCTGATTTGCGGGGAAGCATCCCCATTTACGCGTTGATCGGGATGGACTGTCGAAACGTCCTTGGGAGCTCCTTTAATATACGAGGTCGGAGCAGTTGTAACCAGATCAGGGGTACCAGCAGTCCAAGACGGTTTCTGAACACCCGGAGCGGGAGAGACGTCTCGAGCAGCGGAGGTATATTTACCAGAGCCACTCGTGGAATCCGAATAGTGATCCCGAATCGCCAGTAAATATCGTCGGATCAGAATACATAACTCCCGTTCACGCCCGATCCCATCAGCCGAAGGAAGTTAATCCACTAAAGTACGGATTTGATTACTCCAAGAAATAGGATCGCCCTCCTCAAAAGTCGTAACAATCATGAAGCCAGGTCTCTCTATCAAAAAGGCATCGACCATTTCCCCCATGTGCGTGAAGTCACAGTAACAGAGACCTCCAATTCATCCTCAGCAGAAGTCACTAAGTGGCGGACCAGATCGGCCATCGTCCGAATCTCCTTAATCACTCGAACGGCCTGATTCTTAGAGAATTCCATTCTGACATAAGAAACAAATCAGAAACATCATCATATTTATATAAATAATAATATTATTAATATAGACACAAAAATCAAAGTTATAATGGTAAATAAAAAAAGGCACGAACATAGCAAGAAGAGAGCCACACACCCGTAGAGAACTGGTGCCTTTCAAAGACTTGTAATAGGATAATAGTTTGTCTAATTGGCATTATCTCTGAGTAAAACCTTTCCCATGTCTCGATTGTGATTGCATTACTGCAGTCACACCCTGTCTTGCGTATAGAATTTATGGTGCGCCAAAATGTACTTACGCGTTTGCAGTCAGATATTAGTGTCTGCATTAAATTAAAACTGTCAGCTTTCTTAGATTTAATCAGAGCTTGGAATTCTTTCTTGTATATATTGTAATACGCACGACTTTCCCTAGACTTAAAGGAACGATACAATTTGTAGGACTTTCTAACGTTTTACATAGCACCCTGCATTCATTGTCATACCAGGCTTTGTTTTTAACCAGCAGTGGGCAAAACGGTACATCTTTAATGAAATTTAACTCCATTGTTGAATGGGCAATTATATTAACTAATTCTGCGTGCGAACCGATTTGCATTATATTATTTTTAAGTGTTTCAATTAGTTGAATAAAGTTATTCCCTAGACAATCAATTTTTTTCCTTTTCGTGCTAACGGCTATTACTGTTTCGCTACGTAAATTTATTTCAAGATGACATGGTAGGTGATCACTTAAGTTTAAATCCCCAACAAAAAAATCGTGTATATATTTACATGATAATTTATTTATAATACAAAGGTCTACAATACTGCAACCTTTATCGACATATGTATATTCTCTCTGACTATCTGATGCACTCCTCCCGTTCACCACTATTAAATCTAATTTGTCCAAAAGGTTTGTGAGGTAGCTACCATTGCTGTTACATTTATCATCGTGAGAGTTTCTAGTATAATTTAAATTTATATTATCCAAAAGACGAGTCATGTGCGGAATCTGGTTCATATTAACTATTCGACAGTTGAGATCCCCTACAATAATAATGTTGTCACAGATATGGTTAATTAAGAAGTCGGAGAGATCATCTAGGATAGACACATGACATTGTGGTGGATAGTAGCAGCAGACAAGGGGGACATTTGAAGTCTTGTGTGTTGCTGTGCACGCGAGAAAATAAGACACGATAAGTTTGGATGAGAATGTATCTTTGGATACGAACATAGAGATTCCCCCGCTTGGACGTCCTACCTTGTTTAATCTCGACGCTGTCACACTATAAGAGTTATAGTGAGAGAACAAAGATGGGTAACTTATCCCCAGACTTGATAATCAAATATCTCCATGATTTCATACTGAAATTCAGAGACTGGTCGTCGGCAATAATACACTTTCCAGATTCGATAGCAAAGTTCCGTACTCTTCTTTGGTCCACTGATAGCTCTTGTTGGATGTAAAATTCAGTACCTTTGATCTTCGAGGAATTTTTTAGCAGAGATCTGACAGTTGCACCTGAATTAAACCTACACTTTACAGCAGAATTAGTACGCCATGGTATTATTTTAGCATCTTCGACACAATTCAAATCTATACCAGTTAAATTAAGCACTTTTTCTACTTCAATCATTATTTGATCTTTCGAAGCATCTTTTGGGATTTTGATACCGGAGATGATACTGTACCGTAAATTTTCGATGTTTCACTGGGCCAGGATTTCATTTCTCAGATGAATAATCTCGGCATCCTGTCTCTTGTTATGAACGTTGTCTTTGGTTTCAATCTCATCAAGCTTCTTTTTGTGGGAGTCCGTGGTTGTTTCTAAAGCTAAAATACGTTGGGAGTGTGCAATGACCACGGATTTGACCTCTTTAACATCCTTCGATAGGGCTTCCACGTCTTGAGAAAGTTTTTTCAACGTGATTTTGGCCTCTTTGGAGTCCTTCTGAGGGTCAAGTAGGATGTAGATCATTCTCTTCTTTTCGTTTGTCTTGTCATTTGGAGTCATAGTATCTTCCTCGAATTCGACCGTTTCTGCAACATTATTAATAGTCCTCGTAGTGGCAAGGTCAATTCGGCATTCACTCACATTTGTATGGTTTCTTCTCGTGTTTCTTTTGTCAGCCATTACGTTTATACAAGAAAAGTGTAAAAAATTACTAGCCTTATGGGAAGCCCGGGATGCACCTGCAGCTTTTGCCTTGAGCCAACAGTAAAATTGTCAACTAAATGACCTGGTGCACCCGGGCGAAGTTGATTCAAGTAGAAAATTTGCCACTTATGACTGCCGGTTGCAAGATTTAGATAAAGAAACTTTTCCGAGTATATGGAGTGTACATATAGACAACGACTTTGGTATGAAGGTTGACCGATAAGAAGGGGTTTACTGAAAAGTCGTGGACCCCATTTGCAATGATGTACATATACGTTTATGCAAATTGTAGAAGAGAACGCACAGATAGAACCACAAGGAGAAAAACTTAAACTGATAAGCTAGCAGACAAAAGTACGTCTAATTCCTTTGGATGCTTGGACTGAACTCGATTCCTCGGGATAATAAGGCTAATGGTTTTGTAGTCGGACCCGGAGGATTCATTAGATGTATCTTGAGAGGAGGGGAGGGAGAGAAATGCTAGGTGATTTTTAAGGGGTTGCTCATCTAAGAGTTTGGTTGAAAGCAACACGCCTTCTGCTTGAGCAATTATTTGTTGCAATGGCTCCAGTCGATCATATAAATCGATCCGAACCACTGTATCTGGTTAAATAGGTCGGGCATATGCTGTTGAATTGTGCTCTTGAATGGCACAAGTAAAACAAAACTTCTTGGGCAAGGAGACAATTTTCATCGTAAGTACTTGGTGTAGTTTCTTGAATCGTTCCCATCCTGAAGAAGGGGAGTAATTACGGAGATCATCCAAGTCCAAAACTAACTGGAAGTCTTCATAGTATCATAAATTGGGATTTCAGTACGAGTGTCAAAGACGAACACTTTTAGGGAGTGGTGGGAATTTTTATTGGTGAGTAGCAGGAAATACTGAAACCACTCAGCCCTATAATTTCCCAGGACAAATTCGGAAGGAAGGAGTTTAATTCGTTGCTCCTGAACCTCATTGAAATAGGCCAGATACCACTCATTGAATGATCTTCCATCCCCTCAAACCGATCCGAAAGATTGGTGCGGATATGCCTGTTAAACGGGCAGGTAACACACGGGCCCACTTATGTAGAAGCCGTTGAGCCATGGAAAAACTGCACGGCCGAAAAAGCGGGTAAGGTTTACTATATTTTATAATAGCAATTAAATATACAGTCCTGTATTTCAGTACTGATAATCAATTTACACTAATAATATAATTGTATTTATCAGAATTGTACAGGTAACTATTAAATTGCTGAACTTACGTCTCCGTGTCTGGGGTAACGTGTAAACGTTTCAAGTAAAGGATCCAGAAGAGCAGTTCGAAGGGAACCAAGAGAAGCAGTCTCAACTTAAATGGAGAGCGAAAATGGAGTCCGCCTTTAACAGGTCCGCCTCACGCAGTTGGTGACTGATAATTGGAAGGTAATTATGAAAAAAGAAGAATTCCTTCCCCAAAGAGAAATTTCCATAAATGAAAGGACGGATGACCCGGGTCTGGAAGACACTTATGTGAGGTCATATATGTACATCCTATACGTGTGTCTATAGCATAATCTATAGACTTCGTATAAGTGTAAATGTTTGTGTATGTATATATTAAAAATCGGCTCGGGATATACGCCGCGCAAGGCACTTGTCGGCCAACGTGTAAACAAATGGCGCTCCGCTAGGTACATACCTACTGGAAGGATAGCGTAAGTTAGCGTGCGTCTGAAAGCTGCAGATGGGCTCGTCTCTACTTACATACATCCTTGCTAATGTTAGATATAGGTAATAAGGTTAACATAAGTTTCCGACATCCGGAGTTACCTTGCTCTGCATGCTTAAGCATACAGAGCTTTTCTTATGTCGCTATGGAAATACCATTGTATTTATTTGTTATTTATTCATGTACTTATTTGTTATTCATTTATGTACTTATTATCGATGATACTATTTCTATTGTAAAATATCTATTTTTATTGGATACATCAATGTTTTAGATAAGATGCTATGAAATGTTACTATAGATAAAATATAATATTTGGAATGACTCTCTTCACTTGTCAAGGCATCAACTAATTTTCTCGACTGTGGTTATCTCCGTGGCTATGAGAATATTCTCTCCTATTTTTTTGTAATAAGTATTACTACAGTTAGTGTTGAGGATTATTCCTAATAATTATACGTGTACTTATCCCTTCCTAAGCCCTACATTTATTTTAATAAAAGTTATCGATTATTCCATTCATTCAACTCCGGACCTCACCATTTTATTACCTCGCTCATCCTCCACTCATCTCGACTTCACAATATGTAGGTATCTGTCATGATAAATGTGCACGTCCTGGCTGACTGAACAAGTGCATTCAAAACAGAATAGGAATTAATAAAACGTACTTAGTGGCTTTAAATAATGAGATTATTCGAGATTATGTATTATTTTTTGAGAATGTAAGTAGGATTTTCATATAAAATCCATAAATGTGGTGTGCCTGTGCCCCTATAATAAATTACATTTAGTTAAATTATGTAAATTATTTAGCATTTCCACAATCATTTTGGGTCAAAAATTAGGGATATTCTTAGGAAATTTTTAGGACAAGTAAGGAATAAATCTGGAAATACTCCTAATTTATATAAAGCTCAAAATAAACCACACCCTTGACATTCCCAAAATTTAAATGAAATTTTTACTGAAACTCCTAACACTGTTCAAATGAAACGCTGGAGCAATGTCCCAAAGAAAATATTCAAAATGATATTATTTTAGCGGGATCTCATTTTTAATGAAACGTTCCCGTGCATTAATTATTATTTAACTGGGACCACTAATCATGTCATACTTATATGAATTTAAACGTTTTCCAAAATTAGCATATAAAACGACAAAAAGACACTAAACCCTAGAGCATTCCCAGCTCATTTTTACGGATATCTGGAGACTGGAAGAGATCTGTTTTTGTCATTTGGTGTCCACTGCGCCGGACTTTAGGAGATCGTACGTCCGCAGCCTACTTCGTCTATAGTTTCGATGAGCCACGGCCTTGGCCGCTGGGCGAGCTAAAATGGGGTTTAATTGCAGCTCTGGAATGGAGCTCCTATTGCTCTTGCGGGAGTCCGTAGATGATTTGCTGGAACCGAAACTTATCGCAACCATTTTAAAGACTAGGTGGTTGTACAAAGCTTTCGGAAAATTCTCATGAGACCCTTTGACAACTGCCCGTTTCGAAATCGGACTAGCAGAGGTGACAGGTTTGACCTCTGGGGCGGAGTTTCTGCGATAGTTTGAGGGGCATTTTTAACGAATGTGGAGCCGACCTTAGGAGTTAAGTCTCTCAAGAGTTAAGACAGTCTCTCAAGATATGTGATGAGTCTGAGGTAGATTTTGACGTGGTAACGGGTATGCCCGTTCTTCCACCGCGTTTGGCGTATTGTTGCCCCGCAACAACGGAAGGATCGATAGGGTTGACTGTCGGCACGGACCTAGAAGAAATAAAAAGAGTATTAGTACCGCACGGTGGTGTATGCTTTTACCGTGTGGGACAGTGAACATCTGTCAATTTGTCGACCTTAATGGGAGAGGGCGGAGCTATAGCTCCGGAAGGCTAAACTGCCGGGGCACTAGCGGTGCGTTAGCCCCAGCCTTGCTATTGTAAATGGTACGTCCACCTTGATTCAAGCGCTTATGCGTTGTTTGAGAGGAAGTAACCTCTGCCATTGGCGGAGAAGCCCGAAAACGTTTACGGGTAACAGAGGTAAGTTTAGTCAACTGAAGTGAGGCCTTACAGCTCGATAAACGATTGGGTGTTTGGGTATCATTAGATGGCAATGAGGAAGGCCCAGTATCTTAGGGCTCGTAAGTACGGCGGTATGGGGTCCAGTCCATTTGGTGAGACGGGGACACGTGGGCCTGAGTAGAAGCAAAAATTTTTTGAACGGATATAGAATCTAATGGAGTATGTCTATCCACGGAACTCTTAGTGTTGTAAGGAAGGATCGGAGATGAAGGTGAATGTGTTGATGTTACTGGTGGGCACCCTTCTGTCCCATTATGTAAATCATGAGCAGATGAGTGAAACAGTGGATCAACAAATTCATGGGAATCAGGATGGTCAAAAGATTGCAATATGGTTTCAGAACCCTGAGCCGAGGTAAATAAATCAACCGTTTAGTTCTGTGCGGGACGAGGAGAGTGGACGAGAGAGTCAACTGTTGTTCCACTTTGACTAGATCCCGATGAACTCACCGGCTGTAACAGTTCCTCTGGAATAGGCAAAACTTGAGGTTTTGGGGGGGTAAAGTAACGACAGTGGTTATTAGGCAAGTCGGAACGATCTTGTAGTCAATGCTAGCTGGATGTGGAGAATCATCTGTAGAAATAGAATTAAATGTTTCGAGTAAATTAGTACACATTTGGTCGGTAAATTGGGGACTTTTGGGTTGAGAAAATATCTCCGTTCGAGAATTCGACGGGAACGTGAATTCAGAAGTATGAGTCGGATAATGGATTTTAAATTAGTTTTAGGTAGAACAGTTACAGTAAATGTTTCCTCCTGTTTCGACGGTGGGAAAAATGAATTAAGTAAAGAAGTACGTAGATCAATAGACGGAGGACTACTTAAATCTGTAGTGTCTACCACCTGGGAGCTGGAAAGACATTAACGATTGGTACTTGACCTTTAGTGACATTAAGGGTCATTTGAGGCTCGCCAGTATCGGGGGTGGGAATTGAACCCCCCGAGTCAAAAGGAAATGTAGTTGGAATTAATGAACAACGTGACTCAGCCTAAACTGGAGGGGGTTAGGGTGGTGTTCAGGTTGCTACACTCTCACTCAAATCCGCACTCAGCTCACGAATTTCTGAGTGCGAGTGAAGTTTTGGTATTCAGGTTGAGCTTTCTCAACCTGCACTCAGTGAGTGCACCCCCGTCATTCTTGTTATTTTTCTGATTCACTTATCGTAATAAGATTTTTAAGCCACTTAGTCATTCAAATCGCAATTTATTGCATTTTTCAGCCATCCGTTCACCGAATCATAATCTAAGTATGTACAATTTTGGTTTCGTTGCAGTCTCGATTCATTAAATTTCCAAACTAAATCAACGTTCAATCAGTGAGTTTTTTAGTTCTTTGAAAGTTTTATGGTATCGCAAAATTTGGGGCTCATTTAAAAAATTTCTAAACACAGCATTTATCTCGCCTGGTTTCGTCTAATATTTAGTTCCAATACTAGTTTTTGTGGTAGTTAATACTTTTATGTATGTATTTAAAAGATTTATCAAATCCTTTGGAACTTTTCAGTAAAAATTAATTTCTGGAGAGATTTCGATTTAAGGATACTCTTGTTTGCGCGGTCATGTTACCGATTGACACAACTCAGTTTTTCAGATATTTTGCATTAAGATGGTTGGCCACTGGGTCATTCCAATCAGTAATACAGTTTTCATTTAAAAACCATCTGTTCCTCGAATCATATTAAAAATATTTACAATTGTGGGTTGAATGTTGAAGGGTGGGAGTTGACTTGTATTGACAATTTTTCCATACCTTTTCTTTGGCATCGTTGAAAACTATTGGTTTTCCTGTTATCACAACGTTTTCATGGGATTTCACTGTGGAAATTAAAAATCCTCGTTGGGATATACCTAAAGGAGGAAACTAACTTGTAAAAAATTTGATGTTTTTTGGGAGAATTATTGTAGGTAGTTTGTGTCCTTTTGTGTGTGAAAATTAAAATACAGTCAACTCTCTCTATAACGGATATTCTGGGGACTGTCATATTTTGTCCGCTATAAAGATTGTCCCTTATAGGCTTATAACGGAATTATATCCACTATAAAGAAAGCACACTAACGTATTCAAAAAGTAACTACACATGCTTATTAAAAATTGATAAATCACTAAAAATACAAGTAGTTGTTAGATTTGTTAATTTTTGGTATGTAACCACTTCAATTCTTGATATCCAACTCCAAAAATCTTTCGAACGGTTGTTACGACTTCAATTCTTGAAATCCAACTCCAAAAATCTTTAAAAAGAACTTGACAAATTCTTTTTTCAATACACTTTACTCTCTTATTTGCCGGATTGTATTTCAAAAATTATTCAAGGTTTTGCGTTTAGTGCTGCAAATTTTAAAGTCACGTATTTCTTGATTTTAATTAGTGGTCAATAAATATTAATAAATTTATACCATATTGTCGGAATAGTTCACATTCAATCTCCCGAGACATCGTGGTTAACTGGAAACTGAAGTGCAAAAATAAGCTTAGTATGCAGTTTCCACGTTTTATTTCCAAATTCTGGTGGAAGCGACTGCACACATACCAATTATTTTTTGAAAATCCGTTATAGAATTTGTGTACCACTCCACCGTACCTTGAAATATGTTCCCTTATAGGGAGTTTTCCATTATAAACATATCCCTTATAAGCCGAGTCTTATACATGTAGTTATATGTGCATTTTGCCGGGACCAACCAATTATGTCCCTTATAGTGAGTTTTCCCTTATAGAGTACTCCCTTATAGAGAGATTTGACTGTAATAAATTGTGTTCTTCTTCGAATGAAGAGCGTTTGTTTAAATACATTTTTATTTAATTCCGGTAACTACTTATACATAATTACTTCGCATGTTTCCCAGCTGTAAGGGGTCACTACCGTGAGTGCTGGTGTAAAAAAGGAGAACTTGTATTCCATTGCCACTAGTACTCACACTCATTCTCCGACTCACACTCAAGCTAGTTCTGGTGTTAGTGTGAGTATTTAAATGTAACTTGAATACCACCGTTAGAGTAGCCAAAACCCCAACAATGGAGCTTATGCAGAGATCCTATGGTAAACGTTTAGCATGTGAACATTTGTTTTCGGACATAGCGTAGAAGTGGTGTTTCATTTGCAAAATGCGGTGGATATTTCTTTGGGACTAATTTTTTGTGACAGTTCTTTTACCTCCATCAATTTTTACCAAAGCTCATGGTTTTTGAAACGTCTGGTGTGAAATTGTTTAATGGTTAAAAGTCAAGGTATCTTGCATTAAAAATCGTGGGGTTGCACTGATTGAGGATTTAAGTTACTCTGACGAAGGAAGACGTACGAAGCAGTTTAAGCAAAATCCCATTTTGCTTCCCTTTGTTTGCTCGTATTCTCAAACTTCGACACATGTCAATGACGGAAATTTGAGAAAATCTGGAGCTACATTTTTTAACCCGAGGTTTCCTCCTTAACAATGATATGACTTATTAGGGAAATATAATTAAATTAGCTTAGCTCTTATTTCAGCTAATGGAGAATTCTTCATTAATTTTTGGATTCATGATATGATTTTAAACTAAAGGATCGGGTTTATCATAGTTGAGCATTTGATATTTAAAATTTTTAAATTTACCACAGGCATCAAAATGTGGATTTTAACTTTTATGGGAAAATGATTCAATTTATACATTTTATTTCGTCTATAGATTGGAAAGATAGTTTCTCGAAAAATTAAATGTAGGTACATAAGCGCGGACACATTATGCACAGGCGTTTTAAAAATTTCATGTCCAACATGAGCTCCGACTCAGAATCGAATTTCAGCTGAACGTTTGAATTAACAAAGTGACACACCTAAAATGTCCTTGTCCAACTTTCCCCCGATTGTGCTGTTCTCTCCCGGAAACGAAAATGTTCAAAGTTCTAGGGCATTTTCAAATCGACAATGAGTACACAACAGCTTCAAAATTTATTTTTGAATTACCCAAGCGTCGATGCCATTCAATAACTTTTGACGGGACGGTTGAGTAATATCTCACAAGAAAACAGTTTAGGTAATTTCATTGAAATCTGCAGAAGGACAGAAAGTGGCAGAATTTGTTTTCAGAAATAGTTGAAGAACACTCAACAGTAAATGAGAAAGTTCCGGGAAAATATAAAAATAAGAAAAAAAGTAAAAATTCATAAAATGATCTTAACGGTAAACAAAATGTGTCAAAATATAACTAAAAATTGTAAAAAAAATTTTATTGTTTTTTAAATATGTATTATTATTATAGATTTTATTGTTCGTCAGCTATTCTCTATTGAAGTTTAAAAAATGCCACAAATTTTGTTTTGGCGTGAAATTTGAAAGACAAAACTTTAAATGGAAATTAGCAAAGGGAATTCTAACAAGTACCCACTTATTGTTAGTGTAAATAAATGATCAATTAAGACGCCATTACAAATATTATTCGGATGGACCTTAAGTTTTGAGAAAAGATACAGTCGAATCTGTTTATAACGACATCGATAAATCTCCAAAAAAAAGTGTTATAAGGGAACGACGTTATAGAGGCACATAAAATAAATAAGGGTTTAATTGGAAATTTTTCGTTTTTAAGTTGGAGTCATGTCTCGTTTCATTTAAGTAGCACATACTCTGCAGAATAAGGAAAAAAATAGGATATTTTAATTAATAAATAAAGTATTAGATTTAGAAAGTATTAGAAGATGCAACAAGCTAGATACCATACGATGTATACACGTTGATGTATTATGCTTGATTTTTTTTGTAATATTAAGCCTTAAATCTGCAAATCTTTAACCGGAATAGAAAATTCAGTTTGTATCAATACAAATTTATTAAAATTGTCGTTTTAATGAAATGTTGTGGTAATTTGAAAATCTTTATTATTGTTTAGATTTGTGACATGATTTTAAAATAAAGGATTGAAAGCCTAATAAATAAACATTTAATTTTTAAAATTCTAAAATGTATGCAGGATATCAAAGTTTGGGCAACTTTTGCAATTTTTATGGGAAAATATTCCAATTAGTTTCAGGTGCACAGGGACAAGGAAATAAATATCGAAAGATTGGATTTCGCCAATATTATAATCGGAAAGTTACGTTGTAAGTTAAATTGTTAAGTTTTAAGTTTATATGAACCGTCAAGTTTAAAGACCACTGTATTTATTCCCAGTAATAATGGACTTCCTTGGAGGGAGTTTGCTTGGATGCATTCTAGACTTAATATTAGTTACAAGACAGTATATGCCTGGGTCAAATTTAAATTTACGGACGGCAAAAATAGATAGTCAGGTTTGGTAAGAAAATTTGACAAAATTGGGTTGGTCAGAAAAGGGTAAGAGTTTCTAAGTGAAGATCCCAACACTAGCGCTTCTGCACAGATCCTGTGGTAATTGTTAAGAACATTTAATTAGACACTCACGTGAGCACACTCTAATTTAATATCCGCTAAAATTCATAAAGTGCCAAATAAAGTACGAAGTAACACCAACATAAAATGAGTTAGTGCAGGAAGTGGCTTTTTCGTTACGACTTTAACGCCGTCGGAATTATTCAACGACTGCACAGAATTCACACAGGCAGATAAACTGCCATAGATCTACAATCAACTTGTTAAGGTCCATGAACATAACTACTTATGTACATACGTACGGAACTCGAAAGTATCTCTTCCGACCGACAATGACACTTCCTGCAAACGAATGTCAGAAGTGTTCTAAACTCTGAAACAATTCCTAAAATATTAGTAAACAATTGATAACTTTTTTAAAGAGCTTTTCCTTTATATATATATATATATATATATATATATATATATGTATATATCTATATATATGTATATATCTATATATATATATATATATATATATATATAAAGCTCTAATTCCTGTACTCATGGATCCATAATTTTTGAGCTAGGGATGAAACAAATTTTCTGAGAATCTGGAAAAAGATTTGCTAAATTATGGAGAAATTGGATATTTAGAACTACCCTTCCTAACAGGGAATTTATAGGCCCATGTTTTTATTACTGTAACAAACAAATATGGAAGGAAAAGGTGTAGAATGAACGATTAAGAGCAAGCAAGTTCAAAAGTTGAAATAAATGATCAATTAAGAGAGCTTTGAAAATATTACTTAGATGGAGATTAAGTTCAGCGACAAGATATTTTTCCAAAATGGCTCTATGTTTCCTTTAATTTTTGAGCAAAATAAAATGTTAAGTCCGTCACAAGTCAAATAAGATCCCTGACCACATTCAAGTATGCACTTTAAAAATAGCTTGGACCGTAAATACTATGTTAATTTAACTAATGCGTTCATTATAAAAAAGTTAATTTTAAATTTAAATATACTTGTTTTTAAAATTGAAGCTTTCATACTCCTTAATTTCCTTTTACATAAAATTTTAATTGGGTGCTAAAATTATCAACCTAAAAGTTTGTAAACAATGTTACTAAATTTGAGTTTTAAGTTAATAAAGTAGTAGAGGCTTATTTCGTTCGAACGTTGTTTTAATTTGTTTGATTTATAACAAGTGACCTGTGTTTTGAAGCCACTGTAGATTTTGACTGAATATTGGTTATGAAGGATAATTGACGCATATATAAATTGTTCCCTCGGCAATTCCAGCAACGTCCTTAATCCGATTCATTCAGAAAATTTGAATTCCCGTCAGACTTTTCAAATTTCTCCTGTAAATTTCTCACACACAGAATTGTCCTCCTTTAGAATCTTATGAGTTACTAGAAAATTGGAATTAAATTACATCATGGCTAATTGGAAATCAATTTGAGTTTTACAAACATTTCAGATATGGATTGTTGGAATTATAAAACATGCAGGATTGCTGAATGTGTAGCTAAGTCAGAAATTTCAACTAATTTCAGACCTAAAAGATATTTTTAATATTCATATTTGACCCAGTAATTTATATTCTTTGAGGTTTTCAAAATTAATCAAATTCAACAACTACTACGAAAATTACGAATGTATTTTAAATTTCAAATTTAAATTTGTGACTTTCCTCTCGGTGGCATTCGCTGAAAATTGTTTGTTAACACAGTACCGAAAATCAAAATTTGAAAAGTGTTTCAAATGTGAGGCGGGCATACAATGACTTTTACTCGCCATTTCCCTAAGAATATATCTGTATTCTGAATATTAATAACTAATGCTATTTCGAAGTTTGAATTTGTAAACAGTAGAAACGGCCTATGTTCAACAAATTGCGAGCATTGAATTTGCTGTTTTACCACCTATTGAAAATTCATTTTGCACATTAGACCCAAAGATTTTGGCTGTACGAGTTCACATGTAGAAAACAAATCACACTCAGAAAATTATTACCATCCCGATTTTTAGATTTGTTTTCAAATTGTTGTTTCAAAAACTCTTGTCCGATGAGTCAGGGAAGTGGAATTTGATTCAGAAACTATTTGAAGAAAAATTTCTAATTTCGGATGAAAACCATTGAAAATAATAAATAACTTTGTCTTCAGAATGTTTTAGTAAAATGATTATGTCAGATTCAAAGGAATCCCAATGAATTGCATTGCCAGTGGTTTAAGTATTTTTACGCGGTTTCAAGTATTGATGTGTTCCCGTCACCAGGTACGAAATAGATTAAATTTCAAGAAACAGCAGCCAACTAAATACGGATAATTAAATGAAAAAATTAAATTATTATATTAAAATTAAAATTACTCCTGCTCTAAGTATAAAACCGGATAAAGGAAAAACTTGATAAATCCTATTTTGACTGCTAATAGTTTTTACAAATAATATCGAAATTAATAACATAATAATCTCACTAAACTCACTAAAAATCAACAATAAAGCAGCATGTTCCATGAAAATACTGGAAACGATTTGACAGCAAACAAAACGGTGGATAACTGCACCCATTGAAGTTAAAATGGAAAATAAAACACTAAAACATAGGAAATCAAAATACAAATAATTGCAAGAAACAAAACTACATGAACAATGCTAAAATTGCATTGAATGTTTTCCAATTAAAGTTGTAGATAAACAGGATAGGATAAATTCGGCAGTTCATATATATGCACATTTGTAGGTTCGGTGTAAATCTTAAATGCAGAAAGGATACAGGAGGAATCATTTGGACACTCTTGATATAATGACATCAACAATTGCCGAATATTAAACAGTTAAACAGCCAGTTTTTGAGTCCTTCGAACACCGTTAATTTTAATGGGCTTCCATGCAGTTCCATTTGTAACATTATAATTATTGCAAAAGCAAATGAGTAACTAGTGCTAGTAGCAGCATCAGAAATTATTTTAGTTTCGACGCCACTCCATCTATTTTAAAATATATTGATTGTGATGGTTGATTTGATTAAAAAAATAATCGTAGTGGTGTTTTCCTACCCATTCTGTTTTTCCAACGTAAAGCGTATTTCAAACCACAAAATTATGTCATATTGTCATTAAAAACATTTTACTGATTCCGGGGACACAAATTATCAGTTCTGGTAACTATTAGTCCCAAGATATTTGACCGTGAATTTATCGCTTAAATTTGAATAGTCTCCAAAATGACTCCTATAACACAAATCTCTTTGGATTGAATATTTTTGATTGTTTCATATTCTTAAGTATATTATTTTACTGCAAATAAAATACTTACCTATAGGTGAAACTCTTCATTCAAAGCATTTCGTGAAAAAAATCAAATCTGTGATTTGCGTCACATGACCTTCAGGAAAGACAATTCAGGGAAATCGGATTTATTGGTGGCTGTTTAAACTACCCGGATTAGGACCTGAAATAACTAATTGTGATCGCTGACGATCTACAACGTTTGCTCTTAGATATGTTTAAGTCCTTCATACCAGACGTCCCGGAATGCCAGGGACAGTCCCGGAATGACGGTCTTTGTCCCGTGTCGCGGAAGGATGTATTCCGGGACACGTAAATGTCCCGGAAACGTCAAGCACAAGACGTTATGAAAATTATTAGACATTTTAAGAGAAAAATTAACTATTTCATTCTAGAGGATTTAGATTCAAACTAGAGCACCATGTGCAATCTACATAAAACTAATAAAACCATAAAAATGCGATTACAAAATTCGCTTAATAAGCAGGAAATCCTTAAAACGTTTTACAATAAGTGGAAGGGGTTGTCAATCCAAAAAGTTTATTACGTCGAAATTAAAAAGATTGTCAGAATCCTGCTAGATTTTATCTTATATAACAACTTTCTCTATGAAGAATCTGAGTCTGCTTAATCTCACATGGAAAGTTCCATGCATACAAAGCTAGATAAAGCAGCTGCTGGAAATAAGAAAGTTTATAAGAAGTCCTACTCATTCCTGTTGTATTCTGAGATTCTTGTACAGCCATAAAATTTAGATGGGCAATAAATCAACAGCAGTTGTTAAAAAAGTTCTGGGACCTGCAGCGCAGAAAATATTATTAAATAATTTCAATTCTTCTCCCTATTTCGCGACCAATGGTGATAGATTTTTAGCATATTTATATATTGATTTTCATAAATTTTTGAATCAAACATCAATCATTCCTCAATCAGTAAAATATGAGTAAGCAATGCATTTCTCCAATTAAAGATGGTGTATACAGGAAAAACTCGATACAACGGATTTCCAGGGGACCGGTAAAATTTGTCCGATATACAAAATTTCCGTTGTATGCACATAACGGATTTTATCCGTTATATAATTTCCGAAATGACAAACAAGGCTGATTAGGAATATTGACTTAAATTCATCGAAATACAACATGGAAACACCAGACTGATAATATAATAATTAATTATTCAACTGTAGAAACATTGAATTGATTAAATATAGAAGTACAATAATTTAATAAGTCCATTTTTACGTGAACACTTAAACAATTTCTTCCAAATATCATTCACTCTGGTAGATGCTAGGGCACGATCTTTGAATAGTTGAGTTTGAGAGTTCCCATTTTGAATTTTAATAATACTTGCTTTTTCTCCTAAATTTAAACTCGGTTTGATTTTTCGGACATTTTAGCACTGTGAACAAGTTGCAAGACATAAATCCAAACTAATTAGATGAAACACGTAAGTGTTCAAGAGTTCTTATTCATTCAACCGAAATGTATGTGCAACGATTTGGTCCCAATATGACCATTCACGCTACATACATATACGAGTAACAAACGTTTGAATTGCCTTGGCTAACGATTACATGTTAAAGGGAGCCAATCAAATATTTTGTAATAAATTTCCGCTTAAATTCCGTTATATGCATGCAAAATGTTTCCAAAGGGCTTCAAAGTGTGTCCGTTATAACTAATTTTCCGGCATACAAATGTCCGTTGTATGCAATATTTTTAGCATTGGTTATATGGGAGCCTTGCCGGGACAAATAAATCTGTCCGGTTTAACTAAATATCCGTTGTAGAGCCATCCGTTATATCGAGTTTTTCCTGTATATGGTGACAATTATTACAAACGTAAAATATTTTGGGTAAAACTATTGTAATTGGTAATCAATTAACTGTCTGTATTACATGTAATTAAATTAATTCAACTCTCACGAACTTGCACGAGAATAAATGAAATTCTAGAAAATATCCAAATGTATCCTTTTGAGCTTGGGGAATTTGAATATCTCTTAGGCTCCTATGTTTTTACAAGGAAACAAATTAATCCATATTTTCAGACAAATTACAACGAAATATTTAACTCAATTTTTTATTTACGCTAAGCGTAGCAATTCAAGTATCTACTTTATACTGAAACTGTAAGATGTGATAGAAGAGATATCAATTGAATTCTTGGGAAATACTATATTAGCAGCTTTCACTCACAATCAGAGATATCTCTCCTCTCACTATCCAAAGGCCCTTCCAAGGATCTCATTTGTGATATTTTTAATCTTACTCATATTTGCATTTCCAGGAACAATTTCCTGGTAACTCTCTAATTCATGTTATATTCTCTGTATGGATGATATGGGCGCCGCCCGAAAAGAATCCTAATCCTAATATATCTGAATCTGAATATTTTGAGACAAATCCAAAACATAAATGATAAGAATGTTTTAAAAATTCGTCAACATTCTGTTTCAGAAACTCTTTGAAGAAAATCCACAAATTGTTGCTGCCTATTTAAAATATCACATTATACACAACGATGTGAAAAATATCAATGGATAATGGAGGCTTAGTTTTAAACGTTTTTAGCGAATTTAGCTCGTCTAATCACTACGACCTATTCAAACAGACACATTGCTTTCAGTGACAATATTATGTTTTTGAAAATGGAACTACTTAATTTGAAATCAAAAACATTCTTAGCATATATGGCTTATTTACTAAATCTTGCACTTGTTTTTAAATTAAACAAGGACCAGTTATGCAATGATTTTTGCCTATTAAGTTATGAGGTTTTTATTATGATTAGATCGGTCGGTGCAAAGTGGGGTTTTTTAATAAAGAACAATGTCCTGAACTATTCAAGCTTGTATAGTTCGTGCTGTCAATTCCTGTTAGCAAGGCTTTTGCAGAAAAGTATTTTACCCAGGGTTGGAAAAAACCGGATTTTACCAATAAAGGCCGAGCCAGTGGCAACAACCGGTTTTTATTGGACAATAGATTTATTTGGACAGTATTAATTATGGCCATTTTATACCAACCTATACAACAGCTCCAGAACGGTTAGAACCAGATATGGAAAACTTTATCGCATAACGTTATTGAAAAACGTTATTCACCGAAAATTTGACCTAACGGTTTTTGATAACCAAAACGGAAACTGATACATAAAAATTCAGTTAAACGAAAACAAACGATAAACTGGTTTAATTAAAAACGGAAACGATAACAGAAACGAAAACAATACGATATCATATATAAGTACATTGGAGTAAACTATGTTTTTTTCTTTCTACTTAATGTCCTCCTTCAATTATTAGTTTCCAAAACCTTATCGTATCTTATTACAGTATTAGCACCATTAAAACATATTTTCATTTATGCTTATTGTTAGCCCCATCAAAGCATTTATTCTGACAAGAGCAACACTAAATTTAGTGCACATAGTCGTTCAAGATGTTATTTACAAAGATGGGCAGACAAAGGATCAGTAGTTTTTCAACATTTTGAATTCAGAAGTAAGGATCAAACATCTCCATATTTAGTGGAATTTGTGATTCAGTAGTTCGGGCAAAACGGGTAAATTTTATAGCAAATTTATAAAAATACGGATATTTTTCAAAATACAGTGAGTGTACTGTTGGAAGCTTTTTCCAGTTATGAAAAAATTATGCAGGAAAAAATTTAGTTTGTTTTAAATTTGATTCATTTGATTGGTGGTCTAGATGGTTCAGCTTCCGTTGAAAGATGTAGCTAGAGTAATCATTTGCACCCCATATGTACACTCATTTTAGTGTTGAACGTTAATTATTCTCAGTCCTGGCATTTGTACTTTCTGAAAGACGAAGCAGAACGAAGGACGATGTCCTGAACGCAGTTATGTTCATCCGAACTAATGGATTTTGAATATAAAGCGAAAAATGGTTGTATATGATTTTAATTAGTATACGTATTAGGTGTTACAAATTATAGGAAAAACTTAATACAGCTAAATATCGTTGAAGCTAAATGAGCTCTGAATACGGCTATTAACGGGTTAACGGAATTTATTTTGAGCAAACACCGTTTTATCCAAAAACTGTATTCTGAAAAACCGAAAACAAAAACAAAAACCGAAAACAAATCCAAAAACGTTTGACTAGCAAACGAAAACCATTTTTTTCGGTTTTCCAAGTCTGGTTAGAACCGGATTTTAACCAGTAAAGACCAGGCCATTTCTTAGCACTTGGGAACCCTTTGTTAATGCATGCACAATATTGGCCAAACCAGTAGCAAGAAATAGTAGAAACCGGTTTTTATTGGACAGTGGATTTATTTGGATAGTATTAATGATGACCATTTTATACCAACCTATACAACAGTTCCAAGCCGGTTAGAACCGGATTTTAACCAATAGTCACCAGGCCATTTCTTGTCACTTGCTAGGGTTCCCGGGATGCCCGGGACAGTCCCGGAATGACACTCCTTGTCCCGTGTCCCGGAAGAGTGTATTCCGGGACACGTAATGTTTCGGAAATGTCAAGCTCAAAAAGTTATGAAAATTATTATTTTTTAAGATAAAAATAAAATATTTCCTTCTACAGAATACAAACGAGAGCATCATTCGCGATCTACCAAAAACTAATAAAACCATAAAAATGCGCTTACAAACGTAATAAAATCGTTTTAGCAGCAGGAAACTGTTTGTCTTTTTGAGAAGTTGCTTTAAAGGTTACGCGCCCAGGTCTGCGTGCATGTTCAGGTCTGTCCAGAATCCCTAAAAAGCAACTATGCTTTCACCCCTACCTCAAAAAGTGACTTTCCAACAGCTTGATGTAATTCTATCGAAAGCTTAAAGTTAATGGGAGATCATTGCGAATCTCAATAATTTTTTATGTTCCTGTAACACTTGAAGTCGTTGAGCCCTTCGGGAAAATAAACAAAAATTGGAAGCAAATGCCGAATTTAAGTTGCATGGTGACCGTTCATTTAACATTGGAAAATATTTGCGGGCGTTCCACTAATTAGAAATGCATGAAATTTTATTATGATACGCTTTTCAAAACTAGGATGTTAGTATAAAATTTTGGAGATTTTTAAGGGATCACTCCTTATATATTAGTTTTATCCTTAAGTTGGTTTACAGGTCACTTATGTACATGACATGTTGAGCATACCAGTTCATTTTTTTTATTTTATTTGTGCAAAAAAATGCTTTGATTTATATTTTTAAGAATTTTTTCAGTATTTTTTTAACAGTATAAAATTAACTTTGGGGTCCATTAACACATGTTCAACATTAATTAAAATGATGTAGCTATCATGCATTGATAGCGCTCTGGATGGTTCAAAAAGTTTAACCCTGTCGTGGTTGAAAATCAAGTCAATAATCAATTTTTGTAAGTTTGAATGTTTCATGTCCACGTAAACAAAATCTCCAAAAATTAACCAACAATAACGTGCAAGTACCTCACTGACAAACATCATTATTGTCTAAAATCTTCCTACTAATCTAAGCAATAGTTTTACAATTCCAAAAGGTCGAAATAAATTAATAGCTAAAAAAGCTTAAAAAGTGAAGTTGCTTTTGCGCCCTCAAAAGTTGAAAACAAGTTTTCTGATAGATGCTGTCAGAATAAATCCCAATAGTTTAATAAAAATGATGAAAACTCTTGAAATGACGAAAACTAATGCCACGATATTATTGTCGCTGATGCAGAAATAGCTGTGAAAAAGTTGGTTTGCAATAAATACTGAATTGAGCAATTTTGAGATGTAAGTTGGAAATTATTAATTAATACTATTGAAAGAGTACTCAAGAAGAAATTATCCATAGTGCCGTTGCTTTTCGTCATTTCAAGAGTTTTCATCGTTTTCAATAAACTATTGGGATAAATTTAACCCTGGAACAAAAAAACGCTTTTAACAGGAAGCTTTGAATTTTTTGAAATCAAAGACCTATTTAAGCAGACATTGTGATTTCAGTGATACTAATACTTTTTTGAAAATGGAACTACTAAATTTGAAATCAAAGGAATTCTTAGTATCCATGGCTTATTTACTAAATTTTGACGATGCACTCGGTATTAAATTAAACGAGGACCAGCTGTACAATTTATTTGGCTTACTTCGTCAAAGTTATGAGCTTTTGATTGTGATTAGATTGGTCGGTGCAATGTGGGTTGAGTTTTTAAGAAAGAACAATGTCCTGAACTATTCAAGTTTATATAGTTCGTGCTGTCAATTCCTGTTGGCAATGCTTTTGCAAAAAGGTATTTCAGCCTAATGAAGGAAGTTTGGACAGCCGAGAGAAACTTCATGTTAACAAAACTTGTGAAGGCAGAGCTTTAAGTCAGGTTTCGAATTTCTAAATGCACAAGACAAAAAGCTAATAGTATTATTTACTTCCCTAATGTTTACCTACACAATATCACAGTAACTGCACAATTTTTGTGCACGACGAAATATAAGCATTTTGGATTGAAAGTATTAACATTTTAGGTGTTTGGTTTAAACCATTGGTTTTTATAAAAAAACCGTTTAGTTTAAACCATGGTTTAAACCATGGTTTAAATCATTTGAATTAAACCAAACCAACCCTGAGTAAAATTGATCTTGAAAGAGTTGCAAGCCAGACAGTAATAGAGTCGAAGTTGATAAAGTAGTAGAGGCTTATTTCGTTCGAGTGTTGTTTTAACAGTGTTGTTTTTTACCACAGTATCGAAAATCAAAATTTGAATGTGTTTCAAATGTGAGGCGGGCATACATTGACTTTTACTCGCCACTTCCCCACGAATATATTTGTATCAATATTCACGAAGTGACAAGCACAGGGATACGGAAGCTGTGAATCTAGTTTTTTTAAATAAAATTTTCAGTTAATTTCTGCTCAACCTGTTTGTTATATTATTGTTAAAAATTGTTATCAAAAAGACAGGTTTTTGAATTGCACAAATAAAACTTGTCCCGGAATTACTTTTAAAATATTTTAGATTGACGCCACACAATATATTTCACCCAGACAATTTTGGTGGTCTAGGTAAAGTTTCACCGGCTACAAGGCACAATAGGGCTTTGACAATGTTAAAAGATACAGTATCCACCTAAGTATCTCTTCTAAGCTGAAAGAGTTGATAGTGAAAGTGACCGTGATGGTAAGAATTAAATATACGCGCGCTCTAGATGCATCGACAACCATAGCTCTGCGCACCTAGCTATTGCATGTAGCTATTTCCTATATCGCAACTTACATTTGCCTTGCTTTAGCCAACAATAGTTGGCTGTGCAGTGCTAGTTATACAGAGAAAGACTTTATTGACACTGCTTCTCAATAGAAGTAGCCCTTATGGACTCAGTAAACTATTAACAATTTTCAATTAAGTAACTAATTAGTATATTTTATGACTTATAAAGATGATTATTACAAATTAACGCACTGTTCTTAAGAACTAAAGATACTATTTCTTCAATAACTTTCATTGGTATCCTAAATCGTTTTAGGAATGTTACAAAAAAATTTGAAATTGTTCCTCGTGCCCCAATGTATAGTCCAATTGTTTCCACTTCTTTTAGATTGAATTTTGATTGAAAGTAGGGAATGCATGGATCATAAATTGATTTCTTTTCTTGGTTCACTTTTTCAGGCTGGTGAATATCTTGTTCCATTCTTATTGTTGGATCTAAAATGTATCCTTTTTTAGAGTTTGGTTCAATAGCAAGAATGTCAACTCTTCTACTTGTCCCATTTTTATCTTCACAATATACTTCTTCTTGGACTATATATTTATTTTCTTTAAATTTTGTAGCTAACAATGAGCGAATGCTGTGATGACGATTATTACGTAATAATTCACCTCTGGGGCATTTACCAAGGATATGTCCTAAGGTTTCAAACTCATTGCAATATCTACAATGGCTATTACCTTGGCTGTAACCCGGATTTGACTTATTAGGCAATACGTTTCCGTTCATTTTGATTGCATTTATCCATTCAGATGTTGATAACCCAAATTTATTAGTTATCCATTTGTTAGCACTGTGACATTCGGAAAATTGTGCGACACCTTGTCCTTTACTTGGAAGCTTACTCCATTTTTCATATTCTATCTTTTGCAATTAATTCCTAATAAGTTTACATTTCTTTAACTTCTTTTTGGGTTGTTGTTTGTCAGTGTTATTCATTGATTCTTCTCTATTACTTTCTGAAGTATCTTCATCTTGATAGATGTCTACAAGGGATGATTTGAATTCTTCAGTCATGTTTAGATTATCCAAGCATTTATTTTTTTCATTGTCAAAATTTCTTATTATATTCATATATTCATATATTATATCTATACTATAATCTGAATACAAATTGAATTCCCGCGTCTGTTTTTTTTTATTATTTTCTGTAATAATTTAAGATTTGAATCTGCAAATCTTTAAACTGAACAGAAAATTTATTTTGCCATCATTCGAATTGCTTTTTGTCACTTTAATTTGGTTTTGTATAATATGAAATTCTTTGATAATTTTGAATTCGTGCATAATTTTAAAGTAAAGTATTGAAAGTATTATATCTAATTGAAAATTTGAATTTTAAAATATCAAATTTTTTTCAAAGGATCAAACTTTTCCTAACTTTGGTAAATTTCATGGGGATTTCCAATTAATTTTAGGTAGATAGGAACAACGAAATAAATACCGAAAGAATTTTTTCCACCAATTATAATAAATTATTATGTGAAAGTTACATCTTAAGAGGGACTGATTAAATAAAAATTTCTCCCAGTTTTATTTGCTTAACTATGCAATGACCGAAGGCATTCTATTTTATAATGACAGAGAATGATACTACAACAAAATTTATTTGAGTATAAGTATAAATCCAATTTGCGTATTTGTTCAATATTTTTGGCGGAACGGAGGTCCGGCGGGTATGACGGATAAGCGGAGTTGAGGTCCGGCGGGTAGCCTGAGTGGCGGAGCGGAGGTCCGGCGGGTAGACGGAGCAGCAGAACTGAGGTCCGGCGGGTATGATGGAGCAACGGAGCAGAGGTCCGGCGAGTTGTGAACTTGTAAGTCTCAACTACAAAAACATGTTATGAACCTAAAGTTCAAAGTAAATTAGGTTACATATGTTGAAACAGTTGAATATTAAAATTATTTGCAACATTCTATTTTGTGACTTATTTTGCAAAACTAGCAAGTTGCTAAAGCCACATATTTAAAAAATTGAAGCGAATATGCCGAAAATGCCTGCTCTAGGCTGAATATGCCCAAAGTGCCATAGATGCTCGAAATGCCACGAAATGAAAATGCCCAAAATGCCCTGGCATTTTGGGCAGGCATAATACCGAAAATGCCACGGCATTTTCAATTGTGCAACCCTGATACCAATACATTAAATTTGTCATTTTAATTAACTTTTCTTGCAATGGGGAATTCTTCATTAATTTTGGGATTCAAGACATAATTTTTAAATAGGTAAATTTTATTAGTAAGTATTATTATTAGTTATCATAGTTGATCATTTGATATTTAAAATTGTAAAATTTACTCCAGACATCAAAATTTTTACAACGTTTTTAATTTTTATGGGAAAATATTCCAATTAGTTGATAATTATATCCAGGTAGTACATTTTAGGTGTTGTGTTTGGAAAGATAGTTTCTTAAATAATTTAATTTAGATAAATAAGCACACATTATGCACAGGTGTTTTAAAAATTCCATGTTAAATGTTCCATGGAAAATTTCCAAAGTTTTAGGGCATTTTCTAATCGACCTACTTAACGGGTTCTAAATCTGTGTTTAAATTACGTAAGCGTCGACCCATTCAATGATGTTTAGGTGCCGGAGTGTACATGTGTACAGATAATAAGATACGATGATTTTATTGAGCTCTCACTGCAGAAGTAAAGAGAGGGGTGGAATTTGTTTTCAAAATGTTTTTTAAAAGAAAATTATTATTGTTTAGTATATAAACCATTGGAAATAACAAATAACTTTGCCCCACAATATATGTTAGTGAGTGAATAGAACTCAACAGTAAATGAAAAAGTTCAGTGAAAATCAAAAATAATAGGAAAAGGAAGATTTAATAAAAACGTAATAATTATAAACAAAATTATTATATTGTCAAAATAAAACTAAAAATTGATAAGAAATTCAAATTATTTTTAATATAGACAGTAGTATTATAGGTTTTATTACATTTCAGGTCTTCTCTATTAATTTAAAAAAGATGTCGCAAATTTTTCCTGGCGTGAAATTTGAAACTCAAAACTTTAAATGCAAATTAGGAAGGGGAATTCTAACACTCATCTACTTGTTGTTAGTGTTAATAAATGATGGACTTAGACGCCATTATAAATATTATTTGTTGGGATCTTAAGTTAATAGATGTCGTACATAAATGCAAAAATGGTTAAATGACACCGTGTTTGGGCTAACAATAAATAACAAAATAAATAGATACTATTTTCAGCCGAATTTTAATTCTGTCACAAGTCGAAGAGTCGAAAAGGCCTGCATCACATTTAAGCATGAAAAGAAAATCGTTAAAATTAAAAATCGCATTACAGAAACCACAGCTACTTAAATGTTTCAAGTATAAACACACCCAAATGCATATGTGTAGAAACCGGGATGTTAAGATTGCGCCATCTATAATAATTACATGTGTTTCTTTACAGTAATTTCTATTTTTTGAGGTTTTGTATATGTATGTATGTTAATTGTGTTTCTGAGTATGCTCATACACAAAAGGACACTAATAGTTTTACAATAATTTGCGATTACTATAATTATTTGATATACAAGTTGTCACAATTTTTCCTTTGCCGTATCCTTTTCAGTTATTTCTTGAGATTGTTGTAATTACAGCACTGATTTCCAGACACATATGATATAGATTGCTTAGTATAATTGGGTTCGAGCTGCACAACAGATTTCCGAGAGTTCTTTCTGAGGTTTGATGTTCTTGCCTTAAATTATGCTTGACCCTTAAGTTTTGAAGTTTGGAACAATCTAAAATTAAATGTTGTATCGAGACTTGGGGATGATTACATAGTAAGCATGCCTTATTCGGTATTTTTTTTTGAGGTTTTCAAAATTCGAAAGAAATCAGTCAATATATCAACTTACGAAGTACGCGAAAATTACGAATGTATTTTAAGTTTCAAATTCAAACTTGAGACTTCCCTCTCGGTGGCATTCGCTGAAAAAATTATTTTTACCACAGTACCGAAAATCAAAATTTGAATGTGTTTCAATTATGAGGCGGGCATACATTGACTTTTACTCGCCATTTCTCCAGGAATATATTTGTATTTTGAATATTAATAATTAATGCTGTTTTAAAGTTGTAAACAGTAGAAAATCTTCAACAAATTGCGAGCATAGAATTCGCAGTTTTACCACTTATTGAAAATTAATTTGGCACATTAGTCCAAAGAGTTTTGCTGTACGAGTTCACATCTAGAAAAAAAATCACACTCAAAAAATTATTCTCATCCAGACTTTTAAAATTTTTTTAAAAATTGTTATTTCAAACACTCTTGTTCGAGAAGTCAGTGAAGTGGAATTTGTTTCAGAAATTGTTTAAAGAGAAATTTCTTGTTTCGGATGAACACCAATGAAAATAATAAATAATGTGTCTTCAGAATGTTTTAATAAAATTATTAAATCAGATTCAAAGGAATCCCAATGAATTGCTTTCCCAGTGGTTCAAGTATTTTTACGCCGTTTCAAGTATTGATGGGTTCCCGCCACCAGGTACGAAATAGATTGAATTTTAAGAAACAGCAGCCATCTAAATATGTGTTACACAAAATTACTCCTGCTCTAAGTATAAAACCGGATAAATGAAAAACTTGATAAATCCTATTTTGGCTTCTAATAGTTTTTACAAATAATATCGAAATTAATAACATAATAATCTCACTAAACTCACTAAAAATCAATAGTCAAGCAGCAAGTTCCAGGAAAATAATGGAAACAATTTGACAGCAAACAATAAGGTTGGATAACTGCACCTGTTGCAGTTAACAAACAAAATAAAACACTGAAACATGGGAAATCAAAATACAAATAATTGCAAGAAAAAACATTACTTGAAAAATGCTAAAACTGTATTGAATGTTTTCGAATTAAAATTGCAAATAAAAAGGATAGGATGATCAATTCTGCCGTTCAAACGTAGGCATGTTTGTAAGTTCGGTGTAAATCTTAAATGCAGAAAGGATATATGAGGAATCATTTCGACACTCTTGATATAATGACATCAACAATCGCCAAATATTTTTAAAACAGTTAAACAACCAGTTTTTAAATCCTTCGAACACCGTTAATTTTAATGGGCTTCCAAGCAGTTCCAGCTGTAATATTATAATTGCAGAAGCAAATGAGAAACTAGTGCTAATAGCAACGCCAGAAATTATTTTAGTTTCGACGCCACTCCATCTATCTTAAATATAACCCCCGTGATACCTGATTAGATACAAAAAATAATCGCGCTGGTGTTTTCCGTCACATTCTGTTTTTCCAACGTATATCGTGTTTCAAACCACAAAATTATGTCATATTGTCATAAAAAACATTTTACTGATTCCGGGGACATAAATTATCAGTTCTGGTAACTATTAGTTCCAACGTTATCGCTTAAATTCGAATAGTCTCCAAAATTACTAATATAACGAAGTCTCATTGATTTTTTTTGACTTTGAAAAGTTAGGGTTCGACGTAATCGTAAATTGCATTCCTGTTTCGAGCAGATAGATATTTTAAGACTAGCTCCAAAAAATATCTAAATTTAATTGGTCAATCCAGTGAACATATGGTAGGAGAGGAAATTGATCTACAAACTGTACAAAAGCCTACCACACATATTATTTTCTGGAAGAGCAGACAGAAATCAAAGGTAATTTAACTAATTTAGACATTACTGAGTTAATACTAAATTTAAAAAGTGCTTTTTTTAAGATTTTAATCTTTCATCTTCCTTGAATTTCTTTTTTTGAATAAATTTTAATGAAGTACTAAAATAGTGAATGTCATCGTTTGGAAACAGTGATTTAAAAAGTGTATTTGACGAAAGATAAAATTAATGGTAAATAATTTTCGTCATGATTTGAATTTCTCCCTAGCTTCCTAACAATAATTTTTTGCTTCAAAAACCATGCTAACAGATTTTTTGACGTTCATTCTGACCATTGTTTTTTTAAATTACCATCAATTTCACTATTTTAAATAAACATTACTGGATTGTAATCAAAATTTGATTTCAAATCCAACCTACATTGACCAAGTGACAGGGGGAGAATCCATTTTTTTAAATATAAGATATTCAATTAATTTCTGGTCAACCTGTTTGTAACAGTATTATCAAAAATGATTATCGAAAAATAGTTTTTTGAAATGTGCAAATAAAACTTGTCCCAGAATTACTTTTAAAATATTTTAACAGCGACGCCACACAAGATATTTATTCATAAAATCCGAACAATGTAGCTACAGTTACATCGGCCTAAAGATCCTTATTATTTTGAAAATGTTAAAAGATTCATAAGACATCTAGTTTAAAGCAATCTATACTATAATCTAAATACAAATTAAATTTTCGTGTCTGTTCCTTTTGACTATTTTCTGTAATTATTCAAGATTTGAATCCACAAATCTTTTACCAAAATAGAACATTTATTTTGCCTTAATTCGAATTTCTTAAATTTGTCATTTTAATTTAGTTTTCTTGTAAAGTGGAATTTTTTTATAGTTTCAAATTTGTGCATAATTTTAAAGTAATGGATTGAAAGTGTTTTTAGTGAAAATTTGATTTTTAAAATATCAAAATTTACTCACAGGGTTAAACTTTTACCAACTTTGGTAATTTTTATGGGAAAATATTTCAATCAATTTCGTTTAACTGAGACAAGAAAATAAATACCGAAAGATATGGTTTACAACAATCATAATTGTTATCATGTGAAAGTTACATTGTGTATAAGAGAAACTGATTAAATTTTTAAGTTTAAACGCCACTGTTTTTGTTATACGTGATATTGCAGTTCAAATTGTATTTTCATTGGAAGATATTCTAAAATCAATACTAGCCATAAAACAATGTAGGACTCTGTCAAATGTAATAATTCTGGTAATTAAGGTAAAATAGGGTTGATCATCGTGTTCGGGAGAGATGAAAGGAATTTGGACCCGAATTGAACTTCAACTGTGACTGGTTTAGTACTAATTAGTGCTTTCCTTCTAAACATCCAATTTCAAATCCCATCAAAACTGACAAGGAAACTGAAACATCTTCAGAAATAGTAATAAATTTTTTAATATTCAATTTAAAAATTGCGTATTTTTAAATCTTAAGCTTTCATGCCACTTGTGTTTCCCATAACTAAAATTTCGAAGAAGTAACTAAAACAATCAAGCGAAACTTTGGAAACATTGATAATAATTGTTTGCTTTCATCAAATTTAAATAAATTGTAAATAGCATTCGTCGTAATTGTAACCCAGTTTATTCATAAGGAAAAAATAAAGGAACCGTTCAGCTATTATTATACAGAATTTCTGTATTGATGCCACACAAAATATTGAATCCTGAAAGTTTGGACGTTTGCAGTATTTACATCATGTTTAAGATTGACAGGAGTTGCAAGTGGCAAGAATTGGCCTGGTCATTAATGGTTAAAATCCGGTTCTAACCGGCTTGGACCTCTTGTATAGGCTTGTATAAAATGGTCATAATTAATATCATCCAAATAAATCCACTGTTCAATCAAAACCGATTGTTGCCATTTCTTGCAACTGGCTTGGCCTTTATTGGTAAAAATAGTTTTTTTTTTCAAACGTGATTATTGATAATATTTGACTATATATGTACATATATATGGCATGAAAGTATTCGATGATGAAATAAGCAATATACTATACGCTGAATACAAATCGATGTCTGTTCCGTTTGATTATTTTCTGTTACAATTTAAGCGTTAAATCAGCAAACCTTTAACCTGAATAGAAAATTCTATTATTGATGAGCACGGGAATGTTGAGCAGTTCACGAACTGTAAAAAAGAATGAAAATCCTATGGTGTGAGAACTGTCCGAAAATGATTATAAAATGGCGCTGTCTTGTTCAATAATTCCTCTGAATCCTTTACACACCGTATTAGCTTAATTAATAATGTACTTTATTAATTGTAATTATTAAGCTTTAATATACTATTGAACTTCCTTTTAAATAAATAATAAAATAATAGATATTACAAGTCACAAACACGAAGCTCCTCTCTAGTCAAGTTTACGTAGCCGACTCCTTCTCTTCTTTCTTCTTTTGATCCTTGTAGCCTCTTGAATCCTCTTGAAAACTGGTCACTGCACTTCTTATTCCTAATTTACATTTAAAGTCAGTAGCTCCTCTTGAACACTGGTCACTGCACTTCTTATTCCTAATTTACATTAAGGTCAGTAGCTAAATTTAGAATAAGATTATACCTTACCTCTTGTCTTCTATAAACAAGGTTCGAACAAGCACTCTTCTCGAATTTGCAAATGTCTTTCCTCTATCCTTCCTTTCAACCTTCCCTCGTCTATTACCATAAACTCCTCGTGGCCCTATCTCTCCTATTAGTATCGCTTTGGCGTATACAATTCCGCCCACCAAATTATTAAAAATAATTTTTAAAAAAAATGAGAAAAAACAATTTATGTTAAAAAAACTCAAACTGTCATTACTTTAAGACAATATTAAATTATAAATCAACATTTTAAAAACTTGCTTAAAACACTTAAACTCATTTGTCACCATCGTTGACTTCGACCCTATCCATCCTGTCTTCATCTTGGTCTTCCTCTTGGTCTTCCCCTGAAGGCAACAACACGAGTTTACACACTGGTCTCTTCAAAATTCCGTCTGCTGTTTTGACCGCTACTGTCCGCACTAGTTGTTTCGACTCCGTCGCATCTGTGAATACTTCCACGATCCTTGCTAATTTCCACCTCTGGGGAGCTAGATTGTCATCCTTTACGACAACCATATCACCAATCTTGAAGTTTTCCTTTGCTTCTCGCCACTTCGTCCTCTTCTGTAGTTGTTGTAGATATTCATCCTTCCACCTGTTCCAGAAATGGCTTCGCAATTGTTGAACACGCTGCCACCGTGACAGCGTGTTTATCTTCAATCCTCTTAGGTCGTCCTCTGGAATAGCTAACAAAGGTTGTCCAATTAAAAAATGACCTGGAGTTAATGCGGAAAAATCACCTGGGTCATTCCTCTCGGGACACAAGGGGCGGGAATTGAGACAGGCCTCGATACTCTTCAGCAAAGTGTCCAACTCCTCGAACGTCAAGGTTGACTCGTTGGTAATCCTGGCCAGATGAAATTTCATGGACTTGACGGCCGCTTCCCACAATCCACCCATGTGTGGTGCAGCCGGCGGGTTCATCCTCCACTCGATCCCATCCTTTGCAAGATTCCTCGACACTATTTGATCTAATTCTTTATCGCGATTCCTGATGATCTCCTGGAGTTCCCTTTTTGCCCCCACGAAATTCGTACCGTTGTCACTGTAAATGACGGACGGTAATCCTCTTCTTGACACGAATCTGTGTAATGCCGCTAGGAATGCCTCTGTCGATAAACTGCTGACTGCTTCCAAATGTACTGCCTTTGTAGAGAAACAAACAAACACAGCCACATAAGATTTAACTATAACCTTATTTCTCCTTGTTACCATTGACTCCCGGATTTTGACTGGTCCGGCGTAGTCAATGCCAACGTGAGTAAATGGCCGACTTGGAGTTATCCTCGCCTCTGGAAGATCTGCCATCATCTGGAATCCTGTTGACGCACGCTGGACTCGGCACGTCTTGCACTGGTGAATGACTCTACGCACTGATCTCCTCGCTCCTAAAATCCAATACCTCCTTTGCAGAAGAGACATCGTGAGCTGTGGTCCGGCGTGATTACTCCTGCTGTGATACCACCATATAATTAAATCCGTTATGTGATGTCGTAGAAGTACTATGGGGTACTTTTGATTATCTTGAATTCCCTTCGCTTTCCTGAGCCTGCCGCCCACCTTGATTACCTCATCTTGCAAAAAAGCATTTAAATCCTTTAATTTAGAAATATTTGGGAACTTTGTCTTCCTCTGGAGTGCCTCTATCTCCTTTTGGAAGGCTTCCTTCTGAACAAATCTGATCCATCTCAGCTCGGCGTCTCGTAAATCCTGTGTCTTTGGGTAGTGCAGTTGAACTCCTTGAATTCCGTTAAACTTCGTTTTCCAAAACATGACCCACACGGCTGTCCTCCATCTCAGCTTGAACCAACATGAATGTCGTTTGGATACCATGGTGATGGCTGATTCCTCTTGCTTTGCCTTTTGAACTGTTGCGTGTACTACTATCTTATTTGTTGTAGGCATTTTGATTATTAGAGGGAATTCCTTTGGTCCATGCCACCATAAAGTACTGTTTATAAACTCTTGTACAGACATACCTCTTGATGGTAGATCCGCTGGATTGTTTATTCCTGGTATATGATTCCAATCCTCTGGTTTTACTAATTCCTGTATCTTGATTACCCGATTCCTTTCAAATGTCTTCCAGCGATTTGCGTCTCCCCTAATCCACGCGAGTGTTACTGTGGAGTCACTCCATGCCTGTGTATCCGCTATGTATATCGGTAGAGCTTTTTTGACTGCTGTAAGTAATTCTGCTAATAGTAGTGCTGCACATAATTCCAGTCTCGGGAGAGACTCTGGTTTGACCGGGGCCACTCTACTTTTGGCTGCTACCAGTCGTGACTGGCACCCTGATGTGGAACTGCAGTACAGATATACTGCAGCAGCATATGCTCTTTCTGAGGCATCTGCAAAACCATGTAATACGTATTTAGAATCCTTTTTGTAATTAACGCACCTGGGAATCCGGAGCTTATCTAATCCTTTTAATTCTTCTTGGTATTTGTTCCAATCCTGTAGTAGTTGTGTTGATGGTGCTTCATCCCAAGCTACCTCCTCTTTCCATAACTGTTGCATGACGATTTTGGCTCTGATAGTTACTGGACACAGCAGTCCTAATGGATCGAATACGCTTGCAATTCCGGATAAGATGCTCCTTTTCGTTATCCTGTTAGATTTTGGCAGCTGAACTTGAAATCGAAATTGGTCGTTTCCATGATGCCATACCATCCCTAATGCCTTTATGTAGTCATCCTTGTCTACTTGAAATGGAATATTGACTTCTCGGAAATCTTCTGGAATAGCCTGTAATACTTCTGTGCTGGATGATGCCCACTTTCTTAGCATGAATCTTCCTTTACTTGCTAGCTTTACTAAATCTTGTTGTAATGCTATTGCTTCCTGTATAGAGTTTCTTCCTGTGAGGCAATCATCAACATAAAAATCCTGTTTAAATACCTTTGCTGCTTCTGGGAATTCCTCCTTGTGGTCATCAGCTAATTTGTGTAACGTTCTAATTGCTTGGAATGGTGCACTGGCAGTGCCGAAGGTGACCTTTTTGATCCTGTATTGCTTGATTGTGTCGTTGTCCTCTCCGCGCCACAGTATTCTCTGGTAATCCGTGTCCTCTGGTTTGACCCAAATGTGTAGATACATTTGCCTGATATCCGCTGATAAGGGAATAAGCCAGAATCTCCACCTTGTTAGAATAGTGAATAAATCCTGTTGTATAGTAGGACCTACCAGAAGTATGTCATTAAGTGACTTTCCTGTTGTTGTTTTGGCACTGGCGTCGAAAACAATCCTCATTTTTGTTGTAGAGCTGCTTTGCTTAAAAACAGCGTGATGTGGAAGGAAATAGCACTCTCTTGTTGGATCCTTTGCTTCATTATATGATAAGACCTCTAAATGACCTTCGTCAATTAAGTCCTGCATAGCCTTCCTATATTGCTGTTGAATTTGACCGTTCCTTTTGAATTTGTTTTCCAGGGCCTGTAATCTTTTAAGCGCCATGCCTTTGGATTGTCCCAACTCATGCTTTGAATTTTTGAAAGGTAGACTTACTTCGTAAGATCCATCGTCTCTCCTTGTTGTCGTATTACCATAGTGTTCTTCGGCCTCTCTCTCCTCTGTAGTATATGTGGGTATACTTTGCTGTAGAGTTTCGACGCTCCAGAATTTCTGTAGTTCCTGCTGTAATTTGCATTTGAGATTGAATAAACTCGCCTTAGTGTTCTTTGCCCTCGTCTGACCTCCTCCAATGAGCCATCCAAGAGTTGAATCCTGTGCGATAGGCTGATGACCTTTACCTCTTATAATTTTAGAACGAATTATCTTGTAATGCATGTGATTTGAGAGTAGTAATGATACTTGACCTGGAGCCGCCCACCGTGAATCCGCTAATCCTGTAGTAGGTAAATGTGGTAAATTCTCGCGTGGTATCTCCTGTGATGGATATGGACCTCCAATGGTAGGAAGTATTAGAGCCTCTATGTCGTACTGTATCCTATTATCTTGCATGGAAATGAGTTGAAAACTTACAAACTCTCGTACCTTGCAGATGCCTACGTCAGCTGCGGCTTCGATTGAGATTGGCTCCTGTAATTTTTCTTTTTTCAATCCTAGTAAGTTAACTAATGATGCACTAATGAATGTTTCATCAGCACAGTTGTCGATGAGTACTCTCGTTTGAATTTCTTTTCCTTTGTCTCCGATGAGTTTAACCAACGCTGTAGGCTTCAAGGCTACTGTTGCTTGACCTGTGGTGGTTAATGCTGCTGTTCTCTTCTCCTGTGTTGATTGTCCTGTTTTCTTGCTGTAAGACTTATGAAGTATGGTGTGATGCCTTTGTTTACACTCTTGGCATGTAAACTGGGATTTGCATTCCTTCCATTGATGATTAGGTTTAAGACAGTTGGTGCACAACTTTGCCTTCGTGATGAGTTGCTTCTTTTCTTCTTCACTGCTGGTGAAGAGCTGTGGGCACTTCGATGTATAATGGGATGATTTACATAAAGAACAAGTTGGAGTATACGTACTTGCCTGCTTATCCTGTGTGTTATTACTTCTCTTAAATCCTTGCTGTGGTTGTTCCTGTGATGACGTCATGAGATCCACCATTTCCTTGCTTAAGAACTCTAGAAGAGTTTTCCAATCCGGGCACTTCTTGTCCTTTAATGATTGATGGAATCTAAGCCTCGTCTCCTTGTCTAGCTTTCGAACTACTATAGTCACCACATACACGTCGGAATTATCATGTCCTAATGTTTTGATGGAATCTTGTGCATTCTGCACTGTACTTATGACCTCCTGTATATCCTTTGCTGACCTCGTTTTCATACACGGTAAATCAAGAATCTCACTTACGTACTTGTATATGAGTTCCCTATCGTGTTGATACCGATCCACCAATTGTTTCCAGGCTGGGTCGTAGCTTGAATCATGTATGCTGACTGTTGATAAAATCCTCGCTGCTGGGCCGTCCAAGTATGAAATTAGGTACTGGAGTTTGACGGCGTCTGTAAGGTCGGTGCGGTTATGAACGGCATGCTCATACCGGTTCTTGAAGATTTGCCAATCCTCTAGTTGCCCTGTGAACTTCGGGACTTTCAATTCTGGGAGTTTGACCTTTTGTGTCGGAGCTCCTGTTGTGACTTGGGGCTGGGTTGGCTGGGTAGGCTGGGTTTGGGCCGTTGTGGCGAGTCTTGCAATATCCTGTTCCTTCTCTCTGACAATTGCTTTGGCTTCTCTCCTGGACAATCGCATCTCCAAGTCAGCACAGATATTTTCAATGTTGTCCTGATCCTGTATCTGAGCCTGAATAATTGCATCGTCAGTTAGCAAATCAATAATGCCCTCACTATTCTTTTCAAGTTTTTCCTGTATTTGAAGCACTCTTTTTCGTATCGTGTCAATCTCTGGTCGCGTCACTGTATTAGCATCAATTGCACTTATCCTGGTGTTATACTGCGTTAACTGTCCTTTCAACGCTGCCCTACTTTTTCTGAGTTTATCGATACCTGCCATTTCAAATCATCTATGGTCGTTTTAATTTACTGTTAAAGTTTTTACTTACAATTCTCTTCGTCTCCTACTCTTCAAGTAAACTATATCCACTACCGAAAGCGTCCTTTCGGATTACAGAGTGGAACTCCCGCTTTATACGGCAGGTCTGGAGCTACGAGGAATTTCGGAGCACTCACACACAGGGTTCAGACACTTCACTGACTCAATTTTATTTCCGCTGGACGAATCGTCGGCGAAAAAACTCGAAGGACCATAAATGATGAGCACGGGAATGTTGAGCAGTTCACGAACTGTAAAAAAGAATGAAAATCCTATGGTGTGAGAACTGTCCGAAAATGATTATAAAATGGCGCTGTCTTGTTCAATAATTCCTCTGAATCCTTTACACACAGTATTAGCTTAATTAATAATGTACTTTATTAATTGTAATTATTAAGCTTTAATATACTATTGAACTTCCTTTTAAATAAATAATAAAATAATAGATATTACAAGTCACAAACACGAAGCTCCTCTCTAGTCAAGTTTACGTAGCCGACTCCTTCTCTTCTTTCTTCTTTTGATCCTTGTAGCCTCTTGAATCCTCTTGAAAACTGGTCACTGCACTTCTTATTCCTAATTTACATTTAAAGTCAGTAGCTCCTCTTGAACACTGGTCACTGCACTTCTTATTCCTAATTTACATTAAGGTCAGTAGCTAAATTTAGAATAAGATTATACCTTACCTCTTGTCTTCTATAAACAAGGTTCGAACAAGCACTCTTCTCGAATTTACAAATGTCTTTCCTCTATCCTTCCTTTCAACCTTCCCTCGTCTATTACCATAAACTCCTCGTGGCCCTATCTCTCCTATTAGTATCGCTTTGGCGTATACAATTATCATTAATACTAATTCATTAAATTTGTAATTTTAATTAACTGTTCTTGTAATTGTTGATTCATGACATGATTTTTAAACAGGTAAATTTTATTAGTAAGTATTATTATTATTTATCATAGTTGATCATTTATATTTAAAATTGTAGAATCTACTCCAGGCATCAAAATTTGGACGTTTTTAATTTTTATGGGAAAATATTCCAGTTAGTTGCTAGTTATATCCAGTACATTTTAGGTTGTGTTTTTGGAAAGATAGTTTCTTAAATAATTAAATTTAGGTAAATAAACACACATTATGCACAGGTGTTTTAAAAATTTCATGTTCAATATGAGCTCAGACTCCCAGATGTCAGCTGAACGTTCAAATAACAAAGGGACAGAAATATAATATGCTCCAAATTTTCTTGTCCAATATTCGTGCCGTTCTCTTCATGATAGGAAAATTTCCAAAGTTTTAGCGCATTTTCCGATCGACCTACTTAACGGGTTCTAAATCTGTGTTTAAATTACGTTAGCGCCAGGCACTCCGGAACGTCCGAAAAAGTGGGGGGGACAAAACGTTTAATTAAATTTGGCTACTTTGCTAGTGCATATAAACGTATGTACGTACTTATAAGATAACAGTATTTTAAGTTATCTAGCTCATATTAACATCTGATGTGCAGATTTTCTCAATTTTCAAGAACTTCAAGTTTTGTAAATACAATTACAGTGAATTTCCTATATAGTGGTTTCCTCTTAGATGGCATTCCCTCTTTAATGGCATCAAAAATCCCTCCCTAGAGGTTTGCAATGTTAAAGGTATACAGTATAGTGGCACCCGCTATTGTGGTATTCCCTCTATAATGGCACTAATTAGGTGTTACGGTGGCTCAGACAATGCAAAATTATAATGGCAGTTGGCATAAAATTAGCTAGATAATGGCTACAAAAGTATAACATGATGTTATAAAACGTGCGGGCGGTAAATAATGCTTATGTCGGTTGGTTCAATTTAAATTTCAAATGTTAACACAGTTTGATTATTATTGTGGTTTACTGACGCCCTGGTATGATTAGCTGGATTTACGGCATATGATCCGTGACTTAAGTTAAAACGAACAGTTATAACACAAATCATTGCCATTTTTGCCTTGGCTCACTTCTAATAAGTTTCAATTCGTGCTGGTTTTTTTAAATAAATTGAATTATTATATTGAAGATTTAAAATGACATTAAACAGACAGTCAAGAAAACCCTCATTGTGAAAAAGAGTACTCAGTGGAAGTAATTCCCATTGCCATAATTCCAGGATTTTGGTTTCTGGAATGGTGACATTGCAGTCGAAAAGTTTGTTCCGACTAATATTATTAATAGTATGAGGAAACCTAAAGTTACTGAGCATCTTAAACTCAATGAAGCTTAGCATACCTCATAATTTTGAGTATTCTGTAAAAATAAATAAATTTATAAATGCATTTAGTTACAGTTATTGTCTAAAAACATTAATAGTATATAGTTAACCATTAGTAACATATAGTGGCATCCCTATATAGTGGCAGGAATTTGTCACTCCCTTGGAAACCACTATATAGGAAATTCACTGTAATAGTGATTTACACAGGATTTGCAGTTTTTATTGCAGTTTTGACAGAAAAAGTCAGGACAAAACTAATTTAGTTCCTGAAAAGTAGGGGGGACAGTTGTATTGTTTGTCCTTCCCAGACATTTTTTGGGAGGTACAGTGTCCCTCCTGTCCCCCCTTATTCCGGAGTGCCTGGTTAGCGCCGATCCCATTCAATAATGTTTAGGTGCCGGAGCGTACAAGTGTATAGATATTAACATACGATGATTTTATTGAGCTTTCACTGCAGGAGTAAAGGAAGGAGCTTAATTTGTTTTCATTTTTTTTATAGAAAATTATTATTGTTTAGGATATAAACCATTAGAAATAATAATTAACTTTGCCCCATAGTATATGTTAGTGAGTGAATAGAACTCAACAGTAAATGAAAAAGTTCAGTGAAAATCAAAAATAATAAGAAAAAGGAAGATTTAATAAAAACATCTTAATTATTAACAAAATTATTATATTGTCAAAATAAAACTAAAAATTAATAAGAAACTGAAATTATTTTTAATATAGACAGTAGTATTATAGCTTTTAATACATGTCAGCTCTTCTCTATTAATTTTTAAAAAATGTCGTAAATTTCGTTTTGGCTTCAAACTTAAAAGTAAAAAACTTTAAAAACAAATTAGGAAGGGGTATTTTTACACTCATATCTACTTGTTGTTAGTGCAAATAAATGATCGACTTAGACGCCATTACAAATATTATTTGTAGGAACGTTGAGTTAACTATAAAAGTACTAGAATGCAAATATGGTTAAATGAGTCCGTTTTTTGGTCTAAATAAAAAAACAAGTACTATTCTCAACCGAATTTTAATTCTATCACAAGTCGAATAAGAAGTTCCTGCACCACATTTAAGCATGAAAATAAAATCGTATTGTTAATTAGTTAGTTACTAAAATTAGACTACAATGAACACTATTTGAAAACAGAGCTTAAGCGGTTATATACTTCGTGCGCAATTTTCTACGCAATTAAATAATAACTGCAACGGTACAAATTTTGAAATCAGATTAACAAAATTAATCATAGTTGAAAAACCATAGTTGAAAAATATCTCGTGAGCTCCGGGAAAGAAAAATTCGTATTTGGAATTTTCGGCGGTGGCATTTTGAGCTACCAAGTGTCTGAGCCGAAAAAGAAAGATTTACAGTTTTGCTCTTAGTGTGAAGTTCATGTTCTTCGGTTTACCATTTTGTTTCACAGGACCCTTAGTGACTTGGCACGTAGTGCTGGGCACCGATGACTTTTTAATACAATAATAAAAAAAACTGTAAGGAAAGAACGAAGAATGAGATATTGAAGGCCAGTAGCTAAATGTTTATGTTAATAAAAGATTTAGACGCCACTTGAAGCATTACTTGGGTAAACAGGAAGTGTGTACAATATTAATTGCGATATGGTTCTTCAACATAGAATCAACAGAAAGTCTATATTTAAGAAAATTAAGTGGTTAAAGTACTTCAAAGTGTACCGTTGAATTAAAAAACAAATGGAGACGGCAGAATCAGAAAGGTTTGAGCCAATCTCAATTTAATCAATTTGTCTTTCACAATTAGACTTTCTGGAGCACGGCCCATTCCTGGGTAAAATACTATTGGTCAATGGTTCTTGCAAGTGAGTAGAAATATTACAACAAAAACGATTTGGCTCCAAAACGAACTACTGAAAGTCCATTATCTCATTACTACAAAAGTCAGGAAAAGCTTCGCCAGTTTACGTACAATGGTACGATTTTGAGCCCTTTGAACACGTCAATTTTAAAAAGCCTAAAAGCAGTCACTTTTGTAACATTAAAATTAAAAACGAAAATTACAAATAGCTAACCAGGAAATATTTATTACTTTAATTAATAATGATAAATTATAAATAATTATTAATAGATATAATAGTATTTATAAGTTATAAAATATTCACAATTTCAGAAAAATCCTGAATCCGATTCATTCAAAAAATTTGAGTTCCCGCCAGAGTATCAAATTTATCAAAATTACCCGTTTTTAAATTTCTCACACTCAGAATTAACATCCTTAATAATGTTATGAATTAGTAGGGAATTGTAATTCAATTACCTCAGGGATAGCATTATGTTATTCTGAATTTTTCAAAAGATAATTTTAATTTTCGTGTTTCACCCCCGTAATTTACAATCTCTGAAGTTTTCAAAATTGGGAAGCATTCTGTAAATATTTCGGGACAACTTGCAAAATACGGTGTCTCAAAATTAGGGATGTATCTTAAGTGTAAAATCTGTGCATGGGACTTTGCTCTCGTGGATATTCATTGAAAAACATTTGTTACCCCAAAACCGAAAATCAAAATTTGAATTTGTTTCAATAAAACCCCGACTGATATTTTTTTATGGGGTGTTATACAAAATGTGCATACATCTATCGATCTAAGTTTTTAATATCAAAATTAAAAATATGGAAGAAAAGACTAATGGTAAGGAATAAGTATATGATTATGTTTACAGGCTAACAACTAAAAGTAGAATATAGGTTAATTTTTAAATTTAGATGCCACTTGAAAAGTGAGTCCCAGAAATGTATGGTATGTCTTTACGTAGATCCATTGTAGTTTTAACACATATACGCGATTTTATATTAGGCTAAATAAACACTTAATACAAAATCATTGTCGTATCACAATTATCGTTATTAGGGAAAGAAGATCCTTGACCCCATTCAAGTATGAATGGGAAAACACTTTGCCATTACGATTGAAAGATAATATTTTTAAAAACTGCACAAAATCAGAATATTTGCAACATAGAGCAAAGAAGACGTTTATCTTCAGATGAACACATTAATCGTTAGCTTTTGTTAGAATTAAACAAATGAATAAAACGACATTCTCAAAATTCGACTTGGTTCAGAGTCCTAACCATTCACTTGTACTTGTGTTATAAATCCCGATTTTCGAATTTTCTTAAAAAAATAATTGCTTATGCCCTGTTGTTATTCACCCTTGATTATTTTTCAAAATTCCGAAAATTTATGTTATACTTGAAAATTAAATATTTGAAATATATTTAATATATATGAAGACATTTTTTGGAAAATACGCAGCCCGAAAGGATTGTTTTGAATGTTTTTCATTTAAAATTACAGATAAACAGCCCTCTGTCCCAGGATATTTTTCTGTAGGTAAAAACATTTGATGGAGAAAAATGTTCTCAAACCCAAGTTTTGAATCTTAAGAGGTCACCGGTGGTCAATACCAGTTCAATCTAAATGCTGATGAAATACACTTACAGGCTTTGGCTAGTTACACACTACCCCAATTTAACCCGGGATATCTCCGAACAATATATGTATATTGTGAATGAATTAAAATTAGGAAACTCTTTTTTAATGTTTTTTAATGATTACTGCCCCCCTCCGTAGTTTTTTTGACGACAGGAAGGTTCTTCCCAGGGACAAATATTTCTGGCAGGGAAAATCTCAAAGGGAAGGGATTCATTTTTGCTAACATGGGGTTCACAACAAATACAATGCCTTTATCCACATAACACGCGAATATGCAGGCACGTGTCAAGTCTTGACGCTTAAAATAAATAACGTGGCGTTGAAGTTCAACTATTTATTTAATTACTTGGACAATGTAACTTTCGGATTATAATCTTATTGGAGACTAGAGCATCTCCCCATGGGATATTTTAGAAACGTGGCCACCCGTGGCCTGTATAATTTTACCAGGACCGCCTGACCCAAAATTAAAGTTAAACGACAAAGCACGGTCCGGCTTGCAAAAGGACACCGCACAATCCTTACGAGAATATGCCCCCTGTTTGATCTCGATAAGAAAATTACTGGAGGGTGCACCTTGAAGAGTAGATCATTTTTGATAATTGGCCCAAAGAAATCGTTTTACAGGATTCGAAGATATCCCGGGTTAAAGTTACCGAAAAATGAGGGGGGCTCAAGGGATCCCAAAAATTTCAAACCGTGAAAATTAGCGATTAGAACATTTAGAACTTCAAAAATGACAAGAATAAAAATTAAATAACGTGTAAAAAAAATTTCAGCCAGATATGACCTGAACTTTCCAAGATACTGACCTCAAGAGGTCAAAGAACGTCCATACCGGTTTCATATTCTAAACGCTGATGAAACTGGCCCAGATTAAAACTAGGGCTTTCATTAGACATACATTCAACGTATGCAGAGTTTGGTTCCATTTAGTGAAACGATGACCAAGCTGTGACCTCCGAGGTCAATATCTTGTCCATACCGGATTTGGTACCTTAAAATCATTCGAATTGCCCGCAAATAGACTAGAACTTTTAGTTTAAGCCCACATAAGCTGCCTGTCAAGTTTGGTTCCATTTAGTGACACGACGACCAAGCAGTGACCTCCGAGGTCAATATCTTGTCCAAATCGGATTTGGTGCCTTAAAATCATTCGAATTGCCCGCAAATAGACTAGAACTTTAAGGTTAAGCCCACATAAGCTGCCTGTCAAGTTTGGTTCCATTTAGTGAAACGATGACCAAGCTGTGACCTCCGAGGTCAATATCTTGTCCATACCGGATTTGGTGCCTTAAAATCATTCGAATTGCCCGCAAATAGACTAGAACTTTTAGTTTAAGCCCACATAAGCTGCCTGTCAAGTTTGGTTCCATTTAGTGACACGACGACCAAGCTGTGACCTCCGAGGTCAATATCTTGTCCATACCGGATTTGGTGCCTTAAAATCATTCGAATTGCCCGCAAATAGACTAGAACGTTTAGTTTAAGCCCACATAAGCTGCCTGTCATGTTTGGCTCCATTTAGTGACACGATGACCAAGCTGTGACCTCCGAAGTCAATACCTTATCCATACCGGATTTGGTGCCTAAAAATCATTCGAATTGCCCGCAAATAGACTAGAACTTTTAGTATAAGCCCAGATAAGTTTCCTGTCAAGTGTGGTTCCATTTGGTGAAACGATGACCCAGCTTTGACGTCGGAGGTCAATATTACATCCATACCGGATTTGGTACCTAAAAATCATTCTAATTGCCCGTAAATGGACTAGAAATTTTAGTTTAAGCCCACATAAGCTGCCTGTCAGGTTTGGTTCCATTTAGTGACACGATGACCAAGCTGTGACCTCCGAGGTCAATATCTTGTCCATACCGGATTTGGTGCCCTAAAATCATTCGAATTGCCCGCATATAGACTAGAACTTTTAGTTGAAGCCCAGATAAGTTTCCTGTCAAGTTTGGTTCCATTTGGTGACATGATGACCCAGCTGTGACGTCGGAGGTAAATATTTGATGTCAATACCGGATTTGGTACCTAAAAATCGTTCTAATTGCGCGTAAATATTCATGTAAATATATATAAAAAATTTGTGAAATCAATTTATTTCCTCACAACAGCAGTGATGGGCATTTTAGCAAGCTCTATTCTATTATACTTATATTTATTTATATATTTTCCACGGGTGCCGCCACTATCACACTACTCTACCAGCGGTTTTGGATAGAATAGACGAGCTCTACTGCTATTATGATTTGCTGACTTGCTAGCAATTATTTTATTCAATTATAAGTTAAAGTTATTGGCGCTACACTAACTCTATTTTACTCTCTAAATTTGTGTTAACTCTGCTAGCTTCTACTGCCTCTGCCCAAAAATGCAATGTTTAAAGAGAAATTCACGGTGTTTTAGAATAAAGTAGTAGAATGTAATACAAACAATAATGAAGTTAGATCCAATAGTCGTCACTGGTGGCTATAAATGGTCATTAAGAATCTGAATTATAATTCCATTTCTGCTAATTTCACGTTAAGAGCTTTTGAGGTATTATTGAATACAATAAGATCGGTACCCAATCCGTACAGCTAAAAAATTACCCGAATATAAAGGGAATGAAACAATATGTGTATATATACATATATATCTTGTTATTCTAGCGCAGTTATTATTACTGGAAACCCTAATGGCTGTGTACATTTCCGAGCATCCTAAAACGCATAACATCGTTATTTAAAGCTCCGGACTGCCCGGTTCTTTGGAAATCGTATGAATAGTAATTATATACATATCTATTAGTATTACATTATTATAATATTAGCAGTTATTAAAGAACTGTTACAAATAACGGCTATACGCAAAAATCAAAAGTGAAATTTAAAGCTTTCGCCAGAATCTAAAATAAAGATTTTTTAAAGATCATACTTGCGGAAGGGAGTGCAATACCCACTTACTCACTTTATGAAAAATCAAGAAGTGAATAAAATTTAGAGCACTGGTTCTACCTCTACTCGTACTACAGGTATCGAAATTGGGATCCTAAACAAAGCTCCCCTTCTCACTTAATTTTATGCGAACATACTATGTTACTCTACCTCGATTATGCTAATATACTTGCATACCTCTACTAATTTTTTGTTAAGTTTAACGACTCTACTCTATTTCTACCACTACCTCTGTTTTCAGAAGAAAAGAGGCCCCAGAACTGTACAACTTTATGACAACATGCTTGTCGAAATCATAAAAATGCCACCTGTTTCTTCAATGATTGATTGACTGCGGCATGGGAAGGAGACCACCCTCGTTAGGCGTAAGCTGAAACCCCATGCCCAAACAGTAAATCATGAGAAGGTGGGGGCGAGACCATGAGGTCGTACAAGTCTCATGTGTCTTTGCCTCAGGAGGGTCTAGCCCACCCTTCTGGGGGCAATCCGTCGGTGCCTCGGCCGGCGGAGGCTGAGCTAGAGGGGAGAGGGGGTCAGCGGTGCCCTCTCTCTGGCTCCACAGAAAACCCGAAAGCCGCCTCAACGTCTGGATCAGGCAACCTCTGGGAACGCCGGAAAATCAAATTGAGTTGTTATGTCTGTGGGACTAAGTTCATGCCTCAATTACTACGACCTGTTGAAGGTCAAGAACGTGAAGATTTGCGAGCTGCAGCGGAAGCGATTCGGGAAGGGATACAGGGGGAGTTAGATATTGGAATAACTGAAGCAGACAAATTATGTGCAAATTGTCATCACCAAGCAATGTCTATGATTCAGGCTGACAGTGACAAAAGAATGCTGAAATTTAAAGTAGTATGCACTAGAGGTCAAAGGGCTTGTTTTATATGCGGAAATAGGATAGGTGCGGTTATAATGTCTTTCGATGCCAGGGTGAAAGTTTATGGAGATAGCGGAAAATTTATTATAAAAAGCGCACGTGTTTGCAGCGTCCACTTGCGAGACGATGGGTTTATTCTCCCTGCTTTTTATAATTCAATAATTTCAGTTGAACGAAAAGTGTTCTTGGATAGCATCGAACTACAACAATGGTTTGATAGAATTCCAAATTTGATACGGGAGTATGCCACGACAATATTTGATGAGGAGTCTGTATTTAATGATGACGATTTCAAAGTATTAACGAGCCTCAACAAGGAAAATTTCTTAGATTTATTCGGCCATTGCCATCAGATTGAAGGTGTTCCTCGACATGTAACCAAACAGGACTTGATATTATTTCTCGTTAAACTTCGTCAGAGACTATCAGATGAGTTCCTTAAAGTTATGTTTGGCATATCATCCCGACAAAACGTCAGTATGAAAATTTCAACAGTTTGTAAAATTTTAATGGAGAACTTTGTTCCAAAGCATTTGGGGCCGGGCCACATTACCCGAGATCAATTTGTTGCTGAACATGTGTCGGAGTTTGCATGCAAGCTTTACATTGATGATTACGAAGACATTCAAATTAAAGGAGCAATTCTTATAGTCGACGGAATTTATATATATATTCCCAAACTTAACAACTATAATGTTGCAAGACAGTCCTTCAGTGTACACAAGTCCAGACATTTGATAAAACTTGTAATGGTTGTAGCACCAGATGGTTACATACTAGATGTACATGGCCCGTATTTTGCTGATGGCAAAAATAACGATGCTGCATTATTACGGGATCAATTACAGCAAGATGGGAGCAAGTTAATGAATTGGTTGCAAAATAACGATGTGTTACTTCTCGATCGCGGCTACCGAGACTGTCTGGATTACCTTCACGGCATCGGTTTAAAAACAAAAATGCCAGAGAAGACATTAAAGCAGCACACTGTTGAGGAAGCGAATAAATCTAGACTAGTAACGAAATCTCGATGGGTCGTTGAATCGCGTAACGGTCATATAAAGTCTATTTTTAAATTGTTTCGTGATGTAGTCCCTGCAAGTCAGATCATTCATGTATCGGATTATTTCCGCATAGCATGTGCACTAATAAATGCATATCACGAAACAATAAATATGCTATCAGCTACACCAGAACAGGCGGACAAATAGTTGCAGAAACTAGCGGAGCCTAATAAACTTCTCGAAAAAATAAATACTGAGAAACTTGGTGACAAAAATAAAGACAATCCTTGGTTTGAACTGAATGCAATGGAATTTCTGCCGGGGTTTCCGAAATTAGATATTGACGAATTAAGAGACTTAACATTCGGAGTTTACCAAATAAAGCTAGCAAAAAGCTATGTGCACGATAAAATGAAGCGTGAAACGGAGTACAATATTCAAGTACAGTTAAATACAGAAGGAATACTGCGCGGTCGTATATATTCCCGTCACACAAAAACCAAAAAGTATGACACTTGGGTTTGGTATGCTGAACGAGATTACCCAGATCAAGGCGACGATAAAATTAAAGGATGGTACTGTACATGTAAAGCCGGAGCAAGAATACTTGGTTGTTGCGCGCACGTTGCAAGCATCATGTGGTATCTTGGGTACGCTAGGCATTTGTCTGTGATTCCAACTCCAGCTGATTCGTTACTTGAACACATTCAGGACGCCGGAGGTCGCAACATGCCAAGTATAATAGAAGATGTTTAGCTAAAGCAATTCCTTCAATGACGGATTCGCTGTGGCACGGGAAGGAGGCCGCCCTCGTTAGGCGCAAGCCAAAACCCCGTGCCGACACCGCGAATCAAGAGAAGGCGGGGGCGAGACGCTTTGTCGTTTAAGCCTCAAAAATGCTTTTACATTCGTAAATTTTATCGGTTATAATTGAAATTGGGCAGGATACAATCATCATACAAGTTTGATACAAGGAAATGAAGAACCTGTGGTCGCTTATTAGCACACACATGTTACAAAGAATGTTTATTTACTTTGTCGGAAAATCGAAAGGGAATCAATCGTAATTGATATTTATGTGGAGTTAAGAAAGTCCATAACGTTAGTAGTTTCTGCAAAACTAGACCTCACGAAAAACTATAACCGCGTTTATTTGGCATGCATTTTTCAAAAACATTTGTGTAAAAAAGCAAGTATGGGGGCTATTTCAGCAATTGACAAAACCGATGAGTCCTCGTTGCGTTGTACATCCACAATAATTTTTGAACGAATGCAGGTCGAAACTTTGGTCAGCAAATGGGTATGAATGTGAAACACGTTAACTGATGAGTTATTAGTCCCTAAGTGAAACCTATGTTTGGATGCGTTCTATCTGTGCCCAACGAATAGGTTAATTCACGGCAATTTCAATAATTTGTAGGCATAAAAACAGATCGGTCAAACTAATTAACCAGAATGCCGCAGACCGTTCATGAAGATAACCGTTGGGACAAAGCTATTACTGAGTCAACAAGCACGTATATGAAGTCCAACAAAACGTTGCGGGAAACTAAAATAAACATAATGGCAAAGTTTTAAGCAATTTTGGAACAATTGCTATACTTGTTCTTACGACAACAAGTATGAGATTATGCTGACATACGATGTCATTGCCGGGATATTACGTCAACAGTGTAAATATAAATACCATCATAGTGAATGGAGCATATGAGAAACGTATAGTATAATCTCGAAGTCGTCGGCTACGATGTAGAAAAAACGATACTTTAAAGCTACCCACGTGGTCACTGACCAACTTCAAAAAGGAACCAAACTCAGAAACTGCAAAAATTGTACATATTCAAAAGGATTGAGGTAATTTTGAGACCACTCAAACACGTTTTATCTAAGTATAAGTAATATATTTATGAACCCATCAGTTCTCTGCAACGCCCAGAGGTCACCAACTGGATCCAAACTTGGCAGGCGACTTACTGGTACAACATGAGAAAGATCTATTCCGGGCCAATTTCATTAAGGTTAGGGGCGGGAAACCGGTATAGATGCGCTGTTTCTATACAATGTCACTGATGCTTCACAAGGTTACTAACTGGAACCAAACGTGACAGGCAGCTCATCTGGTCTTAAACCGAATCTTCTAGCATATTTGCTGGAAATTAGAATGATGTTTAGGCAATAACACCGGTATGTGTGTGATATTGCCCTCGGAAGTTACATCTGGGTCATCGTGTCACCAAATCTTGACAAGAAACTTATCTGGACTTGAACTAAACGTTCTAGTCTATTTGCTGGTAATTCGAATAATTTTTAGGAACCGAATCCGGTATGGATAAGGTATTGACCTCGCAGGTCACATCTGGGTCATCGTGGCACCAAATGGAACCAAACTTGCCAGGAAACGTATCTGGGCTTAAACTAAAAGTTCTAGTCTATTTTCGGGCAATTCAAATGATTTGTAGACACTAAACCTGGTACGGATAAGGTATTGACTTCGGAGGTCACAGCTAGGTCATTGTGTCACTAAATATGACTAAACTTGACAGGCAAATTATGTGGGCTTAAACTAAAAGTTCTAGACTATTCGCTGGAAATTCGAATGATTTTAAGGCACCAAATCCGGTATGGACAAGATATTGACCTCGGAGGTCACAGCTTGGTCAACGTGTCACTAAATGGAACCAAACTTGACAAGCAGCTTATGTGGGCTTAAAATAAAAGTTCTAGTCTATTTGCGGGCAATTCGAATGATTTTAAGGCACCAAATCCGGTATGGACAAGATATTGACCTCGGAGGTCACAGCTTGGTCATCGTGTCACTAAATGGAGCCAAACTTAACAGGCAGCTTATGTGGGCTTAAACTAAAAGTTCTAGTCTATTTGCGGGCAATTCGAATGATTTTAAGGCACCAAATCCGGTATGGACAAGATATTGACTTCGGAGGTCACAGCTTGGTCATCGTGTCACTAAATGGAACCAAACTTAACAGGCAGCTTATGTGGGCTTAAACTAAAAGTTCTAGTCTATTTGCGGGCAATTAGAATGATTTTAAGGCACCAAATCCGGTATGGACAAGATATTGACCTCGGAGGTCACAGGTTGGTCATCGTGTCACAAACGGGAACCAAACTCGGCACACGTTGAATATATGTCTAATGAAATCCCTAGTTCTTATATGGGCCAGTTTCATTAGCGTTTAGAAAATGAAACCGGTATCGACGTTCTTTGACCTCTTGAGATCAGTATCTTAGGAAGTTCAGGTCATATCTGGCTGAAATTTTTTTACACGTTATTTAATTTTTATTCTTGTCATTTTTGAAGTTCTTAATGTTCTAATCGCTAATTTTCACGGTTTGAAATTTTTAGGACCCCTTGAGCCCCCCTCAGTTTTCGGTAACTTTAACCCGGGATATCTCCGAATCCTGCATTACGATTTCTTTGGGCCAATTATCAAAAATGATCTACTCTTCAAGGTGCACCCTCCAGTAATTTTCTTATCGAGATCAAACAGGGGGCATATTCTCGTAAGGATTGTGCGGTGTCCTTTAAAGAATCCAGTAGCCCGCCCGTAAATATTACATCAGCTTGTAAATACTTAGATAGAACCAGAACAATTTGCTCACTAAATTTTTCACTGTCACAATCTTGCATTCTCCGACTTTTTTGGATGAAATTTTCAAAAGCTGGAATTCCTTCCATTGCAAAATGGTTGCAATTATGTCTGACCAGAGTGGATGTCCCTCGTTGGCCTGATTTCCTGTAAAAATATTCCTGCACTCATTATGTTTCGCATAATTTACTGTAGCATTTCGATTTCTTCATTTTTAAGTATTTCATTATTCCGCTATTATTTTAAGAATTTCTGCATTGACGCCAAAGAAGACGTGTGGCAGAAAATGCGGAGTCAAAAATTTATAGATTTGGAAATATTTAATATAACTGAAAGTACTAGAAGATGCAATACCATATGTATATGCCATACGATATATACAAATTGATGTCTATTCCGTTTAATGATTTTCTGTAATTTAAACCCTAAATCTGCAAATCTTTAAACCGAATAGAAAATACAGTTTGCCTTAATAAAACCTAGTTAAATTCATCGTTTTAATTAAATGTTGTACAAATGGGGAATTCTTCGTTATTGCTTGGATTTTTGAGTTACTTTTAAAATGAAGGATTGGAAATTTAATAATTAAGCATTTGATTGTTACAATTCCCAAAATTTACTCAGGACATCAAAATTTCGAAAATTTCTGCAAGACCGTTATAGGTAAGTACACTTAGAATTAGGGTACATATACCGACGGAAAATGCACTTCTGGTTTTTCCCGCTCAACTGAAAATGCCCAAAAAGTCAGCCCACATATTCAGATTTTGGGTATATGCAGGAAGCTATTGTAAATGCTCTGCTTTGATAATTTTGGGCATTATCAAGGTTCAGGTTCTTTGTCATCATAAAAAATATGTTTCCAAGCACGATACAATTGAAACACTAATTTGCATTCATTGTATTCACCTAAATGTGTAATGCTGCAAAGAGGGAAATATGAAACTAATTGCAAATACGAATGCATGGTTCTCTGCTTGTTCATTAATTTAATGTCATAATATATTTCAGAAATAATGGCACAGAAATTATTTTGTTTTCAATGACGCTAGATGTTACAATTTTTCATTCTAATGAAAATAAATGTCTACGTAATCAACAGTATGTAATTGGATGGGCGGTCAGAAATTTTGTTTTTCTTTTGGAGTTTCAACCCGTGCAGTAAAAACCTACGAGGGTAATAACTGCAATGGATTAATCTTATTTTTGATGGATAGTGAAGCGGAATTTTGTGCTCAATTCAATATATATCGAAAATGTTTCCAACTTGGAAATAAACGTCCTATATAATTTGAAAGGTAGTTTTTATAATAATTTAATTACATAAGAACAGCCCCATATTGCACAGATGTTTCGCAAATTCCATTGTTCCATATGGGATCCGACTCCCAAACGCATTTCTCTGAACGACTGAATTAAGTTCGACAACACAGTGACACAAATTTATGATACCCAAAACGCCATTGTCCAATTTGTCCTATTGTGCCCCTGTCGCCCTGAACCGAAAATACCCAAAGTGCTATGGCACTTTCAAATCACACTCAACAGGTTCTAAATAAGTTTTTAGTTAAAACGCCATTCAATGATTCTTTGGCTGCTTCGAGGTCATAACGTGAACAGTTCTGTCAATAAAGGAGTAAAAAAGTGGGGGAAGTTGTTTTCAGAAATTTATCCAGAAGAAAACTGCTACGAAAACAAACAGAGTTAGACGCCACTTGAAATATGTTGGGATAGCTCGTACTGTTGAATCGGTCTACAATGTGTATTTTATTAAAATACACATTGTAGACCGATTCAAAAGAATTTAGATGAAGAAGAAGATTTCAAAAGAAATTAAAGAGTCAATCTAGGCTTGACAAATAATCGATGGTTGACAGTCACTCTGTGGTAATAAGCATAAGCCAGTCAGAGGCAAGAGAGGCGTGCGTAACACACCTGTCCTTAATTGGTCAGCTGCCATTTCCAAATGTCTCGACATTGACTTGTCGAAAAAAACCATCTGTCCTCACCACTGTGTACCAAACCGCTAACGGGCGAAGCGACACTATATGTTGTGATAGCATAAACTAGTAACTATTCGTTGTTATAAATCTAAACTATACGAAATCTAAGCGATAATAAATTTCAAAACTAACCATCTCCTAAACGAGATTATAGGTTTGCGAGTGCTAGTTACTCAAAGGCTAACAGGTTTGCATCCAGTTTGAAGGTATTTTCCAGTGGCGAGGCCGATGGCTGTTTACGCTAGTACGTATTATATTGAACTAAAAATTAATTTCATTTCCGCGTCTAATTGCAGTAAGTTTGCAATATGCATCCACAAAATTTTGAAAACAATTTGCAATAATATTCAAATTACGCATATGCAAGTTCATGCAACATTAGGGAAATGAGAATTTATTATTGACGACAACTCCGACTCATCGCAGTCGCATGTGTTTATAAGTGACATCATATAATTTTCGGAGGTCATACGGATGATCCGATGTCCTTCAAAAACAATTGGTTTCTTAATTTTTATCTAATCTGCCCCAACAAACAATTTGAGTTGCCTGGTTCCCTTGGTTCGGCAGGTATCTTCGGGTCAGACAAGCAAACAAGCTAGCACAACGACTTTCGCAATAGGAATTTTCAGTTTCGCAGCACCCCCAAAAATCAAGCATAATGGGACAGCAAGGCATTGGTTGATCCTTCTAGGGGCGAAGCGAAGCTCAACTTCAGGAGCAAAAAGTGACAAAGAAGCGAAAACAACGAATTTCTGATCTCGTAACATAAATTTAATAACCAGTTTGACAGTTAAATTTTGAATTTGACTGAACGACAGATCCTCCATTAATATATTATAATATCTGAAACTTTCCTTTTCATCATCTTTGCTCATGAATATTAATTTCCTCAACCTTTGCTGTTTTCGTGGATCATACTCACAATTATCAACAGGGAGCGTTTGAGTAGCTCCCAGGAAAGTTCACAAAATTTATTATAAATGAGCGTCAAAAATATTTGACAAAATAAAATTTGAGACCGAAGGTCACGGTGTCCAGTAGTCCGCTTGCCTGTCCGGACGAGATCCTCTCTTCTAATATTCGAGCGAGTGGTTATAGTGGTATTGCTGTTAAGAATCAAATATTCGCGCGCTCTAGACGCATCCACGACCACAGCACTACGCAGCTAGCTATTGCAAGTAACTATTTACTGCCATCCCAAAATTGCATTTGCTTTGCTCAGCCATAGCTCGCTGTTAAGGCTTCCATCCGACCGGATAAATCGAAAATCCGATCCGAATCCAATCCGAACCGAAATTTTCGGATAAATTTTCTTATTATCCGATCCGACCGTTACGGTTTGGATAAACATTTTATTCATCCGTATCTAATCCGAAATTTTCGGATAAGTGCTGCTATCCGATCCGATCCGTGGATATCCGAAATTATCCGAATTGATACCATTGGATGATAATGGAAAGAAGTATTAGGAATTTTCACTAAAAAAAGGATTAACTTTTTACTACATCAAAATATTAATAATTTTCGCATACATTACAAAATGAAGAAAAATATTACAAACACAGCTGTAAATTTGAAGCACGAAATTAATGAGAAAACACTTAAAAAGCGGCACAGTTACTCGTTGGACCAATTGCTGTTGCACACTTCGTTCTTATTGGTCGCTCGAACGCGCTAAAAATTTGATTTTTGGACTATCCGATATTTATTATTTGTGATCCGAACTGATCGGATAAAGTCGTTTCCAAATCCGATGACCGGATAAGGGGTACGTATCCGATCGGATTGTGTTCGGATCGGATAAGTAGTGTATCCGATCCGAAATTTCGGATATCCGCGGATCATTCGATCGGATGGAAGTCTTACTGGCTGTGCACTGCTCGTATGTATACTCAAACCTGTACGTACGTACTAAAAAAAATGAGCATGGCTCAATACTTTCAAAACCTCGAAGTGAAGAGTTTTGGTTTAGCTTAGGGTTACCAAATATAACAAAGGGGACCATACAATAGCCCATAGCTACGCGTAGTACCGTAGTGACGCGGGTGAGTTACGGAAAATGCATGGGAAAACAATTACACATGTGTGTAAACGCGCTTTATAGGTTCGCGAGCAGACTTTTGTAACATTGCAACCTCGTTTAGATTTTTCATAACTGACGTCCCGTAATGAAGACAAGTGTCCCCTCAGGTTATATATCAAATACTTTTTAAGGCAAAACCAACGACGCAAATGTGTTAAACACCACGCCAGGAGCTTAAACAAACCTTTTGAGTCCATTAGGGTAATAGGATACCTGGCTTAGGTTTGCATGGTTACGTCACGATGACTGCCGTTTGTGCTGGCCAATTATGACCAAACAAAAGTTCAATCCACTTATGGCTTATAGAATGTTGCCTTACTGCTAACACAAATATCCGACGGGTACTGGATCCGGGTAACACAATACCCGATATTCAATAATATTCAAAGTTAATTTATTTATCAAAACTTAATTTTTCACATGATCAACTGCATGTTGCATTTTAGAGAGGTAAGTCAAAAGAAAATATTAACGTCATTGTAAATGGCACTGCAGAACAAGGAAATAATGGGCAACGGTGAGAATACCTACACAAGTAATTGCGTACTTAAAGGAGTTCTGTAATGTTAGATTATAATCGTACGAAATTGTATTTCAGAAGCAAGATCAGTATTTAAAATATATTCGATTTGAAAAAAATTATTTTTGCAATATAATTTTAATACTAGGAAATCAAGCGACTAGACTGCGTCTGTGTGTTTATTAGGAAATGTTTGTTTTTACTGACGCAGGGGGTGGCTTGAATCGCTAGTCCTTATCTTTATTATTAGCGAGCCCTACCTGTCCGTTTATTTAAAGCTGCGCGCGTTAATGTTAAAATAAGCGCGCACGATTTGGGCACACAATAAGTCTCCACGACAGGAGATTCGTAAGCCGTTTAGATTTTAATTTCTACTCTCACCCTACACCCTTCAAGTAACGGCCCATGTGAAGCAGAGGGTTTTTAATAGTTACAACATACTTAATCGTGTTGTCACAACGCGTGTTGGCGCTTTGCTATTTAGGTACTCAGCATACGGTTTCGATAAAATTGATTTTTCCAAAAGCGTTTGCAAAATATTACAATACTCGCGAATTTTATTATTCGTTAGGTAAGTACAAAGCCAAGAGTGGAAATGAACATATGTATGTACTTCCTTAGTCGAGTTTACTTAAAAGAGTTTTAATGCACATTAGTTAACGCTCACTTGTATGTATGCATCTGCATAAACTTGTTAGACCATTATAGCTACTAGTACTTTAACCTGTGCTGCAGGGGTCGGATTTCTGTGGGAAGACGGGAAGATTCTTCCCAGGGAAAACATATTTCTGGCCGGGAAAATCTCAAAGGGATGGGATTTATTTTTATGAACAGGGATTTTTAAAATCGTTAACTTTTTTTTGGCAGGGATTTTCAAATTCGTTGGCACGTTTCCGGGAAATTGGTTAGTCAAACAGGGATTTTTAGATTGATTGGCTTAATTTGGCAGGGAATTAGGAATGGGACTGGTCTGGTCGGACCAGAAATTTTGGTCCGTTCTAGTCGGTGTTCCATGGTCTGTTCCGGTTTGTTATCTGGTTACGAAAGGACTAAATGTATCTGGTCCATGAACATTGATAGACCAATTAAACCTGGTCCAGCTCAAAGAACAGACCAGAATGTTTGGTCCTTTGTTTAGCCCAGACCATTTGGAACGTTCCAACATACATTTCAAATGTACGGACCAGATTCGATATTCGATAGATGACCATTTAAGTATTTCCAATTCCCGCGATAGAGTAGCGTTGCTAGATTGTACAGCATGTTACGATCTAAAGGCGATACGATACATGTTGGGTGAAAAAAAATCATCGCTACGCGATAATTTGAGGCTTCGCGCAGGGTGGCGTCAGCCACGGCCGTCAAAGTAGGATAAATTTTCGTTTTTTTTTCGAAATTTCAAATTTTCTTTCGAAAAAACTGTCGGGCCGATTTCAACCACGTATACAGTAACCATTACGTTTTACATAAGCAATATTCACAAAAAGTTTCATTGAAATCGATTCAGTAGTTTTAGAGATAACAGTCATTTGACATAAAGTCCAAAATTTTAAGAATGTTTTTCGAAAAAACTATCAGGCCGATTTCAACCAAATGCAAACTCAGCCTTACATTTGATACTATGCGAAGATTACATTATATGGCATTATTATATGAGCATTCATGTATATATGTACATTGGCACGTGGCATTTGCCCACACTTCCTACCTCGCCCGTTCCTGTCTATTCTTGTCTCAACAGGAATAATCCTGTCTCAACCTGTACTCACAACCCTTACCTTTTGCAGGGCCTGAGATTACACACTCTCTTGCCCACGAGGACTCTTCCTCCGACTCTCACACTTTACACACCTCATCTATCTGTTCTCTCCCTCTTTACACATCCGGACTTTCTTGAATAAATACAACATTCTTTCCTATCCTACAACGTTGTTAATCTCATCATTCATTCTCATTCACGCTACCTCACGAGATTAATACAGATACAAGTAATGTCCATAAAAAAATTCATTCAACTCGGTTCAGTAGTTTTTGCGTAATCGTGCGGAAGGACAATGGACGTACGGTCACGGCTATTTTACTAGGGGGCTGCCCACATAACTATTTTGCTTGGGTTCCTGTGGGAAAATTGGTCCCATATGAAACCCAAGTACATTTCTTAAAATAATGTACCGATGGGCCTAGTATATGGGATTTTACACTATTTACCCATACGATTGAGGCCATACGGGGTTTCCCAGGGGAACTTCTTTCGTTCTTTTGTCCTGCGCATGAGCATTACATACAAGACAGTCAATTCTGCAAACAGCACATGTAACGGCTGACTTTTAAGTTGACGAAAATTTCTCACAATCAGCCACTTTTGAATTCGGACGGTTTACAATGATGTAAGTTTTTAAATAGTTGCTTCAATTCAAAATAAATAAAAATAAAGAAATATTTGTGCTAGGAACTTCAAATGACTTTTGTATTGATTCAGGTGATAAATTGCAAATATTACAGGTTTCAAAGATGATGCGGGATGGTTCCTTGCTGGTTAATATTAGGCAAAAGGTAACAAATTCATTTCAGATAATTTAACAAGCTCTTGAATTCTGCTAATTAAATATTTAATTACTGACACTTGTTGTTCCCGTTTTAAAGGATCAACTGAAGTGTACTGCATGTCGAAATTATGTCATGTTTCAAGTTGGCTTTTTATTGTTAATGTAATTTTAATTCAATTTTGATTGATTTCAATTCTTTTCTTTTTTTAGATGGTTAGTTGAGTACCGGATATGATCTTCCCTTCCCCCTTCCCGTATTTTTTTGTGGAGCTTGGTAAAATTTAAGTTAACTGTAATTGTTTTAATTGTACATACCAATATTGGGATTAAACGAATTTTCAAATAATTCAAAATAGTTTGACTTCTACATCTTAGTTTGTCATAGTTGTTTATCGTTTAGAAGGCACATACTTATAATAAACGCATATTTAACTACAAGGGGACGAGGGGTCAATATTGCATCCAGTTGGGAATGTTCTTATGGGAAAGGTCATCCACCCCTGCGTGAGGATAAATTTCTCCAACATGCTACCCGTACTTAAACGTTATGTTCAGAACCAGAGCTGTTTTCAAGTCATGTCTTTACGCTGACCCCACCATGGACTTGACTTGGAATTGAATATCGCGTCCAAAAGTATGTTCAACCTGGACTTGATAATTTACTTGAGACTTGAACATGAATTTTCAAATTAGACTCCTTCACGTCATTTATTGCATGACTTGGACATGAATAGGACTTGGAATGTGTGGTGTCAAATGACGTGACTTGATCATGACTTGAGACGTGACTTGATCATGACATGAACATGGGACTCATGTTATTAATCATTAAATGACAAGTGAGCCGACAACCCACGCTATTACACTATCACACACACACACGAGTGAGCCGACAACCCACACTATCACACACACACAAGTGAGCGGACAATCGACACTATCACACACATACAATTGAACCGACAATCGACACTATCACACTATCACGCACACACAAGTGAAAACATTTCTACTTTCGTGGTCAAAAAGATTTATACTATATAAGTTATAATAAGTCAAAATAGATTAAATTACAGATACTTATGGTAGCTACAGTACACCAAAGCCCCAATAAAATTGATACTATCAACATTTATATACATACATATGTACTATTGTCCATCCTGTACTTACTAGATTGAGAGGTAATACAGGATACACTTTTGTAACAGATGTTTGTTAAAACCGTCCTCGTCGGATAAAACTGATTGTCCCATGTTACTGTTTCTTCGTTATGGCCTACAATACTGCCTTCGTCTTGAGTAAAGTAAATTAACATCTCCATCATTGATTCTACTCGTATTACCAACGAATTCAGTCTGACTCTGGCGATTACATTAAATCAACATTATTTGTAATCCGATATTCGTGTTCTTCCTCCCCCTTAAGATTCAATAAGTTCACGTTGAAAATTAATTCAGTTGATTTCGTTCTACCCATTTGTTTCCCTTGCTGTCTGTTTTGATTCTGGTCTTTGACGCTACTCTTTATTCTCACAATCCGATCTTTTCACACAGCTTACCTAGACAAACATAAATTTACCCTTTAAACACAGAACAATCAAAATTTCAAATGAATACAATTATTTTAACTTCCCGTACGACATATTTCGTTCCTCTGCAACCTGTCAATACAAAGTTTCACGCCCCGGATCATCCACGTGCCAACCAACCACAGAAAGTAATTACATCTTTTCCACTTCAGACAATAACTAAAAAATTCTATGTGATCGCAATTTTCCCTAAACCCCCTACATTGAGTTTTTATGAATACCTCACCTTTTTCGATTCTAATCCCGAACCTTATCATATAAATCACATTAACTTACCAACCCTATAACGGGCCTTTCGATGTCCAAACATCCCCCCATTCCGTCCATCCTTCCTTCTCGCGTTCCAAAAGTTACACCACCCTTTATCTTTATTCCTCTTTATCACTATCACTACAACTTTTTACTTAAACATTTATTACTCCATATACCTAGAACAAAGCATTACTTGAAGTGTTTCTTACCTTGAAAAAATCACTAGCGTCATTTAGATATTAAGAATGTAAAAATCAACTTACTTATTTTTTTGCAGGATGACATTAACCTCATCCGTTCTTTGAACAACAGAACTTCATGTTCTCCGGTTGGGTACCACAGGTATACTCCTGCCATGACCTGTTGACATCATATTCCCACAACACGTAGACAACATCTATGAGCGCTGCAACAGTTTAAATACGTTCTATAAATTTAAATAAAATATGAAGGACCTACTACTTCTTAAACGTCTATATAGGGCAAGCTCATAGATTTTACAATTAAAAAACTTACGTATTTTTATAAACTGGAGCTATGTCGATCTTTGCCACCTTTTTCTGAAAATAATTTCGGAACAGGTCTTTCAAAGTGTTGAATTTCATCAATTTCACTAATCCTTTATTTTTACTGAAGGAATCGTGAAACGAGATTTTTACGCAATTGTTTGTATGGTCTACTTGTGTACGCAACAGGGCACAATGAGCCCTTCCCTTATTTGTTTGGGGGGAAAACTTTTAATAAAAAAACGAGAAACAAAATTAGTTTCCAAGTACAGCTTGCTAGGGATTGTAAAAACTGTAGGTGGAGTTTCTTGCCACGATACGTCTTACAATTGCAAACACGGAATTTGCTTTCTTTATCTTTCGATCGAACATCAACGTGAATTGTAAATAACTCCACGGGGGCCACTTTTACCTCTGGTACACATTTCCGAGTGCTCAATATTAATTTCAAATTTCGGGGCCACACTCCTTCGCTAATTAATTTACTTTTTGCTTTCCCCGGCAGTAGCAGATGTTCCTTCTTTCTTTTCTACCGATTCTTTTCGTTCGAGCCATAGTAGCAGGTGAAATTCAACAAGTGTATACAGGTGGTTCGTAAACTACGACGCAGTTTCACACAACTAACATCAACGGTTCTACGACAGGAGAAATTTTCACTTTACAACTTAGTCGGAATACCTTGGTCAGAAGAACTTTGCAGAAAGACCGCGTGTACTATTTGAACTTATGTCCAACATGAACTCGGACGACAGACCTTTCATACAAGAACCTTACAAGTATACATACGACATAAGAACTTCACGACAAGAAACCTTTCCAAAATGACCTTTGACAAAACAATGTTTCAGAGAGACCTTCGAAAATAGAACTTACCAAGTGACAAATGATATGGCGCGGACGCTAACTAGTTCTTTCGCTCTTAAAGTTCTTACGAGATGCGTGGAGGGTGGTCATTTGCCGCAAGTGTCCTACATTGTAAACATAGTTACCTATCAGTCCGCCAAACTACTGTGTGATTAACCAACAAGTACTACATACGTGCAATTACACTATTTCTTTTAATTATGAAAACATTCTCCCTAGGCATTCATGAAAAAATTAAATTTTAAAAAAATCAAAATCTCCGACTAGCAAATCCGGAGAGTAATATGCTATACTATGTAATATACTCCATGACTAGTGAACAACCTTTCATTGCGAAGATCCCGAAATTGGAAGATTTTAAGTTGGTTTGAAATTAAATCTCTTTTGTTTGTACACTTGTGATGGGTAAGGATATCTGTTTGCAAGTTGTGGAGACGTAAGGATTGAGGAATGAGGAAATCCTTTTTGCATTTATTTCAGAGTTAAATAATTATTGAGTATGAAATGGCTCCATCGGCGGAATCCCTCCAGTAATTCACCAAAGAGCAGACCTATGGGAAGGAATATCCGTATTTGTTAAGTCAGTGTCAGGTGGGATGATAGTACCAGGGGTCGGATTTTTGTAAATCTCCCTGGAAGATTTTGTTTATTTTCCCTGCTGGTCATGATGTCCCTGTTCGAAGCAAATTTAAAACTCCCTGTTGACAGAAGAATTTTCGTAATACACCCCGACAAACCCTGCTGAAAAAAAGGTCAACAAATTTGAAAATCCCTGCTGACAAAAAATCATTTTCGTAAATCACCTGAATTTCGAAAATCCCTGTTGACAAAAATCGTTTTCAGCAAAAAACCTCAGCAATTTCAAAAATCCTTGCTGATAAAAAATAATTTTTGTAAAACCGCTCAACAATTTCGAAAATATCTGTCAAAAAAAAGCTTAACAGATTTGAAAATCCCTGTTTGCAATCCCGTTTGAAAATTTCCCTGCTGAATTTTTTTCCCTGGGAAGATTCTCCCCGTCTTCCTACATAAATCCGACCCCTGGATAGTACGACTTAATGCTCAGCTTTAGGACACGTTTATTTCACCATTTTTGGAGTATATTTTTTAGGTTATAAAATATTTGACTCCTGATTTTGAATGGGTTTTGTTACTTTGAATGCATGTTTATTTTAATTTGCAAAATCCATCTATGCCCGGTCTCTTCTACCTTGCCAAGACATCCCATTCGTGAAGACAACCTTCGAGGTGTCCGCCCCAACGGAACTGACAGTTCTGATGAGTGCCTTGCTGGTTGGAGAACCCGAACTGTCCGCTCTCCCTATATATCTAACACATGAGTTCAATCAAAAAATTGCAATCCTATCCTACTTGCTTTCTATTGTGGCTGGGAATATTCAAGTCAAGGAACTGGGCCCATGTCTGGAGTGAGCGATAATTTCTGTAATTAGCTGCAACTAACCGACAAAATTTGTAGAGAGGAAGAAAAACAATTTGTCTTGTGTCCGGAATGCTTAAGAGCTAAATAATCTAATAGTATTTAAAACGTTCATTCGAATAAAATGTTAATCCAAATGTATTTTTACCTAATTAATTGGTACGTTTGGGGAAGGTACGATATCCTTGTACTTCCTCCAAGTTTCGCTTACGGATGTACGGAGAACCCTGACTTGATCTTTGTGACTCCTACTGTGCTAACTGGGGACAAATCTTTGGCGGATGTGATTGCTCATGAGACGTAAGATCGTGGGACGGTTGGGAGGCTAAGCAAAGATGTATTCAAGATTAAAAGTTTATTATTTGATTGCAACAATTACTTTTCTTTTATGGTGTCATATGTACTAGCAATTGATTCTGATGTTCAAATTGGTTTTTTAAATTCCTTCTAGACAATTCTCTTCACATCTGGGCTGGTCAGTATTAATTGACTGTCAAAGTCAACGGCCCAACAACCCTCACTCAGTTGTTGACCTCAAAGTTGTGGATCCAGAAAGTGCATTCAGTCGGGTACCGTATGCGAAAGGCTCTAATTTCTTGTATTTCTGAGCGCAGAAATTTGGGTTGCAGGTAATTTTATTAAATAAGTAAATAATTATCTATTCTAATTTTTATTTTTAATGTACTTGTAAAGTTTATCAGCAAAACATTATCAGTTCTATTGTTTGTTTTCATTTTCAGATGTTTTAGCCATTCTTGGCATAATACTTCATACATAATACTACCAACAGTATAACCATCTTAATAATCACGCGTTATTTAATGTCATGGATAATCTTGTGTAGTACATCTTGTTAAATTTTCATGCGGATGATAAAAATACTTCAAAGAAAAAGACAGCAGCTCCGAACAACCTTCCGGTGCAGTAGTAACAAATATCTACTGGCATTTATTACAACTGCAACGTTAAAACCGCAACCACAGAAGTTCTGACAATAGGAAAAAATTAGTCTTTCAATGTCTAATATATAATATAGTATATACTGATGCAGTTCCTATCTATTGTAGTTCAGGGGTCGAATATATGTAGGAAGACGGGAAGTATTTTCCCAGGGAAAAAAATTTGGCATTGGAATGATCTTTCGTTTGAATAAATTCGACTATGTTGACTGAGATAGTCTTTATCTGCAAACCTCTTCTGTCATATAGAGCATTCGTAGGACTTTTCAGTAGTGTGTATACGGATATTACTATCAAGGCTGTCAGCTTTGGTGAAACTCTTATTACACATATTACAATTGTACGGTCTCATATCGGTGTCTGTTAAATTCATACTTTCTCTTGAATTTTAAGGGGCATTTTTCACATTTGCAAAGCCTGTCTTCAGAGTGGACTGTACGGTGAGCCAGGGAACGGATTTATGTGGGAAGACGGGAAGTATCTTCCCAGGGAAAAAACTTTGTCAGCAGGGAAATTTTCAAACGGGATTGCAAACAGGGATTTTCAAATCGGTTGACCTTATTTTGGCAGGGATGTTCGAAATTGTTGATGTTTTTTACTGAAAACAATTTTTGTCAGCAGGGATATTTGAAATTGTTGATGTTTTTTACTGAAAATGATTTTTGTCAGCAGGGATATTTGAAATTGTTGATGTTTTTTACTGAAAATGATTTTTGTCAACACGGATTTTCGAAATTGTTGAGATGATTTACGAAAATGATTTTTTGTCAGCAGGGATTTTCAAATTCGTCGACCTTTTTTTCAGCAGGGATTTTTGAATCTGTTGGGGTATATTACGCTAGCTGTTTTGTGAACAGGGATTTTTGGACTTGCTTCGAACAGGGACATGATGACCCAAAAAAATGAAAAAAATCTTTCAGGGAGATTTGCAAAAATACGACCCCTGGTAATTAGTAATACTAGCTACACATAATTTTTCTCAAACAGCTGTATAGGTATGAATAATAATATCTGCCATTGAATTAGCACATCCATATATTCTTACATTAATTTAAAGGATTGCACATTGCTCCAATCTTAAGTATCTTGCGGCAGAACTTGGGGTTTCAGATATTGCACGTATTTTAAAAAAACTAATTGTTATTGGCAAGCCTGCTTGTAAACAATTGCCGTAAGAGCAATTGAATATACATACTGAGAATCCGGTAAAGCGCTAAACTATATGTATACATACGTATACTAGAAATAAAGGCTACTTAAACGAGATATAACGGTTTTAAATTTCCTGGTCATTCAAAAATCGAACGAAAATTCCAGGTTTTTCATCTTCGACAGCCTCAGTTGGTTTGCTGACTTCCACTACTGGGACTGGGTTCGACCAAGGCTTTCACATCTTGTTCAGGCGTAGTCGTACTTGAAGACTTACTCCTTATTTCATTATTTGTCGGGGCATGACTAGGGCTACTTCTCAAATTTGAAGCAGATGATCCATTGTTGGGACTTTGTCAGACCCCACTTCCCTTAGCTTCCTCTATTCCTGCAGGAGGGGTACCATCTTATTCAAATTGCGAAGGACACTCAAAGTAAACGCAGTGAAACACCTTACACGTAGGAGGAAATCCTCCCAAAAAATTGAAAGCATAGTGTAAGGTTTGTAACGCTAAGGATCCGCTAAATGATGACATGTACAGAAAAGGAGAACATGTGGACTGGTTGGGCTGCGACAGGTTGGGTTATTACATATTCATAGTGAATAAAAGTGACATATAGTCAAGTTACCAGCGATTGTTAATTACATTGCATCGATGTAACTTACAGATGTAACGCATGGATACATAGTAAATGCAGCAAGTCTAGAATGACTCGTCGAGACGCTAAACTTGTTAAGCGTTGGGTTTGCGAATAAATGTTTGTTAACTCTGTACTTGACCAATCTTAAATGTAGATATGTATTTCCACATGTTTAACATAGCTTGTGGTAGTGAATAAAAGAATCGATAGATTGTTACTTGTCATTAATCACAACTCTGCGTTAACTTTGTACAATGTCTTTCATTGTACCTAACGCATTGTGGTACTCAGTCATAGCATTGTTTCCATCAAGACTCCTTAACAAATCACGAGCTCGTCCTACATGAACGTTTACAGCCTAAAATCACAACATACATATATGGGTTATATGTGTACTTATTAGATTAGTATTCATTTAAAATATCGTTCTCATAATAATATTATTGCAATAACCTCTGTAATAACGTCTGAAACCATGACATTTAATGCTGTTTGGAAGTACGGCTTCGTACATTTTAGCTGCGAATGTATACTTTCCTTAGTCGGACAGTTTTTAAGCAAGCTCCTCCAGTTTTGACTGTAAATCCAAGTTCAAATAATGAACACATGAGATTTATACACTCGTAATGAACTGATCAGCTTAATAGACTGAATCAACTATGAAGCCTATCGAAGCCAGCAATAGCTGGTTGTGCAGTGCTAGTTAATTATTAAATTGACACAGTTGTGTAATGTTAGATTACAAACAGGTGTGGACTAACGGGGTGGTGTACCGGTGAGTAGGGTAATGGTGCACGGAGTGTATCTTGGGTAAAAGTTGTAGGCCAATTTGATTTCGCAAAAACATTAACAGAAACCCTTAGATTACATGCGTATAGGCATCTTATTGTTTTGTAATCTGCAAAAAGTTAAAATTATTTTGCTATTCCGTATTTTATTCATAATAGCACAGAATTTTGAAAGCAAAGGTCATTTTTTCAAACATTATATTACAAATCAATGATTTAAATAATACACTAGTTAACGGCTCATTTGTGTGGGTGTGGTAGTGTGATAGTGTGGGTTTTCTGCTCAATTGTGTGTGTGTGGGTTGTCGGCTCACTCGTGTGTGTGTGATAGTGTGGGTTGTCGGCTCAATTGTGTGTGTGTGATAGAGTGATAGTGTAGATTGTCGGCTCACTCGTGTGTGTGTCATAGTGTGATAGTGTGGGTTGTTGGCTCACTCTTGTGTTTGATAGTGTGATATGGTAGGTGTTCGGCTCACTTGTGTGTTTGATAGTGTGATATTGTGGGTTGTCGGCTCACTTGTGTGTGTGTGTGTGATAGTGTCGATTGTCGGCTCACTCGTGTGTGTGATAGTGTGGGTTGTCGGCTCAATTGTGTGTGTGTTATAGTGTAATAGTGTGGGTTGTCGGTTCACTTGTGTGTATGTGATAGTGTGGGTTGTCGGCTCACTTGGGTGTGTGTGATATTGTGATATTGTGGGTTGGCGGCTCACTTGTGTGTGTGATATTGTGATAATGTGGGTTTTCGGCTCACTTGTGTGTGTGTGATAGTGTGATAGCGTGGGTTGTCGGCGCACTTGTGTGCGTGTGATAGTGTAATAGTGTCGGTTGTCGGCTCACTTGTGATAGTGTGATAGTGTGATAGTAATTAGCAACCACTACCTGGGGTTGTCCTGTATAGGGTTAAGTTCAAGGGGGCTTTAAGCGGCACTTGTACTCACATTTAGGACTGCACTCGTAAGAACTGAGGATTCTGATTCTAGCGCTAATAAGCTGAATGCGGCCAGTATTGATAATGTTTCCAATTTTATTTGTGACCATGAAGACTATGTTCATACGAAAGTTTATACGTCTACTGTAAGGACATATGCTGCAAAACCAAATTTGATCTACATACAGTTCTGCTGAGGGCTTTTAATAGGGAACAGTTGTGTGTCCCACGGAGAATTCCGACTTTCCAAAATAGATTTACCGATTATCGTTTAAGGAGCATCATTTAAAGTTTGCAAATTCGATTCCGTGTGTACTCATATAGGGGTAACCTCATTCGCTTACAAGCGAAGAAGGTTACAGCAAATGAAATGTGAAAAGGCAAGTCCGAAACAAGCTGACAGCGGGAGATCGGAAAACTTGCGAAAGTTTTTCCATAAATCTCATTGTATTGAATCGGATTGGAAATATCGCTGTAATCCGGGCACTGCCAGGTGTGGATTTACGGGGTGGCCCACCGTGCTCCGGCCAGGGTAAACAATTTATGGCCCGGGGTAAAAATATTATCGAAGACCCTCAAATTGTAAGTGGAAAGGCCCACAAATGACAAAGCCACTTTGAGATTTTGGTCCAGGTTACAAAATATTTTAATAATCCACCTCTGTGCTTTATCATGTGCTCACTTCACATCTAATTTATAGTAATTTCCCGAATTCCGTATCACACAGATCTCTCAAATTTTGAAGTTAATAGAATACAATTGAATTTAACGGCTTTATTGCTTAAAGTTTTACTTCGGAAATGACAAATCACAACGGATGTGTCGCAGAGAATACCATATTCTGCTTCACACAGTAGTGCCGGCGAGAGGGTCGCAACGTGATCAATCGTAATTTGCTAAATATTTTAATTTGATCTACATGGAGTTTCGCTGACGTATTTTAATAGAGAATACTTGTGAAGCCTTTCGATACATAAAGATTCGGTCCCAAAATCGTCGGAGCAAAAGATCGGTGTATCGATACCTTCTGCTCTGAAATTGTCCCAAACGGACCAGAAATTCAGAATCGACAGATACAGCCTGAACTTGCCTAGGACCACCATTTAAAGTTAGCAGATTGGATTCTGTAAGCATGTACTCATGTAGTGATTCGAGTTATCCAAATTGATTTTTTAAACGGAGTATTCCCCACTGTATCAATAATTTACTAGAGTTTACTCGTTACTGAGTCATTACTTTAATAAATTTACTAGTTAATGTTCTGAGTTCATATTTAATGTAGTGCAATTAGTGATCGGACCGATTCAGTCCGGGACCGAAAATTTTAGAATCGATTCAGTTTCGATTCACGATATTTTCGATTCAATCCTCACTTGGACTGAACCGAACGATTCAATCGACAATGTTGGACCGAATTGAATCGTTTTTCCTGGACTCCATCCAAACGTTTTGTGCGAGCAAATATTTGTAAGTCAATCACCACAATTCCCAACACTTAACTTGATGTGAGTGTACTACAAATATTTATTTATACAACATCCGCCTGTCTTCATTAATTTTAGAAGTTACTGTCGAACTTGTATAAGTTTGGGATTTCTGTCATACTAATAATTAGTTAATTATTAAACGGAGACCATTGCTCAAAGTTTATTATTAATTTTTAATAAATTTGCATAAATGTTTCACTGGACAGTACCGAAAAAAAAATTCGGTTCAGTCCAGTGCCCTAACTGAATCGAATCAAAAACTCCTGGACCGAACTGAATCGTTCCGACCACTAATTGAAATGTTTGACTGCTGATTACTCCTATGAATGCGATGTTGGAGCTGAGCAGTCTTGACTCCCAAGCGAGGAAGGTTACAGCAAATGAGATGTGAAAAGGCAAGCCCGAAACAAGCTGACAACGAGACATCGAAAAACGTTTTCGAAATTTTCTTCAGAAAGTTTAGTGTTGATTCGGATCGGAAATGTCACTCTAATCCTGGGCTTCACATCTTATTTTCAGTACTTCCATCATTCCGCATCACAGAGATCTCTCTTTTGAAGTTAATAGAATACAACTTAATTTAGCGGCTTCATTATCTGTGATGCCAAATGTATATTCTGAATTAGATTTAATGTACCAGTCTGCTACGAAAAACTGGACCAGACCAATTGTCCGATCCAGTCGTTCGCACCACAAAAGACCAAAGATGGTCCAGAAAACCATTGAGAGCAAATAAACCATCACATTTAACAAGTAAAATTTATTTATTTTTTACCAGGAATTACATTTTTAATTTGTTCCATGGGATTTCGTTAACCCTTAAATTTTTTTTGAGTACTTTTAGTAGCATAGTCGGGTGGTCTGGTGCTCCAAACTTGGTTCAGACAGAACTAGACCATTAACGGACTATTATAAATGGTCCGGACCAGATCATTCGCATCCCTATTCGTTGGTGTTTAAAATTTTACTTTGAAAATTATCAATCACAATCAAAGTATCGCAGAAAATGACCTTATTATGCTTACTCTTAAGTGAGAGGTCCGCAATATATTTTTTCTTAGATTGAATTGTGATCATTTGTGTTTAAGCTCCTAATTTTCTAGTAAATTTGAATCCAGTTGATTTAAATTGTGTAATACTTCGAAAAATACTGCAACTTAATTATATAGCATTAATGAAGTAGGGCAAGGACAGCGATAGGAATTTTTAAAATGGCATATGGGTATTCATTTGGCTTAAGATAAAGTTTGACGTTATTTGCAGCATATGTATATCTCCATCAGCTTTCTTTAGTCAAAATCCAGCGCAGCTCAAAATGTCGTGAAAGTTTCTCTAATCAAAGTTAATACCCTATAGAACCTCCCTCCAAAATATTTTCGTCGTTACTTTTACGGTTAACGTTCTCGGTCAACGGAAACTTTTTACAGGGCACAAACATTTTCGGAATATATATCGCCAGAAAAGAATACTTTCACAGGCAAGACTTGCGGGTACATATTTTAGATTGACCGAAACAGTGTACAAACTTCCAAATGTATTCAGCCCCTAAAACTGTCAAGCATGTAATATGCATAAACTGGACTCATTAGAGCACATACTTATGCGTTCTCCTATACAAAACGGTAAACACAAACAATTCAAGCTAGATGCACCGTATAGAAAATATCTCAACCACCCGACAAGAGAAGATGTGTGTGGAACTATATCTATGCAACATAATTTCCTCAAAAGAAGAGACTATTTCTGTGACTTTAGCTAAAACTTTTTCATTTCATTATATCTATTAGAAGTAGATATTAATATAACAACTTGAACGAGAATCCACCATAAATATATTTGCGATACTTTTGTTAAATGGAATACATATATGGTCATGGGCGAAAGGCTAAAGATCGTAAAAACTAAATACAAAAAAAATACTCAAGTTGCTTGAGAAACTTGATTTATCAAGTACCGGTGCGGATACCTTGTTTAGACAACTTTTCAAATTCAAGTCAAGTTGAAGTCGAGTTGTCTAAAATAACTTGACTTGAACACAGCTCTTCCCGTGTAGCAAACTCCATAAGAGGACTCCCTCTCAATGTCAAGTTCATATGCTTGTCTTATCCTTATACTAAACTCATTTTGCTGAAATGTAATCCCCCGTTTGTAGTCAGTAGGTTACACACCTGATTAACACTTGCAGAAATATTTTGTAATATAATATCACTTATGACCTGTTATGAAATTTGGTACTCCGATGTCACTTAACGAGTATGGTACACATGGAAGCCACTTATGGAATTAATTACAGGGACATGACTTATGGAATTAATTACAGGGACATGACTTATGGAATTAATTACAGGAAGTCACTTATGGAATTAATTACAGGAAGTCACTTATGGAATTAATTACAGGAAGTCACTTATGGAATTAATTACAGGAAGTCACTTATGGAATTAATTACAGGAAGTCACTTATGGAATTAATTACAGGAAGTCACTTATGGAATTAATTACATGGAGGACACTTATGGACTTAAAACAGGGATGTCAGTTATGGAAGTGACTACGCGGAGGCCACTTTAGGAATTAATTGCAGGGCGGCCACTTAAAGAACAAAATCAGGGAGGCCACATATGGAATTAAAACAGGGAGGCCACTTATGGATTTAACTTGCGCCCGCCTTGGTTAAATCCAGAGGCCACTCAAAGAACAAAATCTCGGAGGCCACATATGGAATTAAAACAGGAAGGCCACTCACGGATACAACTTGCATCCCCCTTGGTTAAATCCAGAGGCCACTTAAAGAACGAAGTCATAGAGGCCACTTATGGATTTAACTTGCGTCCTACTTGGTTAAATCGGAGCAATGATTTTGAACTCTACCCAAAATTATAAATAGTGGCTATCGTTATATTACTAAGAGTAATGGAAATAATCCAAGAACTACTTACACTAAAATCCTTAGGCGTTTCCTTATTTTAAAACTTGTAATGTCGAAATATTATATATTGTTTGTGTGAGCGTGTCAAAATTGCAAGTAGATATTTGTATGAAGTCTTATATTCAAGTCCTATTTTATTCTGTTAAAGATTATGTGCACACAAGGTTTTAGACTCCTTTTAACTATTAAAACTTCCGCTTAGCACCATTCCCTAACCAGCATCCCACTCTGACAGTGCTTCCGCTACCTTGCACCAATGGGGAGGAAGTGAACTAATGTGAGGGAGAGTATAAGGCTAAGCTTCTTGAATTTACAGGATTCAGTGGATTATTCCCACCATCACAAGTAAGTTGAATGATTGTTTTCATTTTATTGCGTGATCTCGCTATCCTCAGTGTTTTATTGAGTCATTTCTCTTCCCATTCCGCCATCTCGCAGTGTTTTATTGAGTGATCCCACATCCCATACCGCAGTGTTTCATTGAGTGATCCCACATCACATCCCGCATTTATTGAGTGGTCCCGCATCTCATCCCGCAGTGTTTCATTGAGTGATTCCGCATCCCGCCATCCCGCAGTTTATTGAGTCGTCCCGCTATCCCAGCATCCCGCATTTTATTAAAGCTCGAATTGCAGATAGTTGTGCTGTAGAGTATATCGAGAATGAAATTCAGCTTCAGCCTCCATTGAAATTTTGCCTGTCCCACTAGTCTGTGGTTATCACTGCACGGGTTAAAATTTCGAAAGAGAGTAGTGTTTCGGACTCTGTTAAGTTATTGAAACAGACATTGATTTTCATGGAATCGCAAACCCAGAAATATGTTTGAATTATGCTTGTTTTCAGAATCATCGCTTAGTGAAACGCTACCATTAATACTGAATGAAACTCGTTAACACTGCGCTTAATCAAGCGGACCTAAGTAAGCACTTCAGCCAATTGAATAGAAAATATCTAAAGCAAAATTACTCCAAAATATTTGCAATCTACAACCAATGCTTAATCAAAGAAGATGTGAAAGCAGTGGCAGCGGGAAGAATAATGTCTCACTTCCAAGACATTTGAAATACACAAACCATAGAACTGGAATTTCAATTATATGTGCCAGAGAAGAAAGCGCGAATTTAAACGGAATGAATAACAAGTGTAACATCAAGGTTAAAACGAGTAAGCGTGATTTGAGTAACCTTCACGATGAAGACGATCTCTTCTTATTGTTGTCTCTTATTTGATGTTTAAGTGCCCAAATTATAAATTTATATGATCCAGCCTACACAGGAACTTCATCATTGTGAATTCTCAAAAGAAAAATTATAATCGAATAATTTTGAAAAATTACCTTACCCTGAAAAAGTAGATATAAAAACATTACACATTTTGATATGGAGCACTAAATGTCAGAAAATATTTCAGAACTTCGATGAGCGAGGGCGAAATAATCGGACGCATTACTTTCGGTAGTTTCAGCTTTATCCACTCAACTTATTTTAATGAATTTTGTCTTTACGAAGCTTAAAGCATAACTGTGCTGTTTTCCTAATATCATATAAACATACATGCACCTAACTTAAAAATTGCATTTATTCATATCATAATGGTTGTAGTTGTTTTGGTCACGAATAGGCTCAAATAAATTACTTAACACTAACATGCTTTCCATTGGTTCCATTCCTTTCTCCCTCGTGTTTATGATGGCGCCTAAAATAAACGTACTCACATTCACACATGTAGTTTGTGAGAGCAAGGACGAGGGAGAGAGTGAAGAATCCTTCATATGATATGGGTGCCCATCTATATTTTCTAAACGAAACCCAATTCCAGAAAGAATCAATCCTGTTATAAGAATGGAAAATGCAAGTGCAAAATGTTTCAGTTCAAATGCTTGGACTATAGGCTTCATACAAATTCGAAAACATTTTTTTCATCTTTAAATTAATGTTTTCTTTACATTTCACCCATCTAATTCCATCGATTTTGAGATAATTAATTAAATCGTTCAGCCACTTACAATTCAGCCTCGAATCCAAAAGTCAAGATGCCATTCTATTGAATAAATCAGTATACATTGAATTTTTCAGAAGGAGAAAGATAATCACTCAACACCGGATACCTTGAAAATCTTACTTGTCTGAGGCCATGTTTTAATATAAAATTTTTAGCAATCAGAGGTTCAATGATATGTTTCTAGACCATGTATGCATCTTTTCTTTGCATTGCATGATTAAAGCACTTTACTGGGTTTGGGTTTCGTTCCGCATACTCTTCCGCAATTTTACATAGATAGGGTTTGTAGTCTTGTTAAAACAGATATCTTTATGTGTCCCCTAAAAGGACATAATTTGAGTTTTAAAATCCCCTCTTTCGGATAGCTCTCGAAAGGTCGTTGGAATTGGCTCCAGAGAAGGTATTGTAATAGAGAGAGCAAATCGTAATTGTAGTAATTTGTAATAAGTAAACAAGCAGATGTCCAAACCATCAAGAAAACACTGAGTTCACTGGGGACGATGCAAGGGATACACTCAGATTCTGGCTGGCTATTGGCCTGAATGCCAAGAAAATCGCTAAACCCGTTGCGTTAGCATTAGGAACGACGAACGAAAAAGCATTAAAGCTCTGAAAATTAGCGCCAGAGGTTCAGTCGTAGCTAAAATCGATATATAAACGTGGATGATAAAGGGCGTGAGAACAGTACTCCACTTAATATCCGCTAGAGGATGCTGTGTCACAAAATTTGTGGCCAATCGGTAAGTTTCATAGTCAATGTAATTGAATCTATTCTCATTTGCCACCAGATGGAGTAAGACGTCTATTCTGTTCCCCTCCAAGTCCTTCATTATCCTAGTCCAAGGGTCATTTGGGAGCTGGATAAATTTGAAATTCTGGATTAGGACCATATCAAATGTGAAATTGAAGTGCTGGGATGCAACTTGCATTATTTTGTATGACAATCCTGCCACTTGGGGAGATTTTTAGGCAATGTAGGGGGAAATTGAATGTTACAAAATGGAAGTGCATTTTTGACGCGTTTAACTTCTCAATTTCCCCTTTGACTCCCTTACAGGGACTTTTACAGGTTCGTTACGATGATTTTGAATGAGCAGGTGATTAGTACCTGGGACGAGGTTATAGTGTAAGGTTTGTAACGCTAAGGATCCGCTAAATGATGACATGTACAGAAAAGGAGAACATGTGGACTGGTTGGGCTGCGACAGGTTGGGTTATTACATATTCATAGTGAATAAAAGTGACATATAGTCAAGTTACCAGCGATTGTTAATTACATTGCATCGATGTAACTTACAGATGTAACGCATGGATACATAGTAAATGCAGCAAGTCTAGAATGACTCGTCGAGACGCTAAACTTGTTAAGCGTTGGGTTTGCGAATAAATGTTTGTTAACTCTGTACTTGACCAATCTTAAATGTAGATATGTATTTCCACATGTTTAACATAGCTTGTGGTAGTGAATAAAAGAATCGATAGATTGTTACTTGTCATTAATCACAACTCTGCGTTAACTTTGTACAATGTCTTTCATTGTACCTAACGCATTGTGGTACTCAGTCATAGCATTGTTTCCATCAAGACTCCTTAACAAATCACGAGCTCGTCCTACATGAACGTTTACAGCCTAAAATCACAACATACATATATGGGTTATATGTGTACTTATTAGATTAGTATTCATTTAAAATATCGTTCTCATAATAATATTATTGCAATAACCTCTGTAATAACGTCTGAAACCATGACATTTAATGCTGTTTGGAAGTACGGCTTCGTACATTTTAGCTGCGAATGTATACTTTCCTTAGTCGGACAGTTTTTAAGCAAGCTCCTCCAGTTTTGACTGTAAATCCAAGTTCAAATAATGAACACATGAGATTTATACACTCGTAATGAACTGATCAGCTTAATAGACTGAATCAACTATGAAGCCTATCGAAGCCAGCAATAGCTGGTTGTGCAGTGCTAGTTAATTATTAAATTGACACAGTTGTGTAATGTTAGATTACAAACAGGTGTGGACTAACGGGGTGGTGTACCGGTGAGTAGGGTAATGGTGCACGGAGTGTATCTTGGGTAAAAGTTGTAGGCCAATTTGATTTCGCAAAAACATTAACAGAAACCCTTAGATTACATGCGTATAGGCATCTTATTGTTTTGTAATCTGCAAAAAGTTAAAATTATTTTGCTATTCCGTATTTTATTCATAATAGCACAGAATTTTGAAAGCAAAGGTCATTTTTTCAAACATTATATTACAAATCAATGATTTAAATAATACACTAGTTAACGGCTCATTTGTGTGGGTGTGGTAGTGTGATAGTGTGGGTTTTCTGCTCAATTGTGTGTGTGTGGGTTGTCGGCTCACTCGTGTGTGTGTGATAGTGTGGGTTGTCGGCTCAATTGTGTGTGTGTGATAGAGTGATAGTGTAGATTGTCGGCTCACTCGTGTGTGTGTCATAGTGTGATAGTGTGGGTTGTTGGCTCACTCTTGTGTTTGATAGTGTGATATGGTAGGTGTTCGGCTCACTTGTGTGTTTGATAGTGTGATATTGTGGGTTGTCGGCTCACTTGTGTGTGTGTGTGTGTGATAGTGTCGATTGTCGGCTCACTCGTGTGTGTGATAGTGTGGGTTGTCGGCTCAATTGTGTGTGTGTTATAGTGTAATAGTGTGGGTTGTCGGTTCACTTGTGTGTATGTGATAGTGTGGGTTGTCGGCTCACTTGGGTGTGTGTGATATTGTGATATTGTGGGTTGGCGGCTCACTTGTGTGTGTGATATTGTGATAATGTGGGTTTTCGGCTCACTTGTGTGTGTGTGATAGTGTGATAGCGTGGGTTGTCGGCGCACTTGTGTGCGTGTGATAGTGTAATAGTGTCGGTTGTCGGCTCACTTGTGATAGTGTGATAGTGTGATAGTAATTAGCAACCACTACCTGGGGTTGTCCTGTATAGGGTTAAGTTCAAGGGGGCTTTAAGCGGCACTTGTACTCACATTTAGGACTGCACTCGTAAGAACTGAGGATTCTGATTCTAGCGCTAATAAGCTGAATGCGGCCAGTATTGATAATGTTTCCAATTTTATTTGTGACCATGAAGACTATGTTCATACGAAAGTTTATACGTCTACTGTAAGGACATATGCTGCAAAACCAAATTTGATCTACATACAGTTCTGCTGAGGGCTTTTAATAGGGAACAGTTGTGTGTCCCACGGAGAATTCCGACTTTCCAAAATAGATTTACCGATTATCGTTTAAGGAGCATCATTTAAAGTTTGCAAATTCGATTCCGTGTGTACTCATATAGGGGTAACCTCATTCGCTTACAAGCGAAGAAGGTTACAGCAAATGAAATGTGAAAAGGCAAGTCCGAAACAAGCTGACAGCGGGAGATCGGAAAACTTGCGAAAGTTTTTCCATAAATCTCATTGTATTGAATCGGATTGGAAATATCGCTGTAATCCGGGCACTGCCAGGTGTGGATTTACGGGGTGGCCCACCGTGCTCCGGCCAGGGTAAACAATTTATGGCCCGGGGTAAAAATATTATCGAAGACCCTCAAATTGTAAGTGGAAAGGCCCACAAATGACAAAGCCACTTTGAGATTTTGGTCCAGGTTACAAAATATTTTAATAATCCACCTCTGTGCTTTATCATGTGCTCACTTCACATCTAATTTATAGTAATTTCCCGAATTCCGTATCACACAGATCTCTCAAATTTTGAAGTTAATAGAATACAATTGAATTTAACGGCTTTATTGCTTAAAGTTTTACTTCGGAAATGACAAATCACAACGGATGTGTCGCAGAGAATACCATATTCTGCTTCACACAGTAGTGCCGGCGAGAGGGTCGCAACGTGATCAATCGTAATTTGCTAAATATTTTAATTTGATCTACATGGAGTTTCGCTGACGTATTTTAATAGAGAATACTTGTGAAGCCTTTCGATACATAAAGATTCGGTCCCAAAATCGTCGGAGCAAAAGATCGGTGTATCGATACCTTCTGCTCTGAAATTGTCCCAAACGGACCAGAAATTCAGAATCGACAGATACAGCCTGAACTTGCCTAGGACCACCATTTAAAGTTAGCAGATTGGATTCTGTAAGCATGTACTCATGTAGTGATTCGAGTTATCCAAATTGATTTTTTAAACGGAGTATTCCCCACTGTATCAATAATTTACTAGAGTTTACTCGTTACTGAGTCATTACTTTAATAAATTTACTAGTTAATGTTCTGAGTTCATATTTAATGTAGTGCAATTAGTGATCGGACCGATTCAGTCCGGGACCGAAAATTTTAGAATCGATTCAGTTTCGATTCACGATATTTTCGATTCAATCCTCACTTGGACTGAACCGAACGATTCAATCGACAATGTTGGACCGAATTGAATCGTTTTTCCTGGACTCCATCCAAACGTTTTGTGCGAGCAAATATTTGTAAGTCAATCACCACAATTCCCAACACTTAACTTGATGTGAGTGTACTACAAATATTTATTTATACAACATCCGCCTGTCTTCATTAATTTTAGAAGTTACTGTCGAACTTGTATAAGTTTGGGATTTCTGTCATACTAATAATTAGTTAATTATTAAACGGAGACCATTGCTCAAAGTTTATTATTAATTTTTAATAAATTTGCATAAATGTTTCACTGGACAGTACCGAAAAAAAAATTCGGTTCAGTCCAGTGCCCTAACTGAATCGAATCAAAAACTCCTGGACCGAACTGAATCGTTCCGACCACTAATTGAAATGTTTGACTGCTGATTACTCCTATCAATGCGATGTTGGAGCTGAGCAGTCTTGACTCCCAAGCGAGGAAGGTTACAGCAAATGAGATGTGAAAAGGCAAGCCCGAAACAAGCTGACAACGAGACATCGAAAAACGTTTTCGAAATTTTCTTCAGAAAGTTTAGTGTTGATTCGGATCGGAAATGTCACTCTAATCCTGGGCTTCACATCTTATTTTCAGTACTTCCATCATTCCGCATCACAGAGATCTCTCTTTTGAAGTTAATAGAATACAACTTAATTTAGCGGCTTCATTATCTGTGATGCCAAATGTATATTCTGAATTAGATTTAATGTACCAGTCTGCTACGAAAAACTGGACCAGACCAATTGTCCGATCCAGTCGTTCGCACCACAAAAGACCAAAGATGGTCCAGAAAACCATTGAGAGCAAATAAACCATCACATTTAACAAGTAAAATTTATTTATTTTTTACCAGGAATTACATTTTTAATTTGTTCCATGGGATTTCGTTAACCCTTAAATTTTTTTTGAGTACTTTTAGTAGCATAGTCGGGTGGTCTGGTGCTCCAAACTTGGTTCAGACAGAACTAGACCATTAACGGACTATTATAAATGGTCCGGACCAGATCATTCGCATCCCTATTCGTTGGTGTTTAAAATTTTACTTTGAAAATTATCAATCACAATCAAAGTATCGCAGAAAATGACCTTATTATGCTTACTCTTAAGTGAGAGGTCCGCAATATATTTTTTCTTAGATTGAATTGTGATCATTTGTGTTTAAGCTCCTAATTTTCTAGTAAATTTGAATCCAGTTGATTTAAATTGTGTAATACTTCGAAAAATACTGCAACTTAATTATATAGCATTAATGAAGTAGGGCAAGGACAGCGATAGGAATTTTTAAAATGGCATATGGGTATTCATTTGGCTTAAGATAAAGTTTGACGTTATTTGCAGCATATGTATATCTCCATCAGCTTTCTTTAGTCAAAATCCAGCGCAGCTCAAAATGTCGTGAAAGTTTCTCTAATCAAAGTTAATACCCTATAGAACCTCCCTCCAAAATATTTTCGTCGTTACTTTTACGGTTAACGTTCTCGGTCAACGGAAACTTTTTACAGGGCACAAACATTTTCGGAATATATATCGCCAGAAAAGAATACTTTCACAGGCAAGACTTGCGGGTACATATTTTAGATTGACCGAAACAGTGTACAAACTTCCAAATGTATTCAGCCCCTAAAACTGTCAAGCATGTAATATGCATAAACTGGACTCATTAGAGCACATACTTATGCGTTCTCCTATACAAAACGGTAAACACAAACAATTCAAGCTAGATGCACCGTATAGAAAATATCTCAACCACCCGACAAGAGAAGATGTGTGTGGAACTATATCTATGCAACATAATTTCCTCAAAAGAAGAGACTATTTCTGTGACTTTAGCTAAAACTTTTTCATTTCATTATATCTATTAGAAGTAGATATTAATATAACAACTTGAACGAGAATCCACCATAAATATATTTGCGATACTTTTGTTAAATGGAATACATATATGGTCATGGGCGAAAGGCTAAAGATCGTAAAAACTAAATACAAAAAAAATACTCAAGTTGCTTGAGAAACTTGATTTATCAAGTACCGGTGCGGATACCTTGTTTAGACAACTTTTCAAATTCAAGTCAAGTTGAAGTCGAGTTGTCTAAAATAACTTGACTTGAACACAGCTCTTCCCGTGTAGCAAACTCCATAAGAGGACTCCCTCTCAATGTCAAGTTCATATGCTTGTCTTATCCTTATACTAAACTCATTTTGCTGAAATGTAATCCCCCGTTTGTAGTCAGTAGGTTACACACCTGATTAACACTTGCAGAAATATTTTGTAATATAATATCACTTATGACCTGTTATGAAATTTGGTACTCCGATGTCACTTAACGAGTATGGTACACATGGAAGCCACTTATGGAATTAATTACAGGGACATGACTTATGGAATTAATTACAGGGACATGACTTATGGAATTAATTACAGGAAGTCACTTATGGAATTAATTACAGGAAGTCACTTATGGAATTAATTACAGGAAGTCACTTATGGAATTAATTACAGGAAGTCACTTATGGAATTAATTACAGGAAGTCACTTATGGAATTAATTACAGGAAGTCACTTATGGAATTAATTACATGGAGGACACTTATGGACTTAAAACAGGGATGTCAGTTATGGAAGTGACTACGCGGAGGCCACTTTAGGAATTAATTGCAGGGCGGCCACTTAAAGAACAAAATCAGGGAGGCCACATATGGAATTAAAACAGGGAGGCCACTTATGGATTTAACTTGCGCCCGCCTTGGTTAAATCCAGAGGCCACTCAAAGAACAAAATCTCGGAGGCCACATATGGAATTAAAACAGGAAGGCCACTCACGGATACAACTTGCATCCCCCTTGGTTAAATCCAGAGGCCACTTAAAGAACGAAGTCATAGAGGCCACTTATGGATTTAACTTGCGTCCTACTTGGTTAAATCGGAGCAATGATTTTGAACTCTACCCAAAATTATAAATAGTGGCTATCGTTATATTACTAAGAGTAATGGAAATAATCCAAGAACTACTTACACTAAAATCCTTAGGCGTTTCCTTATTTTAAAACTTGTAATGTCGAAATATTATATATTGTTTGTGTGAGCGTGTCAAAATTGCAAGTAGATATTTGTATGAAGTCTTATATTCAAGTCCTATTTTATTCTGTTAAAGATTTGGCGACGCTATTATGTGCACACAAGGTTTTAGACTCCTTTTAACTATTAAAACTTCCGCTTAGCACCATTCCCTAACCAGCATCCCACTCTGACAGTGCTTCCGCTACCTTGCACCAATGGGGAGGAAGTGAACTAATGTGAGGGAGAGTATAAGGCTAAGCTTCTTGAATTTACAGGATTCAGTGGATTATTCCCACCATCACAAGTAAGTTGAATGATTGTTTTCATTTTATTGCGTGATCTCGCTATCCTCAGTGTTTTATTGAGTCATTTCTCTTCCCATTCCGCCATCTCGCAGTGTTTTATTGAGTGATCCCACATCCCATACCGCAGTGTTTCATTGAGTGATCCCACATCACATCCCGCATTTATTGAGTGGTCCCGCATCTCATCCCGCAGTGTTTCATTGAGTGATTCCGCATCCCGCCATCCCGCAGTTTATTGAGTCGTCCCGCTATCCCAGCATCCCGCATTTTATTAAAGCTCGAATTGCAGATAGTTGTGCTGTAGAGTATATCGAGAATGAAATTCAGCTTCAGCCTCCATTGAAATTTTGCCTGTCCCACTAGTCTGTGGTTATCACTGCACGGGTTAAAATTTCGAAAGAGAGTAGTGTTTCGGACTCTGTTAAGTTATTGAAACAGACATTGATTTTCATGGAATCGCAAACCCAGAAATATGTTTGAATTATGCTTGTTTTCAGAATCATCGCTTAGTGAAACGCTACCATTAATACTGAATGAAACTCGTTAACACTGCGCTTAATCAAGCGGACCTAAGTAAGCACTTCAGCCAATTGAATAGAAAATATCTAAAGCAAAATTACTCCAAAATATTTGCAATCTACAACCAATGCTTAATCAAAGAAGATGTGAAAGCAGTGGCAGCGGGAAGAATAATGTCTCACTTCCAAGACATTTGAAATACACAAACCATAGAACTGGAATTTCAATTATATGTGCCAGAGAAGAAAGCGCGAATTTAAACGGAATGAATAACAAGTGTAACATCAAGGTTAAAACGAGTAAGCGTGATTTGAGTAACCTTCACGATGAAGACGATCTCTTCTTATTGTTGTCTCTTATTTGATGTTTAAGTGCCCAAATTATAAATTTATATGATCCAGCCTACACAGGAACTTCATCATTGTGAATTCTCAAAAGAAAAATTATAATCGAATAATTTTGAAAAATTACCTTACCCTGAAAAAGTAGATATAAAAACATTACACATTTTGATATGGAGCACTAAATGTCAGAAAATATTTCAGAACTTCGATGAGCGAGGGCGAAATAATCGGACGCATTACTTTCGGTAGTTTCAGCTTTATCCACTCAACTTATTTTAATGAATTTTGTCTTTACGAAGCTTAAAGCATAACTGTGCTGTTTTCCTAATATCATATAAACATACATGCACCTAACTTAAAAATTGCATTTATTCATATCATAATGGTTGTAGTTGTTTTGGTCACGAATAGGCTCAAATAAATTACTTAACACTAACATGCTTTCCATTGGTTCCATTCCTTTCTCCCTCGTGTTTATGATGGCGCCTAAAATAAACGTACTCACATTCACACATGTAGTTTGTGAGAGCAAGGACGAGGGAGAGAGTGAAGAATCCTTCATATGATATGGGTGCCCATCTATATTTTCTAAACGAAACCCAATTCCAGAAAGAATCAATCCTGTTATAAGAATGGAAAATGCAAGTGCAAAATGTTTCAGTTCAAATGCTTGGACTATAGGCTTCATACAAATTCGAAAACATTTTTTTCATCTTTAAATTAATGTTTTCTTTACATTTCACCCATCTAATTCCATCGATTTTGAGATAATTAATTAAATCGTTCAGCCACTTACAATTCAGCCTCGAATCCAAAAGTCAAGATGCCATTCTATTGAATAAATCAGTATACATTGAATTTTTCAGAAGGAGAAAGATAATCACTCAACACCGGATACCTTGAAAATCTTACTTGTCTGAGGCCATGTTTTAATATAAAATTTTTAGCAATCAGAGGTTCAATGATATGTTTCTAGACCATGTATGCATCTTTTCTTTGCATTGCATGATTAAAGCACTTTACTGGGTTTGGGTTTCGTTCCGCATACTCTTCCGCAATTTTACATAGATAGGGTTTGTAGTCTTGTTAAAACAGATATCTTTATGTGTCCCCTAAAAGGACATAATTTGAGTTTTAAAATCCCCTCTTTCGGATAGCTCTCGAAAGGTCGTTGGAATTGGCTCCAGAGAAGGTATTGTAATAGAGAGAGCAAATCGTAATTGTAGTAATTTGTAATAAGTAAACAAGCAGATGTCCAAACCATCAAGAAAACACTGAGTTCACTGGGGACGATGCAAGGGATACACTCAGATTCTGGCTGGCTATTGGCCTGAATGCCAAGAAAATCGCTAAACCCGTTGCGTTAGCATTAGGAACGACGAACGAAAAAGCATTAAAGCTCTGAAAATTAGCGCCAGAGGTTCAGTCGTAGCTAAAATCGATATATAAACGTGGATGATAAAGGGCGTGAGAACAGTACTCCACTTAATATCCGCTAGAGGATGCTGTGTCACAAAATTTGTGGCCAATCGGTAAGTTTCATAGTCAATGTAATTGAATCTATTCTCATTTGCCACCAGATGGAGTAAGACGTCTATTCTGTTCCCCTCCAAGTCCTTCATTATCCTAGTCCAAGGGTCATTTGGGAGCTGGATAAATTTGAAATTCTGGATTAGGACCATATCAAATGTGAAATTGAAGTGCTGGGATGCAACTTGCATTATTTTGTATGACAATCCTGCCACTTGGGGAGATTTTTAGGCAATGTAGGGGGAAATTGAATGTTACAAAATGGAAGTGCATTTTTGACGCGTTTAACTTCTCAATTTCCCCTTTGACTCCCTTACAGGGACTTTTACAGGTTCGTTACGATGATTTTGAATGAGCAGGTGATTAGTACCTGGGACGACTCCAATTTTAAAGCGCAACTTAGGGGGCATGAAACGCAGTTTTAACCAGTGATTTCTCACCAATGAAAATATGATAGTACTTGTTTGAATGAAGGACTGGATTTGGACCTTCCGGATTGTTTTTCGTTGTAGGACTCCCGAGGAACAATATTACACTTGCGTTGAGGGAAGAACTTGCCAAGGGTAATCTGAATTTTTCCGAGATTTTCCAGCTCTTCGTAAACTGTAGTTATTAGAATTTTAAGAGCATTGCTGGATACCAAGTGAGATGCTAAATTGTAAATTGTTGGTGCATGTTCTTTTGAAAAATAATTTGTGGGGCGCGGATGAGCAGTTCATACAACTTGGAAAATATTTCCACTTGATACTTATCTATTTTTAAGGAACTTGAATATTGTTTCAAATTGAGGATAAAAATCAAGGAGTAGACGAAATGGGTCCTCATTTTACTGTGTAATTTTTATTTGAGAAAATATTATCACAGATGTTACTTGGAAATTTGCTGCATTATCTAATGTATTGGTAATAGAGTTATTTTTCTAGGAGCCAAAGTACAGACCTGTAATCTTTGATGATAACAACCGAAAAACTGACTATACTCCCTTTTGTTAAATTATAAGTGCGACAGGATTACATAGATATATCTTTGAGTTGCGTCGGAATGGCATGATATCAGCATTGTTTTTCCTAAACCCTAAGACATCACTTCATGTAAGTATGATAGCAGGTTTCTGCAGGAGTATTAATATGCATTATTGTCATAAAATATTTTGTACCCAAACTTCTACATTCATTATTTTAAACTTATTATTATTGAAAGACTTTAGAACACGCATGTTTGTAGTTATATGCAATAATAGCATACAATTTTATTTCACAGACACCTCCACGGTGATTGTAAAATGACAGAGTACATCGTTACCGTATCTTTTATTAATTTGAATTATAAACACATTCTTTGAACCCATTTTCTTCTTGGGCATTACTGTCCCATTTTAAATCTGCCAGCTCGTGCATTTCTGTGAAGTCCTAATGGTCCGGACTAAAATGCTACTTATACATTTCTTACTTGGATATGTATATGTCAAAATATTCTCCGCATCAAAATTCAACGTATTTTTTTTCCGTTCAATGAAGAATTACTTTTTGGACGGCTGTAAGTGACATGGCTGGAATTGAATACTGAATGCAGTACTTAAAAGGGCAATTTTTCGAATCTTATGATTGGAAGCGTTTTTCGAGAATTTAACTTGAATTTATTACAATTTCCAATTGCAATCTGTCAATACTGCACGATGTTACAGCAAATGTTAGGTAGCGGATACAGCACCCTGCAACAAAATAAACTCATGCAATCACAAAATATTTATTGATGCCAATATCTACTGCCTTTTAATTATTTTCTGTAATTTAACTCCTCTTCGCTTCGCTCATTCAGCAATTGACTAATCGATTGCAGGTTTGTATTTTTAATACCAATCAAAAAATAGGGAGGAAAAAGACCAGATAGAAATGGTGAAGAACCGTACCTAAAAGGTTACAAAACTAAACAATTTAAACGCCACTTGGTATATTGAAACTGAAAATAATGAATTAATATTTATGACTACGGCTTCCATCCGATCGGATGATCCGCGGATATCCGAAGATCGGATATCCGAAATTTTGGATCGAATATACTACTTATCCGATTCGAACACAATCCGATCGGATCGGATACGTACCCCTTATCCGGTCAACGGGATTGGATCGGATTTGGAAACGTCTTTATCCAATCGGTTCGGATCACAAATATTTAATATCGGATAATCCGACGGATATCCGAAAATCAAATTTTTAGCGCGTTCGAGCGACCAATAAGAACGAAGTGTGCAAAAAAAATTTGTCCAACGAGTAACTGTGCCGCTTTTTACCTGTTTTCTTATTAATTCCACGCTTCAAATTTACAGCGGTGTTTGTAAAGTTTTTCTTCAGTTTATACATAATGTATGCAAAAATGATTAATATAGTGATGTAGTAAAAACATAAGGCATTTTTGCAGTGAAAATTCCTAATACTTTTTTCATCATGCAATGGTATCAATTCGGATAATTTCGGATATCCGCGGGTCGGATCGGATAATGCACTTATCCGATCCGAAATTTTCGGATCGGATACGGATGAATAAAATTTTTATCCGGTCCGACCGTTACGGATCGGATAATAAGAAAATTTATCCGAAAATTTCGGTTCGGATCGGATTCGGATCGGATATTCGATTTATCAGGTCGGATGGAAGCCTTATCTAAGACAGATTGTACCTTGTGTATAGTTGATTGCTGATGTGTCTTAGGTTCAATGAAAGGTTTAAAATAAGATGATAAAAATATCGCTAGTGAGAAAGAAGACCACTTGACACAAATATTAAATACAATATTATAGTATTTACGATATTATATTATGGTAATTATATGCAATTACAGTGTCTGTGAGACACATTGTAAGTGCTTTGTATATATTTGTAAAATAACAGAACTTTTGTCCTTTCAATGTTATAATGGTATCAATCATGCTCCCTTCCGTTTTGCTGTGCGGTTTTACACTAATAATATTATAGTTAAATGCTATGCATAAAATAAACTCACTTCAGCATGAGGGTACCCTGTAAAAAACAAATGTTTTAATCCGAGCTAGGCTTTTAAAATTAGATTTTTAATGGTTCTGAAGGAAACAAAATTTGAAGGAATTCCACAGCGGAACATAAACGATTCACAGGTCAGGGCAAGTTTTTTTCCTCACTTTGTTTTTTCGAAGTACATCTGGAATAAAAAAATTCTAAATCATGCGACATTTCCTCCTAAAAGCATAAATTTTACCAATTCTGGGGACATAAATTTCCAGATCTGATGACTAATTGGTTTCAAGATATTTGACTGCGAATTTGTTGCATAAACTCGAGAAGTTTTTAAAATGACCCCTAAAGCCACATTTTTCTGAATTATGCAATTTATTTCAATTCGTTAATTTTTGTTTTCAATTTTTGGTTTATTATGCCCCAAATAATGTACTTACATATTGGTGAGACTCTGTCCCCCCCAAAATATCTATGATTTGTGTCCTCCAGATAAGACAAATCCAAATTCAGATTTTTGAAACTACTTGGTTTCTGACCAGTAAAAAATTCAAATTAGTCAAAACTTTCATCGATCACTCCAGTGGACATTGTATGGCAGGGGAGGCAATTGTTCTTCAAACTGGGCATGCGGTTTATATTCTGGAAGAACTGGAATCTATAGTTCCACCTGTACTATTAAATTTTAAATGAACTTGTTTCTATATTTGAAGCTTTCATATTCTCGAATTTCTTTTACATAAAATTTTAATTGTGTGCTGAAACTATCAAGCCAAAGTTTGGAAGCATTTTTCATAAATACTTGTTTTAAGAAAATTGAAAACATTGGGAAATAATCGTTTGAAATTTCTCCATAGTTTCCTAAAAAGTCATTTTCTGCTTCGTTAAGCTGAATATTGACGCTCACTCTGTTCATACAAATGACTTTTACAGTTACTATAAATTTCATTACCATAAAATTGCTTGCTTTTATTCAAAGTTTGAGAGTAAACTTTAATTTCAAATCCAATCAACGTTGACGAAGTGACAAATAAAGCAAAAAGTGGAGAATCCAGTTTTTGTAAATAATTCTTTTATGCCACCTCAATTAACTTCGTTTCCATCTGTTTATACGATTCCAACCAAAATTAAATAGTAAAAAAATATATGTTCGCATTGTAGATATAAAAGTTATTCGTTTATGAGTTCAAAAATATTTTAGCATTGACGCCATACAAGATATTATAAGAAAAAAATGCTGGAGAAGATATATAAGGTTTAATCGACGGGGAATCTCGATATGGTTTTGAAAACAGTATAATCAGGAAGAAGCCCTACACAATAAGCTAAATATAAATTCAAATCACGAGTCAGCTCCTTTTGATTGTTTTCCGTATTTTACTCTACACAACGTTAACATAAGTATAAAATTTTGTTTTCCTTAATACAAATTGCTTAAATTATATAATTTATTATAGTTTTATTTAAATTTTGTTGTAATAGAAAATTCTCCGTTAATTTTAAAATTTTTGACATAATTTTAAAACAAAGGATTTTGAACGTTGTACAATTTACTCAGAGCATCATAATTTAAACAACTTTTCAAAATTTTAACCGAAACTGTTTCAACTAGCTTCAGGTAGATAAGGGCAAGGAAATAAATACCGAATGATGTGGTTTCACCAATAATAATGAGGAAACTGCATTGAAAGGTAAATTAATTAAACGGCTAAGTTTAAACACTACTGTATTTATTCCCGGTGATAATGCACTTCTCTAGCGACAACTTTCTTTATTGATTCTCGACTTTGATTCCTTGATTCAGGATTTAAGTTTCGCCGACGATGCTCGGGCGAAGATAAGAAATGTTTAACAGTTTAAAGAAGTTCGATTTTTTGCTTCCATTTGCTGGCCCCTGAATTCTCGAACCTTGAGCCAGGCCAATGACGGAAATTTGAAAAAATGTGAAACAAATTACATTTGCTGTAATTTCTATGTCACCATTTTCCCTCACCTATATAGATTAAGTGAATTAACCTAATTGGTTGTAAATAAATTTGGCGTACTTTGTACGAAGGATTTCCAGTGGATATAAGTAACCCGTTAAAACAGTAAAGGCTGTGGAGACCGTTAAAGGTAATTACAAATGACTACATTGGCAGCACTAATACGTTGTTAGCAGTGGTCGTCATGGGTACAAAATGTTTGTTCCCGTTCCTGTTCCTGTTCCCACTCAGTGGGTACTCCCCTTAAGTGTTCCCGTACCCGGACCAGTTCCCGTGCTAGTGGGAACAGTGTTTTATGTACCCGTTCCCACAAATGTAATGAAAATTCGTACCCGGACCTGTTCGTGTTCCCGTACCCAGAAATTTAAAATGTTCTGGACCCGTACCCGTTCCCACAGCTGGTGTTCCCGGTCCCATTCCCGGGTCTAGGTCGTGTTGTACTTAGGTGTGGTAAAAATTATTATCAAAATTTCTGTAAATACCAAACCCCCCGTTTTGCAGATAAAAGACAATGTGCAGGGCGGCTAAACGCACCCCTATAGCAAACGTAACAACGCAATAACCAATAAAATTATTTAATTCCTCAGAGATTATGCACCGAGTAGACGAATACTGTATCAACACTAAAATGCTATACTGGGAAAGGATACAACAATGAATGGAGCAGTGATGTTGTTTTTCCAACAATAAAATTGAATGTTGACGAGGGTTTCAAAATGGTACTGAATACTGATTGTTACAGCCACAAATCGACTGTAATAATAATTTCTGGACTTTGACTTATGTTTTCGAAGGACCAGTGCTCCTGGAGCACACAAATGTAATTTTTATCGTAGAATGTTTATTTTTGCTTCACCTTCTCATGAAGTGACAGCCTTTGCTGTCCAGTGTAAATGGGATGAGAAGGACTTATAAAATTACTGAAATTTCCTTTGAAATTATTTAACTTTATTCAACACGTCTTTCCCATTCACACCCAAAAGTAATTCTCCCTTCCTTATTTTCCCATTCCTAGTTATCCATGTAATATCATACACTCATTACACAAATCCAATCATTTTAGGTTAAATCTATTGTTGCTTCAATTTACAATATTAACTATTCATTTTACAACTAAACAAATGAGTTGAAATGCCTATGGTAACATTGTGTAATATTTCCTATCTAAATACATGGTAAGTACATATATATTTAATATCACTCAAAATGTTCCTAAATTAGCTTAAAAACTAACACTTACATTTTCATTTAAGTATCTTAAAATCAATTACTATACATAAGAAGACATTTCAGTAGTATTCACATGGTTGGACATTAGGTCTACTACCCGGGTATCCTAGTTACAAATTAGATGAACTTATACCTATATGTTACATGCTTCTAATTATTTCCAAATTTCACACTTAGATCATAACCAAAGTATTTCCCCTTCAAGGGCCATATTATGAGGTACTTATTCCATATATATCCATACTTGGACATTAGGGCTAACTACCCGGGTATCTAACATTACCATATTCGGATAATTATCCTACATTACGTTATCTACACGATACACGTGCGCCATCTATGAGACTCTTACACACTAATACTATATATGTATTCCTATGTAACATAATACCATAAGCTTATCTATGGTTGATTTCTATGTTATAATTTAAGCTTCAACACTGATATTTAAGAGCATAGCTGGTCCATAGATAATTTTCCGCATACACAAAATATCTGAAAAATATATGGATTAGTTTCCCTTTGTTAGTCTTATTTGAAAAAAACATTAATTCGAGCAATAAATTTCAAGAGTAAAACTTGCAACAAAAGAATAAACTAAAAATGATTATTTTAATATTTATTTTATTAAATAATTTGTAAAATTATTCTGGTAAATACCTCAATTGTACTGAAAAAGGAGTTCTAACATCATTAGGCAAGGATATGTGTGTAGAAATTGCAGGAAAAAAAGAATACAATATGATTTGCAACTTGAATTGTTTACATAAATACACAAGTCTTCCAAGATAAATTTCGAGTGTGTTCCTAGAAGATGGTAAAAGTACCCACTCGATCCCGGGAACAACAGGTATGGGAACGGGAACATGCGTAGACCGTACCCGTTCCCGATGGGAACGGGAAAAAGTTGAGAATCTCTGTTCCTGTACCCACTCCTGTTCCTGTTCCCGGTGATCGGGTCCACCTGAGTGTGTTCCTGTTTCCGTACCCAAACTGGTTGGGAACGAAATATTTGTTCCCGTACCCGTAGCTGTACTCGTTCCCGTTCCTATGTACCCGGGTTTTACCTGTTCCCGTGACGACCACTGGTTGTTAGTAATATTTTTTCCATTTGAAGTTTTAATTCGTGGAGTAAAAAACTACGAGGCTAATTGTAAGGGATCAGTCAAATTTAAGGTGAAGGGTAATTGTATGCTTATGGTATGTATCGATATTGTTTACAAATTTGGAAAATTAAGTTAACATAAACAATTGACATTCAGAATAAAAAAAAATTACGACCCTAATTCCTGGAAACATGGTTAAGGTAAAATTCAGTGCATGTTCTCTTAATAAGTTCCTCAAAGTTTATATTTTTTTAGTTTTCAATAGAGAGAAATCGGTTACTGAATGGTCCGTTTCAATAAACAAATTTCTCTAATTGCCCATCATGAATATGAATAGATACATTTATATAGGCGCATATTCACATGTCCAATGTAAATGGTTTTAAGTCGTCTATAGCTTCGAAAGATAGCTTATCGAATAAATTAATTATACAAGCATACCCATGATTTTACATCTGTATATTTCTAACTCCGACCTACTTGAGAGAATCTGATTGGTCAGTTTTTCGTCCAACACTCACAATCAGTTAGGGCTTAGGGCAACCGGAAACGTTCTCAGCATTTCCAGCAGCGGGGAAACAGAAATAAGGCAGTGACATGATCTCATCTAGTGCGTAGTCGAACGCAAACAATTTCTCGCGAACGGTTACACAAAGTAAATATGAGTAGCTATTTTTATTTACCCCGCCAAAATGATTTCACGGCAGTATCAAAATATCAGTGAAGGTTTTATTTCAGTATGTATAGGAATTAAATTATTGCTATTCAATGAACGCATAAAATTCTCCTGTCAGTATTTGCCAAATATTTCGGCATTGACGCCACACAATATATTACACAAAAATAACTTCTTTTAAAAATTACGAAAATTATTGTTTCCTAAATAAATTCGGAATTGTAGCGGATACATACACAGACATGAAATTAGTGTTCTGTCTCTGCGAAATAATGTCTTCAAAAAACAAGGTACTATGGTGATTAAAACGAGACACTCCACTTGGTTCTACGGGAAGTACATCTGAAAATCAAAGAGCGTGGTCCGAATTGATAGGTATAGAATTTGACGAAAATTTTGAAAACCTGAAAATTAAAATCAAAATTTGATTCCGGGTTACGATGATGGTTTCCAGACCAAAACCAATGCAGGAAAATACTCTCAGCCTTCAAAATCAACATTTTCAAGATTTTGACACCAGTCTGAATGAATTAAAATTTTAAAATTAAAATTGTGTAATTATTCATCTTCCGATGATTAGTCCGAATGGGGGGATTTCCAGGCGTCGGATAATTCCTATTAGGGTATTCAAATATGTCATAACAAAATCCTTGTCAAAATTTACGGATTTTTACCAAAATTCTCATTGAATATATAAAAAGCACAGAAAAAACAATATAAATTTGATCTTCGGACATATCAAAACACTAGATAGATAGATAGATAATTTATTGGTCGATTTGGCCTTAGCCCTTACAACCTGCACCGCTCAATTGCATTTACAAAATTAATAATATTATGATCATTTAGAGAGAATTTAGTAAGTGAGATTCTAAGTAAAAATATAAATTATGGAGTTACAAAACATTTCGTTAATTGGGGACATGATCGAGTTAAAGTATTCTTCAATATCATTAGTGTAATGTAACATTTAAGTTCTTTCAGTATAAAGTAGTAGCTCAGTAATATTGGAGTAGGTAAAAAGGTTCCCAGTTATCACAAGGGCCATTAAAAACCTACACATCTTTTGGATACTCGTACTGGCCTTTAGTCGAGAAGTAATTATGTTTATTGTGTAGTCACGCTATACATATGTCAAGCATTTTTGCGTCCAGGTCGTGGATCTCAATTTCCGCTATTCAGCCCTTCAACGGCCCCATTTCTAACTTTTCTCCTAACCTCGTACCCACCCATAAGGTTGGTACTTTTTAGAAAGGCTATCAAAGGGCTGAAGAGCGAGCACTTCCTTTCGGCTAACATTTCGTACCAACGTTATGGATGAGTACAGCAAAGTCATGGTTCTATTTGCTTCTTCTTTCAAACAGGCAGGAAGATGATTCATTGGTCGATTGATTTTCGTCATCTCCTTCATCCTCGTGAATGGGTGCTCGTTATTGTTCGGTTTTATTTCTCAGTTGAATTGCATCACACCAGAAAGCATATGAATACCTGATGTTTTCCATAAGCGTTTCTTTCGCCATGATTCTATTGACGAAGTTCTCTTGGCTGATGTCATTTCCGATTCGGTTGGTTAGTTCGTTTAGGTGCTTAGTTCTAGGTTCGTCGTAGTACTTACACTCAACCATGATGTGGAAGACGGTTTCTGGTTTTATTTTGCATTTTTCACAGTACGTTCTTTTGTCTCCTTTTGTGCCCCATTTGTTCCATATGTCGTTCAGATTTGTGCATCTATTGTGTGTCCAGACTCTGGGTTTGTTGAGTCTGAAGTTCTGAGCGAACTTGATTAATGGCCAGCTCATTCCCTGTTGGTAGATGTCAGCTTGTGTTGCATGAGTCTTTAGCAGCCTATAGCTGGGGCTCTCTGATTTCTGCATATCCGCAACGTCTCTGTTTTTCATACATGTGTCGATCTGATCCCAGAGTCGCTTCCAGTTTACGTTATGGTGTTCTTTAATTAGTAAATTGAATTCTGATGACAGGCCTGTTCTTGTGAAAATTTCTTCCCATTGTGTAATCATATTTAGTTTGTCGTGTTGTTTGTTCAGTAATTGATTCTTGTGACATTCTCTGGCTTGTTTTGTTGCAGTGTTTGATAGGATGGAATTGTGAATGTGAATCGCTATATTTTTTAATCCAATGGTCTTCATTGCCTGTCCTCCTGTCTCCAGGCGCAGGACGTGTCCGGGCGTAAGGGTGCTAACTCCTAGTATTCGTCGTAGGAATCCTGTCTGGAGGTTTTCGATTTCATCTAAGTAGCTTCCTCCCCAGATTGCAAAGCCGTACATTGGTATGGAGCTGACAAGTGAATAAAAAGGTCTGAGGGTTATGTTAATGTCATGCATCTTGGTGGATCTTAGGGTACTAACAAGCACTTCAATCGCTGCATTTGCTTTCTTCTTTGTTTCCGTCCAGTGTTGTTTAAAACTTCCATTTCGATTGAATGTGATTCCTAAGTATTTGTACGTGTTGACGATTTCTATATGTTGTCCATTGTAATACCACTTGTATTTCTTTGGTGTTCTTCCTTGGCCAAATATGACTACTTTTGTTTTGTCGAGATTGACTAAAAGGTCGTTCTTGTTAAAAAAGTTGCAAAGCAGGTTAGTTTGTGTTTGTAGGTCTTCAGGTGTGTTTGCTGTCAAAACGATGTCATCTGCGTAGATCAGAATTTGAATTTGAATTGCTAGGATTCTGGCACCGTTTACTCTTGATTTGTTCAGTATCTCTACAATTTCGTCGATGTATAGGGTGAACAGTGTAGGGCTTAGGGTTTCCCCTTGTAGCACACCTTTTAAGACGTTTATTAGAGGTGTATATCCTTCAGATGTTCTGACTTTTGCCTTGGCTTTTTGGTAAATTTCTTGGATTTTTGCTAGGAGGTAGTTTGGAACTTCAAGTTTTTCTAGCCTTGTCCATAGTTTTTGGCGGCTTATTGAGTCAAATGCTTTTGAGAGGTCAACGAAGAGGCAGAATAATTTCTTGTTATTATTTATTGCATGTAAACACTAAAAACATGGTAGGACATATTATGCACAGGAAGTGGGTTATAAATTTGACGCCATCTACAGTTGGATTTGTAGTTAAAAATATATTGTCTTTTCATTGAGTCGGCAGATGTGGTTTGAATTCGCATGTGCCTAAATTTGAATTTTGTTGTAAAAGGGTTTCAAAACTGAGTTGACGCATACTCATTACGATTAGACGCGGGAAGTTTGAATTCATTAGTTTAATTTAATACTCTCACTGGTAAGACATACAGTTACTAACTTATGTAGTTACATTCAAAACCATTAGTGGACCTTTGTCCCTTAGCAAAGTCACTAAGGGGTGATTCGTAAGTCAATTCCTATTTTTACGTTGTATCAAATAAATATGGAAGAAACGGACGAAGGCTGATAGGGTAAATGCGAGTAAATAAAAGTTAAAACATACGATTCATTTGAACGCTACCTGAAATAATATTTATTAACGATCAATCTGAAGGTAAAATTGTAGTTGTACATGTCGTTGAGATTATCTCAGGAATTTAGGATCAAATAACAATGGCGACTCAAAAGTTAGCTTAGCTCAGCAATAATTTGAGCAATATTGTCCTATTGCCTTCTACAAAATTATCAAATCTGGATTCCACAACATTGGAAGCAATTTCTAAGGTTATGAGCTGCGACAACTTAAGTACATGAGAAAAGAAATTAAGTAGATGGAATAATCAAGTCCTTGAAATTACAAAAAAAAATCATGCGTAATCGTTCGTAAACAATTTACCGCGAGCAGTTCGAGACAATATTGCAATGCGATTACAAAATATGTACCTATTTTTATTACCCCGCCAAATCGTTTCAATACCATGTCAAAATTGCAGTCAACGTTTCATTTCAGTATGTACAGGAATTACTCTGATTTCAATGAATCCGTTAAGACTGAGATCGAACAGCCCCGTCAAACGTTCTTCCAATGTTTTTCAATGGTACTCAAAATGGTACTCACTATTAGATCACTGTGAATTGAAATCTTTACCCCGATCAGTGAAGCAAATTTAAGAAATTCTAGAATTGAATTGGGTACAAAACTGTATTATAAAATAAAATACGATATTAAAATTGTACCGTTAGTACTTGCTAATTGTTTTAACATTGACGCCACGCAATTTATTCCTGAATTAGGAAAAATACTTTGGTGTGGACTACATTCAATTTAAAAAATTAAATTAGCTTTCATACAATTTTTAAAGATTGCAAAATAATTGTTACAGAAATTTGAAATTTCTTCCCAACATCTGGCAGTGATTTATAGCGTGTGAGCTAATAATATAAATATTAAACTTATTATTAGTCACGGATTATTTCCTCTTGGTTTGACGCTACTCATAGATTTTTAAAGGAAAGGCCGGTTTTACAGTAACAGTCTCGTACTTCTACGATTTTTCAAACTGAGCAAAATATATAATGGAATTTAAATTAACACAAATCACATTATGTCATGACTGTGAGCGCGTCCTTTAATGAAACAAAATCTGACATCCTTTGTCAACATGTTTTAGGGGCGAAGTGGAGCTAAATACCATTAAGTAATGGTTTTGATGTATGCTTGTCCTTCCTCGCGATAACTGTCACGCCCATGTCACCAGAAAATTCAAACTTTTACAGTGATACATTACCTAACGTGACATAACCCCATTCATTTGGACGAAATTCGGGTCATGCAGGACCCAGTTGACCTCAGGAAATTAAAGTAGGTTCCATGAGAATAATTCAAAACGTTACGCAGCAGAAGACTGCATTTAAAAATAATAGATCTTCGACGCCACTTTATACATATTGCCGGAAATTTCAACTGCATGTGGCAAAGTGGATCTGCAGTGCCAAAGGTGCACAAACAATTAAAAAAAAAGGATTGAAAACTTATTTTACAACTACTTACAATTATAACCCAATAGATTGTTCGTCAATTAGATTTTAAATAAATGTTTAAGAAATTTAAAGCAAATTTTATTTAAAATTCAAATTTTCAAAGTATATAATAAATCGTCGACTAAACCTAAGTTCGATCAATTGGAATCGAAGTTTAGGTTGTAATAATTGAAGTTTAAATTTGTATCGTAGTTTCAATTTGAAAAAAATACTACTTCAAGTTAAAAAACAAATTTTTAAATTTTTAAAACGGGAATAAAATTGTAGGAAATAAAATATCCTACAAGAAATCCCTAAAAGCTAAAATAATGCCAAACGAAAATTTAGTCTGAATTATTGACGGGATATTCAAATTAATTAATTTTTTTCGTCAAGTAGGAATTATCTAAGACTCGGCCCTCACCCCTCAAAAGAAATTATGTTTCGACGATGTGGTTGAATAAATTTACAAACATCTAATTCGTGCTAATGG
>OX359245.1:7908126-7968595 GCA_947179485.1 Allacma fusca | reverse complement strand
AAGGTCCCAACACGAGTTGACGATAGTGTCAACGAACATTTCGTATTGTGTAGGGATATTGATAGCTTGTTCTGTCATCCTCAGCTCCGATATAGAGTGCATCTTTGCAGATATTGTTTACAAACATTTCGTTCCGCTGACACTTTACTCCGGCATATTGAGCGCTGTTCTTCTATTGGAGCTCAAAAGGCCATCTTTAACTCTGAACCTCAATCTAAAATTCAATTTGACGGTTTCAATTATATGGTCCCAGCCCCTTATGTTATATATTTGGACTTTGAGTCCAAACTTGTTCCTAAAGATCCAACGAAAGCTGATAGATATGGCAAAGTTCCGAATCCACATGCCTACCAGTTTCAGCCGACAGTCACTGCTGGGACAAGGGAATATACAGAGGAGCACATCCCATGTTCATACTCATATATCTGTATAGGTCCCAACGGGTCCCTTAGGCATAAGAGCACTTATCACATTCAAAGTGATGATGAGAATCTTATGGACTCGTTTTTTACCGATATAAACCTCTTTTCATCTACTCTCTTGGACGAAATTAAACTTAGGCAGGCAGAGGCTTCTAGTAATAGGAAGTATCCTTCAAATATGAATTCCATTAACCAGGGCATCTGTTATTTCTGTGAAGGACTCATTGATCCATTTGGAGAGGATGGTGAAAAGAGTGTGGAGCATCACGACCACTTTACACATATGTATATAGGGCAGGCTCATAGTAAATGCAATATAAAAGCTAGTTATTGCAAAAAAATTCCGGTTGTGGTGCATAATCTCTGTGGTTACGATAGTCATCCTATAGTGAAACATCTGGACCATGAGTCCATTGAGTCTGTCACTGCTATTCCACTTAGCTCAGAAAAGTTTTTGTCTATGGAAATTAATAAAAGGTTAGTTTTCATTGACAGCTTAAAATTTCTGAGTAGTTCCTTGGATAAACTTGCAGGGGTATTAGGAGAGAAAGGTTCCGAAAAGTTTAGAATTACTAAGGAGGTTTTTAGTCAGGATTATCCTAATGCTACAGCACACCAACATCTGCTTTTTAAGAAGGGTATATTTCCTTATGAGGCCATAACTTCTTTTTCTGATTTGGCGAAAACGGAACTTCCGCCAATAGAATCCTTTTATTCCAAACTGAAGGACGAGCATATTAGTCCGGCTGATTATCAGCATGCTCAATTGGTCTGGGAAAAGTTTGGTATAAAGGACATGGGTGAATACTGCAATTTTTATTGCAAGTTAGATGTCACCTTGTTGGCTGATGTTTTTCAAAATTTCCGTAATCTTTTCATAAGTTCATTTAACTTGGACCCTGCTCGCTTTTTCAGTTTACCAATGATAACTTGGCAGGCTGCATTAAAGTATAGCAAGGTTAAATTGGATTATATCAGAGATAGCGATATACATGTCTTTTTAGAGGCTGGACTTAGGGGTGGTTACGCCGGCTCAGGTTCTAAAAGATATGCGGATGCTAATAATAAGTATGTCCCAGAAACTTATAATCCATCCAAAGAATGTGAATATATTATGTATTGGGATGCGAATGCGTTGTATGCAAAGGCAATGGATTCGCATCTGCCAACAAAAAACTTTTCTTGGCTGTCTGATTCAGAAGTCATGTATTTGTCACAAGTTGACAATATTATGAACTTGCCTGATGATGGCGAAGAAGGCTACTTTTTTGAGGTTGATCTTTCTGTGCATGAAGATAAGCATTATTATTTTAATGACTATCCACTTGCACCGCAAAAGCGATGCGTGGATATCAGTGAAATGTCTGCTCATCAAGTTGACTTGCAAAGTGAATTGAAATTAACTCATGGCTCTATGAAGGTTGGCAAGCTTATTGCAGATCTGCATCCAAAATCTAAGTACGTAGTTCATTATAGGACTCTTAAAAAGTATATTGAATTAGGAATGTCGCTAGATAGGGTTCATAGAATTTTAAAATTTCAGCAGTCAGATTGGTTGAGGTGTTTTATCGATTTATGTACCGAGCAGCGGAAGGTAGCTACCACGGAATTTGAGAAGGATTTCTGGAAACTATGCGTGAACGCTTGCTTCGGGAAGTCAATAGAGCAGGTTAGAAATAGATCAGTGATTCATGTTTTAACTAAAAATAAAAATAAAAATTCTATGTTCAATGATAGGGTTTTAAACTTTTCCCGTAAGTCCTCGTTGAAAGATATCATTATGATAACTCCCAATATTGCTTTATTCGTCATGCGCACAAGCAGCGCGTATTTAAATAAACCCATTTATACAGGAATTTCATGTTTAGACATTAGTAAAATTATAATGTATGACTTTTTCTATAATTATCTTAAGGTAAAGTATAATAGCGATAGCAATTGCGAGGTGAAACTTATAGGTACAGACACAGATAGTTTAATGGTAAGCATAGTGAGTTCTAACCATAATTTAGATGTATATAAGGATATGAGGGAACATCATGAACTTTTTGACTTATCTAATTTTAAGCCTTGTAGTAGTGTAAATGCTGAGTGGGGCAAGTTTTATGTAGAAGATAATAAAAAAGTTAGAGGTGTTATGAAGGATGTCTCAGCGGGGCATCCGATTAAGTCTTTCCGGTTTTTAAAATCTAAAATGTATGCTTACTTAACTTATGATGGTCTAGTCGATAAGAAAGCAAAGGGTATTCCAAAATCTTATGTTAAGAATCATCAGACGTTTGATGATTTTGATCGTGTATTAACAGATGCATGGGAAACTAAAATGGTTAGATATAGAAAAATAACTTCAATAGGACATAGGTTATATAATGTAAATGAACAGAAACGTGGTTTAAATGCTTTTGATAATAAGAGGTATCACAGTACTTTTAATATAAGTTTAGCGTATGGGCATAGGGACGTTGAGGTTCATAATAATTTGGATAAGTTACTTAAAATAATGGAAGATGATAAGTTTGCAAATATTGATTGTGATACATGATGTAAAAAAATATATTGTTAATAATTTTGTAAATATGTATTAATAATGTGTAAATAAAAAACAAATGTCTAAAAATAAAATCATATAATTTTCCACTCTTTGAATCATTTCACATTATTGTTTCATCATGGACGCACCTACATTTGATTACACTCTGCATGCACCTTTTAACTTTGTTATTTCGGGACCAACTATGAGCGGGAAATCCCAGCTTACTAAAAGCATTATATCTCGAAGGAATGAAATCATTTTTCCAACCATAGAGCATGTTGTGTACTGCTACGGTATTGATCAACCCAATGAATTTGCATCGATGAAGAAACAATTCCCTGAAATACAATTTCATCACGGGTTGCCTAAAGAATACGGCGACGACATGCTCAGTCCATATCTTTACATATTGGATGATCTAATGGAGGAAGCTTCAAAATCGAAAGATGTCATGCAAGCATTTGTTAGAGGTAGCCATCATCGAAATTGTTCCATCATTTTCATAACACAAAACTTTTTTCATGATGGGCTTAGACCTTTAACAACCAATGCCAAATATATTTGCTTATTCAAGAACCCGAGGGAAACTCAAGTTGTGAATAAGATTGGATGTCAAATGAACTGTGGGAAAAAGCATGAGCTTATGGAAGATGCATATAAGCAGTGTATTTCAGTACCTCATGGATACCTTATGATTGATTGCAGCCAGACTCAAAATGATAATTATAGACTTAGAAGCAATGTATTTCCAGATCCAGATTGTATTATATTTATTAATCAGAAATAAAAAAAAAAGATTACAAATGATTCAAAAATTAATTACATAATGCATAGCAATATCCTTGAAATCGCTCATCAGCATGGTAATGGTGTTTTGATTTTGTGTGAGAGTGATCTGTCTCTCATCGCAATCTTTGCATGCCCAGTCAATTTGAGCAAACGTAGTCTTCATGATATCTTGCCTGTCAAATCCATCCTTGCACGCTGCACAGTAACTTGGGTACGGCTTGGAATAAATCTTGTCAGGTCGTGCCTCTCGCTTTAGTCTAGTAGGGACATCAGTACCCTTCATTTTTTGAGTGATGAGTTTCACAATAGCAGCGTTCTTAACAGGTGGAGTTGATTTCCTCCTATTAGACTTGGGATCAACACATTTCTTGATACATGATGATGTAACACATTGAGAATCCTTAGGAGGATTATTATTCCAGTCAAATGTTCCACAAACATCCTGCCCAATGGATTCCAAACGATCTGCCTCTGCAGCAGACGCAGATACAACTGCTGTAAACATCAAAATTAATTACTACATCAACTTAAATATTATCCATGCTTCCGAACGAGGTACGAAGGAAGGGTGGGACGATGGGTAAGGTTTGGGTTTTTTTCCCTCCCCCTCCTTTTTCGCCAAACCGTAACGGAAGCGCGGCGGCGGCGGCGGCGGGGCGCGGAGGGAGTGGGCGCGGAGTTGAATTGTGAGAATGGGATTTTGTCAACTTACCATTGATGCTGTGTTCAATTTCCATAGCGGCTTTAACCAGCTGTGCTTGAGCCATTATTACTGCTAGTTAGATGGGAACAGTTCGAATGAGTAATGAACGCGCAGTGGTGATGAAGGTATATCGACACTAGACAGTTGATGCCAATTGTCAGGAAAAAGAAGAAAATTGGGATGACAATTGAAAAATCCATGCAGATGAGATGAGTAGAATGGTTGATGTTAGAATGATTTAGGAAATGGGTCAAACACGGTATTTATGCTCAGAATAAGAATTTTATTTTTTTTATTTGTCAAGGAATTGTACAAGCAAGGTTAAAAATGTTCTGGAAAGTTCGGGTTTCGATTGAACCCAAAGTTTCGTCTTATACGTTCATCAACATGCCTACTGCAGTCCTCCAACGTATCATGGATGTCGCTGATACGTCCTCTGCACGTGTTATAATAGTACACAAGGTTACTGATGATCTCTGGAGTTTGTTCCAGTTTCCAATTAACACGCATCTTTTTCCCACTCAAAGTGGTTCGTTGAACGTTCATGAATAAACGTTGCCCATCCTCAGAACGAGAGTACCAAACCTTGGGGCGGTTGGGATCCTTGGGATGACCATGAAGCTTGAAAAATGGTTTTCCATACGTATCCTTTACTTGTTCTTTCTCCGGTTTCCCTGCTTCATCAAAAGATGGAGACTCATTCGATTCGCCCGGTATAGATTCTTCCGATGATGCCCGCTTACGAGTAGCAATCAGCATATCCCGATACTGCGTAGTTGTTGAGTCCACTTGGTCACCAACTTCGTTGGACGTAGTAGTATTAGTAGGTAAATCGATCAGAGCTTCGTTGAGCTTGTCTTGCACAGATAAATCCATTGAAGCGTCAGCTTCACTGGTAGAGTCCTTGCCTTTAACAGATAAATCAAGTACAGAGTCAGGTCCACTGGTGGAGGTAACCTCACCTTCAACCGTTTTGATGCATTGATTGATTTCAGTATCCATCTTCTTGTTGAGTTCTCTAAAAAATTTAAACAGTGTAAACAATAGCCTGAAAGTCTTCAAGATGCAGTCATGCATTTTGATGTTAGTAACAAATTTTCAATCAAAACCATACCGACAGACTTGGATTTAACAAGTTGAATGTTTTCTGTGCTTCTTCAACGGGGATAATATGTATAATATTTAATTGCAGTATTTTCAAAGCGTTGTTGAACTCAAATTGTGTAATATACAAGTTGAGACGTCAGAAGCTGAATGATACAAACTGTAGCAACAAGCGCGGTATTTATTCCCCAAAAAAAATGTGGGGGTCATAGAACAATCCTTGATAAACAATGTAACAAGGACAGTCAGCAGGATCTAAATGTGTATGCGTATCATGGAATATGTTGTTGCTGTAGTAGTATTAATAATTGACCTTGGAAAGTTCCTGACTGTAAAATCCGCCTTCCATAACGTCATTATCTTTGGGATCAGTTAAGTAATACATGCGCGGGTTTGAGTTTCCTACTCTGTTTATAGTAAACACCTCTGGTTTAAAACGTCTAGAGTATCCTTTTTCAAAACGACCTTTATCAATTGAAATGAGAACACGATCTCCAACATTGAACTTGGGCTTATCATAAGACTTTAGTTCCTTATTTCCATATAGATTGAACCATACCTCCATTTCATTTTTAGAGTTAACATTTACTGGCGCGAATTTTGTACTGGAATGAACAGTTGCATTATAATTTCGAACTAATTTCGGTAAAACATGAACAAATCTATAGCTTCCTTTATGCTGCACATATCGACTTATCTTTTCCATAATGGTTCGATTAAATCTTTCAACGATGCAGGCCTTCAGTTCAGATTGAACATGAAAGATTTCAATTCCGTTATTCACGCAAAATTCTTTGAAATCTTTTTTAAATTCACCACCTTTGTCACACTGAATTCTTTTTGGTTGTCTACCAGAGGTTTTCAATACTTTCTTGAAAACTGTTATTACATCCAAGCTATTTTTGGTTTTAACAGGGTGGACAAAGGCATATTTACTAAAAGCATCGATAATGCTGAACAGATACCTATGATTGTTATTAAATTTGGAGTAAGCTGATATATCTATTAAATCAATTACCCACTGTTCATCTATTCCATGCACCACAACCTGACGTCTTGTAAATTTACGTATTGCAGGTTTGTTTTCAGTGTAAGTTGGGATACCACGTAGAATTCTTTCAATTGTAGATCTACATTCCCCACCTTTATAATGTTTCATAAAATTACTTAAACCAGAAAAACTACCTTTGAATTTCGGGTTCAGATACAGACGCTTTATTTTTGCATCTGACATTGTGCAATGACGCTAGTTAAATATACTTTATAATAATTGTACATTGGCTTATGTAAGTCAGATAATATAGGGAACTGTATTAGTTCACATGTATTGTTTTTTAACTTCCGAAAACGAACATCAAGTATGAAGCGGTTGCTTAGAAATCAGTTATTTTTAAAAAAATGCAAGTGCAAACGTAAAGTTAATGATTGTCTTAATAAAGCTTCGAATGACGAAGTTAAAACTTTATCTGAATGTGCTCGTAATCTAATTATAGGTAATGTACCCATATCTCCAACAACAGTTGAGAAACTGCGTCCATACAAAAAACATCTACGTGAACTCTCGCTAAAATCTCTATCATTGAGAAAAAAACGTAAAGTTCTTCAGCGTGGTGGGGGATTCTTCATACCTATTCTAGCTTCATTAGCAACTTCCTTACTGTCAAACGTTCTTGCGAATTAATTTTTTAGCATGACTAAGCGAATGAAGCTGATTCCAGAATCGCTGTATAATGCGATAATGTCAAAGACGAATGATAATATTAACGAGCCATCAAAGATACTAAATTCACACGTGCTGTCTAACGAAGTAAAACAAGCTCTGTATGGTGAATATGCTAGGCAGATGAAAAATAAAAAACATTACGATGACAATCAACCATTGCTTGTCAAGTTGTTTAACCAGCAAGGGAATGTGTTGACCCCGCTTTTCAACAAACATTCGTTGGGTGTACAATCTAAACCAAACAATCCAACTGCTACTACTAGTACCACTAATACAAACGTTCCTATTAAAAAAGATCGGGGAAGCAGGCAAAGTACTTCTAGTAATTCCTCATATTTTACCTCAAAGCTACTCGCCGATTCTGAGACTCAAGATAATGACAATCCGTATATGAGTGATCTGACAGATGACTATTATGAAAATATTTCTCAATCTGACGAGCCCATGGATATTACCCCAAAAGGAATGTCGCGGGAAGCTTCCCCTGATATAATAAAAGGTTATTATCAAAATAAACTGAGACAACAGCGTAAGCGAAACATGGATTCTAAAAGAATTCTTAAAGGACCGAGGTTAAAAGTTGCAGGACCACATCGTAAACGTATACGGATTCAACTTGCCGCATTACCCTCGAAAGTAATAAAGAAACACCATTATGACGATAAATGCAAGGGATGTCTTTTAGCGAAGAATCAACGTGGTAAAGGAAACATGCGGAGGATACTATCCAATTGGAAAAATTTTGATTAATAAGTTTTATTAATTTTTTCAAACTTTGTTACATTCTGAAGAATTGTTTTACTACAGCAATTATGTTTTAATAAATATTGTCTTGATGCAATAAAATATGACACGTACTTGTCATTTCGAGTATAATTATTTGTAAATTCACAATAAATCTTCATGGGACTACATCGCTGTAGACGTTTGTACAAAAAAAACAATACATAATTCCCACATACTGTCGAGCCCCAATTCTGCAGCTGTTTAATATTTTCTCTCACGCAAGCCTTACATCGCTTAGCAAATATTTTGAAATCTTGGGCATAGTGGCTTATACCAAACCCATACGAATCAAAAAACTCCAAGCAGCTGGTTTTACTCTCCTTATAAAATGCTAGCCAATGATCCCCAGGTTTTGTACTTGGATCTGAATTAACCACTAGACATAGCGGAAATCGATCAAATTTTACATGTTTCAACTCATCACATGATATTACATCAAATTTAGCATTTCTGGTTTTACATATTACATTAAGATAATTATAAACTTGATCCGTATTCATGCTTGCATGGCTTCGTGTGAGTAATCAGTAAAGTACACAGATTTGTTTTTGTCAATGTTTAAAATACTCTGAGACTCGGTGTAACAAAGAACCGTTAACGGAGTTGTGGTGGCAGTTCTAAACCGGAGCTCAATCTTGATATTTCCAAATCTGGGTAATGCACGTGCGTCACTAATCGGGGCAATCTCATATACATACAACGCGCGATTGTTTCTAAAATCGGAGACACTAAAGTCAATACTCGCATCCTTATTGTCGATTCCAATTGCTCTGTAGAGATTACTTACTGCTTCTTGAACTCGAATACTATCTTCTCTAAAGTCCACATCCAAAGGGTAAGCCTCGTTTGTATCACCATTAACTGATACATTTATATGAGATAAACCATGGCTACCGAAAAGGAATGGATTAGTTATTCCAGTACCATTTATATTTGCACTGCGTACAATCGCGAGTACAAGCCGTTCGGGTAACTGTCCACCTTTGAAAACTCCCTCTTCAATTCTCGACAAAGTTCCAGTTGGCAATGAAAAACTTTTTATGTCCACTTTGTTTAAGTACAGATTTGCAACATCACCTCCTTCCCATTGCCTTATATGTTCAATCGCTGCAACTGCCAGTACTTTGTGTCTGGTTACTTGTAGCTTTGCTTCCAAAATGCTTAGTCTGTACCGAGGTGTGGGTACCCCCACAGCAGCTGGTGGACAGTGAAGGGCAAAACCATCCGTAGATCGATGAAATACAATTTTTAAATCAACACCAGGCGGTAAAAAATCTGGTTGAGCAAATAGGTCCACGTGAGGTCGGCCAATAACTTCAAAAACCTGACTACCCTTACTCATATCAAATCGGGATTTATACGATCCTGCACCCAAAACGTCAACCGATTCCGGGTCGTTGTTTTTAAAGTATCCAGCGCATTGCGATTGAGTTTCATTGTACTCCTTGGAAAATAACAATAGTCTTTCGAACATGCATCTATAGGCATAGTAAGGATGTGTGGGTGTTATTAATGTTTCATTCAAGTACACAGAGCACTGTGAAAAAATTGAATGAAGAATATTATTGACGGGTGCTACTACAGTTGCAACACCGTTTGCAGTCATATTATCAGCTAATATCCGCAGTCTTAAATATAACCTGGTTTTACTAGGCTCAATATAATGCGCGTCAGTACTATTAACAATAAATGTTAGTGGAACTGCAGTCTCAGATAATGGACAATTCGGATAAACATCACATGACTGTGTTGTTAGAATGCTCATGTCGTACCCCTCACGTTTAAAAATGTCCAGTTCACTTCGAAGATAATGATGGTCTGCAGCCATGATTATGAAAAAATGTTTCGACTGATTTTACGTTTTTTATTTTTTCTCTTCTTTACTCGTAGTTTTAAGAGTCCACGACCAGTCTTACGCTTTTTAGTTTTTTTCTTGATTCCACGACCAATTTTTGGACTGCGTTTAATTTTCTTATATTTGAATAGCCGATCTTCATCAAGCTTTCGTTTCCGACTAAACCCAGATCCAGACTGATTAATAATATCATTTCCTACCCCTTTAAGTGCTGTTAGCCCTCTGTCTCTCAACGCCTCGCGCAAGGGACGACCTCCATCCAATACATCCATAGCAACATTTTTTAAAGCTGTTTTCGCATGTGGTAAAATATATTTTGCCGCAAAAGGTATTAAACGTCTGGCAATTGAACCAAAAAATGATCCCAAACCACTACCCTTCTGGCGAATGTTTGATCCGCGATAAAAAAGCAGTCCACGACCATATTGAACTCCACATCCAAATTGGGGTCTGTGAATCCTGTAAAACTTACTCTCCTTATCAGAACATTTGTATGTTTTCACCATTTTTGTTTCTTCATGTGCGACATTAACTGCGCTGTTCCCGAAAATGCAGTGTACACTTAAAGTCACCAACTTCGAATGGGGGCGGTGCTCCCGATTCATTCATTATATACACATGTATGCTATCAATTGAATGTGATTTCAATGGGAGATATGTTAGATTTTTAAATTCATGTTCAAACGCACGACCGTTATTATACGTGAGAGGCATGCTTTTTAAAAGCGGTGCATATGCATCTCCAACATATTGGTTTACTATCGCGTCACAGTATACAAATAGCAGATCGTTTGCAAAGTCCTTATAGAACCTGTGACGTGCTCTAAATCTTGTAAATGGGGTTGATTTGATGGTAAGTGATGTGGTAGGTATTGATTGAAATCCCAAATGAATCTGCAGTAGCGCTGAAAAGTTATACTCATTCATTTTTGAGTTTTTGTCATACTCTAAAATCATTTTGTCGGATCTAATCTGCCAGTTAAACTGAAGTTGCTCGCTTAATACGGCCATCATTTGTTCAAATGAAGTGCAGTTAACCCCAGCCTTAATAACAATTGTAGAATCTTTTTTGTTTGTGGCGATTACGTCGTCAGTTACTAGATAGTACTTTATATCAATCTTATTCTTCTTCCCAATACTATGTTTAAAATATTGTTCACTATTATTATAAAAATGCAAAGTACTATACGGATGACTATCAAGCCCCAAGTTCATAAATAAATGTTTGTAAATTGTCACTGCTATAACTTCACCTTTACTTGGACTTGTATCAACTTTAAAAACATTGTCTTCTACACGCGGATGTACCTTATCTTTGTATATAAAAGCGTCCATAAGGCTCCTTCTTGTTGGTACTATGTAAAAAGGGGGTACCTGCCAAAGTTGATTAACCGGGTCAACTTCCCTTCTTACTTCTATACGAACCCCATGTTGGGACGTTGCAAACAGCATTGGTGTTTTCAATATATTATTTTCACCAGTAAAAATTGTTTTACCAGTGTCTAAAATTGCTGGCGCTGCAACAGGTTCCATCTTTATCATGCCATCCTGAAGCCCGAAAACGTTCTTTAACCGATCACTTAGTTCAAAGTCGTAAATCAATTTTTGATTACCGCTTTCCTTTGTAATTTCAACATAGCCACCAGCATTCAGTTTATATAAATCTCTTGTTAAGGTGGATAAATATTCCAGAAACATGTACTCTGCTGAGAAATTTGACGGTGCGAATATCTTACACTTTACAGTATCTCCTTCAATCCATTTAACGGCGCTCAGGTCTAGTATAGAAGTTGATATTAAATCCGATTCAGCCCACCGGATTGATGCAGTACCCAAGTCTTCACCCTCTCTAATAAATACATCTGTAGATGTGTATGTACATGAACTTAATGCAACCTCATATTCTCGAGAGTCCAACTCAAGTCTTGTAGCTAACTTGTTTCGAAAATTGGTTATAGTGTTTTCAGGGAAATAATTATAAGATGCGTCGCTAAGCAAGGTAACTGTGAATCCCGCCATGATGACATTGAATGATTGAATGAACGGTTATTACTTAAACATAATATTTATATATACAAATGTTTTTTTTTTATTATTTATCATGATTGGTTTTTACAATAGCAAAAATACAATATTTAGAAAACAATCTCATGCTGAGATCCTGTGGAGAAAACATTCGTTTCTTGTATTTGTCGATCTGCATCCTTCTTCAAACAGCAAACAGGAAGGCACCATGGACGTTTGAAAGCTTCATTTGAATTAAACCAACCAAACCCGCCACAGTAAACACAAAATGCTGTACCCCCAGCCTGTGCAACATAATACAGCTGTGCTATAGACTCTTGCTCATCAACTTTCCTAAAATCACCATCATTTAAAATAGCAGCAGTGTCATTATCATCATGGTCATTATTGTAATAACCCCAATGTGTTTTAAATGAATTGATACGGTAAGCCAAATCCATTGCTGCAGGAAACTTGGGTAAGTCTATTATCGTTGTTTCTTTCGGAGCATCCAGATGATTTACCAGGTAGTGCGGCATATGGTTTTGATACATCGAAAACGAAATTGCTGGATCATAGGGTAATATAGCATTCAACCCTTTAATTCGAGCACCCCATATTGCCCGAAAATAGTCAAACTCTTTGCAATTGCACAGAAACGTTGGATGATATTCAGTCGGGAACTCTGGACATTCATGTTCCAGCATTATCGCAGCCATTTGTTCCACCAATTCATAAACGAATCGTTTTCGGGACCAATACCATTTCGCATCTTCTTCATGTTTCTTGTTAACCCTCAATTCATAGCTTTTCTTAACACGAAGATACGCTTGTGGGAGAGGCTTCTTTTCTTCAACTGTTTCCTCAATCTTGGAATGAAATGTCGGTAAGGCTCCTTCCAACACAAGTTTTTTTCGATTACGTTCTGATTCACGATCTGGGATTCTTTGTTTTAAAGCACAAGTAGGTAGACACCATGGTCGAGTCATAGGATGATGATTTCTAAATGAGCCATATCCGCCGCAATAAACACAGTACGCTGTGCCTCCAGCTTGCCCCACGTAGTATTTTTGAGACATATCTTTGCCTTTACGATCGGTATGAGGCTTTCCATTATAGAAATGATCATCATTCCAGTTCACACTAAATGATTTTAATCGATATGCAAGATCCATTGATTTCGGGAATTTCGGAAGTTCTGTAACTGGTAATTGCTTAGGTGGTGATAGATGATTAATTAAAAACTGTGGGAACATGTTGCGGTAGTTCCGATAGTTGTGGGATTTGACCTTGTGCCTTCTGAACAAACGAACTTTAGTTCTCCATGTGCGTCTAAGAAATTCGAATTCTTTACAGTTGCAGAGTAGCGACAGCTGCAGTTGGTTGAATGGTTGTTGACATACATGATAGAACATGATAGCTGCCAAGTAGAGAATATACTCATGTAGATATCGTTTTTCTATCCAATACCGTTTTGCCTCAGCTACAAGCTCCATGTCGATCTTCAAATCCAAATTTTCTTTCACACCAGAGATTTTTTCCTGTATTAATTCTTTTTTTTCCTTTTCTCCTTCACCATGGATTTTGGATTCCTCAGTCTCTTCATCGTCTTCAACAAGGATTGTCTCAATTCTTGGAATTTTTTTGGGGGATGGATCCCCTAATGGAAGCTCAATCACATCCGGAGATGCAGGTGGGTTTTCAAAATTTTCAGACATTTTGAAAAACTTTTTCAAAAAAAAATTGCTTTATTTGTGATAGTTTGGATAGAATTGAGAAGTGAATGGTGCTCTACAATGGCAAAAACAAACCCCATATATAGGGGGAAACAAACTATTTTTGTTTTTTCATTATCAACTTACCGTATTTTTGGAGTGACCTCATTTAACCTGTAAACGTTTTTCATCAAGGTTAGCAAGTCTCGAAGCATATACTTCTGTTTATAAATCAGCGCATTAACTACTCTGCCATATGATGTGGCATTAGTTACAATACGTTTTATTACTGATATATTACATGTGCTTTCAGTCTCTGTACCATGCGGGTAAGGGTATACATCCTTCAATCTTAACCTTTACCCTTGTTGTGCAGCCTTGAGTAATGTATGACCTTAAGCGTATACATGTATTATATATATATATATATATATATATATATATATATATATATATATATATATATACAACTTTCCCTTGTCATAACAAGGTCATAACCCTGGATTAGGGGATTAAGGTCGCCTATACCTTCAACATGGGGCGTTTTTCCAAGCGTGGGCATACGTATAGCTACTACTGTCATGCACATTCCATAACACGCACTTCTTGTGTTGAGGCTTGGAGTGGTGCTTAAGTGTGCTGGGTATGATTAGTTTTCGAAGACATTTTAAAAAGAATTACAATTATGACGTCTTGGGTAACGGCCCACCAATGTGTACATTTCCTTCAAGAATTTCTCGCAAGGAACAATATTAAAAGTCTAAAGCATTCAAAAATTAGTAATTACTTTAATAAAGTGTAATTGCTAATAAAATATTGCATACTGAGCAAGCCTTAGCGCATTAATTGTGTGTGAGAATTATTTAATTTGAAGTACTGTATATAGTGGTTAGGACCACTATATCCGGCAAAATGGTCCCTGTTAATAGTGGTCAAATTTTCTTTCCCCTAGAGAAACCACTATAGACAAGTTTTACTGTATCTGTTATGGCCTGAAAGCTCATATATTTCCTGAATGTGCTATTATCTGTATTAAATGTTAGTCAAGGGCCCAATATATTTACGTTTACTTGATCAAATCAACCCGCAATTGAAATTGGTCCTGAATTGTTTTAGAGAAATAATTATTTATTATTATTAATTTGAACTTTTTTAGCGGAATTTAGCGGCAAACAAAATTAACTTTTAAAAATGTATTTTAAAAAATCGCTTCATTCCCAATTAGTTTTCCCATATGTCCTTGCCAAGCGTTTCTCAGATTTTGTTTTAATTTTCAAAATATGCTGATCACTTGTAAATTACTTTCAGCCTAACTGCACCTTTACAGCAACAAATGGTGTTGTCTTAATAATGTTTTCAAATAACGCGAACTTTTAAATATTAATTTGACTTCCCTAGTATTTACCAAGATTTATCAGTGATTCCCTTAATTAATTGGTCTTTAAAAAAATCGCTCGTATTTAAAATAGTAAAACGCCTAAATCCAGTTAACGTGGATATGTACATTGTAGATATACTGTACATCGAACCACAAATATGTGAAAAAAATATTTGAAAGCAATCAGTTCTTTATCCTAGTCATATTTAAAAACATATTTCGAATGAATTGCCAAAAGAGGAAAGTCACAAGTTCAGATTTTAAAATGCATTTGTAATATTGACGCACCGTTTTAAAATTGAGTTGTCCTCAAATGTTGACGGATTGGTTGCTAATTTTTAAAGTTCCAAAGAAACTAAATTGACAGAAAAAATCTGAATAGAAAAGATCTATTAAGCCCTCCATCAGAAATCAATTCAGGCTTCTGACTTTACTTTACATCTTCAAAACCTGCGGATTTGTTCTGCATTATATTCCAGATTATATATTTTCCCAATTGCAATAGTTCAATGCAGCTTAAATTAGTAATAAGCTAATTTAATTACGACTCCGTGGTAAATCCGTGGTTTAAGAAAGGTTGTCCGGTTTGAATTAATTTTTGAGAAATGTGAATGATAAATTTTTAAAAGCTCTTTGTGGAATTCGTACTTTCAATAACGCTCCATTGGAACCAATTGTATAGAATGCCAAGAAAGGATCTAAGGCAATAAATTGATTAAGATTTAGCTAACCTTTTTCGAGATTTTAAAAAATTCATTTCATTCCAATAGCCCACAACCTCTAATTACAGAAGAGTAGGAGAGTAGGAATTGGAACCAAATAAGAAGTATTTTTGAAAACATTAGCTGAAGGAGTTATTTAAGATTACGAATTACGCTAAATTCAAGTCATTGGAACTTAAAATATAATCAGTGAACGATTTTTCATGTGTCACATTAATTTAGTGAGAATTTAGGTTGTAAACAATTTGGTTAGGAAAAAATTCCAGAATTCAGCCGCGGTACCACCGATTCCTTACTACTTTTATTTACTAACTGTTTACTTTCTTCCTTGTCCGACGTAACTTTGTAAATTGAGATTTATTTGGGAAAGTATAAAAGTACAAGATGGTAATTTCCCCTGTTACACGAATATGGGTTTAGTAGACACTGTTATTATGGATGTTGTTGCGGTTCGTAATTATGAGCCTTTGGAGGAAGAAATGGAAGGAAACAGTTATTCAAGGACTAAATATGGAATTTTAAGGAATAAGAGAAATGTGAAGGGAAATGAATGGAATTGAATAAGGTGGGATGAAATAGGAAGAAAATACGGAAATAGGAAAAAAGAATGAGTTGATGCGGAAAATGTAGACTAGGTAGAGACTCACACACTTAGAGTGAGGGATTTCGGGTTCAGTCTCAATGTTTATTCTCACGGTATAGTTTATTTCTGTATAGTGCGTAGATGGATACACTTTGTTGGTCTCTCACGTGTTCCCTTTGCTCTGCTTGGCTCAAATTCTAAAGTGAGTCTCGTCTGATGTGCCTTCGGAGGCACGCGTTTTTATACGGAGGTGAGCGCCTTAGTGCCCACCTCCAGTATTTACTTTAGTTTTTATTTCAACCAATAATGACTTGAAATACTGGTTGTCTACTTGTACTTGTGCGCAGCTCTGCTCCACGTCCACCACCGAAACCACGGTGGAGTTAAAACTAAATAATTTTACATTTTCTGGTTATTAATAAGTGTTAAGGATAAATTGTTGTTGCAATCTTTGTGCGGCGTTTTAAATTGTGTATCTTTATTAAATACATTACACTGCAATAACTAAATCACTGTCTTGAGAGCCACATAAATTTATCCTACAAGATCATGTGTATCACCTGCAATTAATAAAATTCCTTTTATTCAGCGTTTTTCTTATTAGGCCAAAAGTTCACTTGGTTGGTAATTCTATTGCTTTGCATTTTGTCAAAACTTATTTACATATAAGTATATGTATGCATGTATGTATGTATTTATTAAGTGTTATTCGCGACTACAGTCTACAACACAAATAATTTATTGAAATATGTTGAAAAGAAAACAGGAAAACCAAATATTTGCTGTGGAAGGTTCGGGTAGAGTTCAGCATTAAGTTTGCACACTTGCATTTGAGTCAAATTAAGATTACTACGGCTAATTTCTTCGGGTACGTTCGTCACCTGCAGGCTACCATTCATTTCGTGACCAGGATCTTTCAATGAGTGCTGAGCGAATGTGTTTAGATATTTTGACACAAGACTCTTTGTTGAATTTTAGAAGCAGGGGGCAATATTCAACATTTACAGCATTTAGGTTAAAACTACTTAGGTGATAACGGCGTAAAGGGCTTAAGATAGTACACTTAAACAAAAAGTGATAAATTTCGTCTTGCTCATATCTATTACACAGTAAACATGTACTTTCAGGGTAGAAGCATATCGTTGAGTTGAACTTAAAACGCTGAGGACGGTTAGACTGATTTGAAGAAAGTCTCAGCTGGGCAATGAGGTGCTTATATATATATACGAGTATATGTATTTCATACGATTATTTCGGCATTGATAAACTCATCAGCTCATGATACTGAACTTTTACATAGTATCAGCTCTGTTCTTGTATTGCAACATGCAGAATGCATTTCTCAAAGATAGGAAGCACTAAATTTTTCTCGTCTGCAAAAAGAAATTTACGGAGCGTTCTTATTGTTAGTTCTGAGCACCCAAACAAATTATATATGTATGCATACCAGTAATCACTCACTGCGAAGACAACTTATGCTGAGATTTTATCAAATGCTTTGTTATTCGAAACAAAAAAACCAAGCTTGAGCAAATAAAGCACTGAAAACAATAATTTTTTCATGCATTAAATAAAAGTTTGTTGTTAGTCGTTTAAGGTCTCACAACATTTCAACTGGGACTCCGTGGCGCAACGGTAGCGCGTCTGACTCCAGATCAGAAGGCTGCGTGTTCAAATCACGTCGGGGTCATCCTAATTTTGCAAGTCAAATTGAAGGTTTATAATAAGTTATAAGTATTTGTGCCTTTATTATTCAATATGCATTGAGGTTACTTTGTGGCATTCTGATTGGCAGTGGTGGATTAAAATTTTTTTTTTTGTTTTAAACTGCCATCAGCCTCAAAAACAGCTTTGCGACCTTTTCCCCACACAATCTGAAGGCCATTGTTAATTTTTTAATTAAATTGAATCCGACCCCTGGTCATTGGTTACGATTAGTAATACGTTATTAATGCTTTATTAATTTTGGAGTAAAGAAATATACATACTAGAAGAGTTTTTACTTCCAAACACGCTCACCATATTCACCAGATATCAACAAATTAAGGAAAATATTATCTTCAATATTACAAAAGCAGAATACTTTCACCATTATTCACAATACAGCTTGTAGCAATCTGTAAGTCAGATTTTTAATTGAATTGAATGGTCATATCATTCCATGTAACATTTTATTAAAAAATTATACCTTACATTAAAAAATACGCAGGCAAATAGAAAAAAATAGGAGACACCCGTTAGAGCTAAGTAAGTTAAGCTCATTCACCTGGATATTTTTGTAGAACACTATGACCCTTTTTTTAAATTCATTCAGACCTAGAAATCATGATGACCTGATTGTAAATAGTTTCTTAGGTTCCCATCCATCGATCATTATCAGGACAGTCTTGTATTGTATATATAATTACATATGCCTATACATATGGCGAATGATAATTTGTGGATATTTTTGTATTACATATCTTACGTATGGGCATTTGCAATGAATAATAATTATCAAAATTAGAAGCTGTCACGCCAAACATAAGAGTGGACCAACCATTCAAGTAAAATGGGAGTCATCATAAAAGCCTTAAAGCTTTTGAGGAAATTTTTGATTTAGAGGGTATTTTAGAACTATTTTTTTTTCTTTTTAGTCAAATCATGGAATAATTCTGATGATATACACCTTGGTAGATATAAATTTGCCCTTAGTTTCACTCCGTTGATTGTTACCATTAAATACATTTTTAAATAAATTTGATCAATTTGAAAAGATAATGGACCTTTCAAATCTTTACACACAATCATGTACTGTAAATTATGTTTTCAAAAATCCAGAATAATTAGTAAGGCTCGCATCTACCTAATTAACAATAAGCCAAGATACAAGTTTTCCTAAACAATGACCTGGTTACATAAAACCTAGCATGCCGAGAATAAATAAACACTTGGCGTGGAAGCTTACAATTAGCAGTTAAAAATAAAAAAAATTATTCAACTTTTTATCGCAAGTCTCAATGACACAAAACACACGGAAAATTGTACCATTGTGTTTCTAAATACATATTGTTACGACCTACTGCAATTGAATAAATATTGTACATATAACGCATTTTTAAAACTGTATTTTCAATTTCAAAGAATTTTTTCTTTAATTTAGTATTTCACTTCAGTGATTGTTTTTAAATATATTTAACGTGGATGTATCTGCTTTAAACGGGCCTGAGAGCATCAGTTTTGTCCCGGGATGACATTTCATTGCCTCTTTCTAGCTAAAATTGAATCAGATATTTTCGCAATGTAAATTGGAAACTAATTGAGGGAGAATTAGATCAATATATATATATATATATATATATATATATATATATATATATATATAGATTATATATGTGAAGATAAAATTCTCAATGGAATCCCGTTGATTTTTTTAAATAAGCAAATTTAAATAAACGCGTTTTAGGAAGAAATTCAAAATCACCAGCTTCTCAAATCAAATCTGTGCACGTAATAATTAAAGTATTTGACTTGTCCAAACCTAATTTTCATGTTTATACGATTTTAGTAACAGCGTGTTTTACTATGCATTTCTAGGAATGACCTGTCAAAATTAGTAACTGGCGCTGAAGCTTAGGCATTTAAAACGAATTTTATATCACTGTCCGTCCTTTAAATCTATTCTTTTAAAGCCAATGTGTAAATATGGGTTTCTAATGGGATACAATTTTATTGGATTTTAGTATTCACGTGTAAGAGTATAGGATGAGATTTTCAGGCATTTGACTCTAGAAGTGAAAGTGAAGTAGTTTCTGTTACAATTTTAGTTCCAGATTTTCTTAAATGTATTTCATTTAACTGGAACTAGTTTAAGGCAATAGGGATGAGAGATTTGAAGCAAAATTGGGGTACCTTTAGAATGTTAGCCTTTTGGAATTATATATTTTTATATATAACACTTTCTTCAGAATCAATAAAATAATTAAATTGACATTTAATTTGCTTGGGAAGGGGCAGATGAGCGTGTTCGTATTTATTTCCAACTGTTACATGAATATGGACTCATTATTAGTTGCCCCCATAAGAAATCCCATAAGAATTTGAAAAAGCGTGTAACAACAAAATTGTAAAATATATAGTTGGCACCGTGGGTTAAATTCTAAAAGGTACCATTTTCATTTTCAAACCCATTTAAAAAGAACGGGTTATAAAATGGAAATGGTACTTTTTAGAATTTAGTCGACATAATTCTTTCAAGGAAGCCTTCCGGAACTTAGGATTGAATCGTAATAACACTTTGTGAGCAGTAGCTTTTGAGAAAACAATGCTCTTTAAAATAATGTTGTGAAGAAGGAGAGTATAGCACTCGCTCATCTCTGCATGTGTTACTGGACAGGTGGGAAGAAATAATTTCTAATATAATTCTGATTTCCCGCCTATTTTCTAAAACAATACAAGAGAACACACTGGCAAGAAAATATTCATTGTATTGAGTACACAGCTATATTTTCTCAACAATTGATGTTTTTTACTTATTTAAAATTTTGGGAGTTATCACTGTTCCTTGGCGGTCACTATAACGTCTTCAGGGTCGAGTATATTAGGGAATTTTAAAAGTTTTTGCTTTTATATCTTTATTTTGATCGGAACTGTTGGTTGGCATTCCTTTTAATACAATGTTAGTTTTTATTGGCCTTGTGTTGGGGAAAAACATTTTAGTCCCGCAAAAGACACCGTCCTGTTCGGGAATTCTCGGGAGGAAAGAAGTGTCCCGATCCTGTACCAAAATATCGGAGGAGACTATAATTATTTTTATCACAAAAAGGTTGGACCCGCTTCCGTCCCAAAATAATACTTTTATACCCCGAAATTGTCCCGTTGCGAAACAGTGGCGGCGCCCCGTCCCGATCAGAATCCCTAATTCCTAATATGGTTATATGAGTTTTAACTTTAAATGATGCCTTGCCATGCAGGATTTTCTAATAAATTATTTTTTTAGTCTTTTGATAGAGCTACCTAATTTCTTTCATTTGTTAAATGCATCCGGCAAACGTATAATTAATAACGTAAAAGCAAATAGTTATGAAAAAATTAAAATTGCGCGTAAGCTCAAATCTTTAAACAAACTGACGACAGTTCCCTTTTAAAATCATGAATATCCAATCTTGTTGCGAATATTTTTCAGATTTTGTTGTACTGTCCAAAAGTCTGCTAATTTGTTAATCGTTCTCAGGCCAGCCATACCTTGACAATTAGTGTTATCGTGGAATCGAATTTTTTTCAAAGTCGAACAAAAGAAAAAAATACACTGATTTCATTGCACCATATATTTCGCTTAACAAAACTAATTATAAAATTAATAAAAAAATTAAATTAAATGAATAAATAATTATTAAGTATAAAAATTTCAATTGCTAAAACAACAGTACATTTTATACTAAAATTCCAAGCATGAAATAATTCATATTATTTAATTTGAACTGACAACGCGACAAAATCATTTCGTTCCCTCTGCTGCACACACGAGGGGACTCTTTTATGGAAAAGAATGTTTACACCGGATTTTGAGCAAAATCAAATTTACTTTTTAATATTAGTTTCTAAATTTGTTGGATTCCTGTACACAATTTATATGAGAAAATACTTTGACACTCGTTTATAGAAAATTGCATGGGTTTTCCGAGTAGGTATTTGACAGGTCTCTACGTTCAGAATTGTGAGCATGATAGGAAAAGACGAGGGGTCGGATTGTTGTAGACCTCCCTGGAAGATCATTTCTGAGCTTCCCTGCTGAATCTTATGTCCTTGCAAGGAGGTCTTCAACAATTTCAAGAATCCCTGCTGAAAAAAGGTAAACGATTTTCAAAATCCCTATTGGCAAAAATAATTATCCTACAAGACGTCAAACCCTTTCCAAATAAAGTCAACCAGTCTAAATATCCCTGTTTGCGTAACAAATATCTTTAAGACACGCCAACTTTTAAAATTCCTGGCAAAAAAGTCAACGAATTTAAAAAACCCCTGTTTGCAAAATACAACCCCTTCCCATTGAGATTTTTCCTGCCAGACATATTTTTTCCCGTCTTCTCGCAATAACCGGACACCTGCAAAAGACCCGCGGTAAGGTTAAATAAATTCTGATTCAAGAGCAAAAGAGAAACGACGCGGAAAAGAAAGATGTCCGCGTCAAGTATGTTGTCTACATCGGCGAAGCAATCTGATTTCAAACTAAATTAAAATTTTCTAAATTTTAGAAAACAAATCAGTAGATGATTTACAAGCTGTGAAGTGAAAATCGATAAATAATTAACAAGTGGAATATTTGCGGGTAAAACCAAGTCTCACCGGAAGTAAGCTCGTGAAAATAATGGATCCAACCACACAACTACAATTTCTAAACAGGACCGATTCTCCTAACTGTTTGTTACAAACGAGATGTGTAGAATTGGACAAAGATGTTAGCATTAGCGTTTAAAATATATAAAGTGGCGTGTAAGCTCAACAGTTCAGTTTAATGTCTCTGATAATGGTAACTTTCAGATTATCATTTAGTCCTATTGGGGAGAGTGTATATTAGGGAAGTTTTTGGTTTCATTTCGAACTGCTACACAATTGAGTGCTGCATTTCCTTATTCCTTTCAAATTAGCTCTAACGAGTTGGGGTAGTAGGGTTAGCCAATTTTCTGTGAATAAAATAAACAATTGATACAATTTAGCCGTTGATTTGAAAATCTCTTGGGAGATTTGCAGGAAAAGAGGTCTAAAAACCATTGAATGGTGTTTTAATTGCTCTGGTCTGGATTAAATCGCAAAATTGTACAGTATACTCTCGCTATAAGAGGCCTCCGTATAAGAGCATGTTGTGTATAAGAGCACTCCCAGGTCCTCCCAATGGGATTGTAGTGCTGTAATTGTTCCCTATAAGAGCACCATTTATAAGAGCATTTTCGATGTAAGAGCTGGCATTTTACTTCCTCATGTTAAAACAAATCCTGTATAAGAGCATATAAGCAGACGTAGAAACGATTATGAAACGTTTGCACAAAACCTCCAAGATATAGCTCCTCACGAGTACGAGTAGATACTCGAGTTTCGAGTTCGAGTACGAGTACGGGTCGAGTACGGTATCAACTTAAATTGGTACTTGTACTCGTCGGTCGAGTATCCGTTTTCGTACTCGAACTTGAGTATATTTCTAACGAGTATCAGAGTGAGTACGAGTACGTTCAAGGTACTTGAACCAAAGCACGAGTACGAGTTCGGGACATAAATTCAAAAGTACTTGAACCCGTACTTGGATTTACATTTGATACTCGAGTAATTTCCTCCAGCACAAAGTCCACATCCATATTTCCTTGATTACAAAAATCATCACTACGCGATAATTTGAGACTTCGCGTAGGGTGGCGTCAGCCGCGGCCTTCAAAGTAGGAAAAAGTTTCGTTTTTTTCGAAATGTCAGAATTGTTTTCGAAAAAACTATCGGGCCGATTTCAACCAAATAGACAGTAACCATTACGTATTACATAAGCCATATTCACAAAAAGTTTAATTGAAATCGATTCAGTAGTTTTAGAGATAACAGTCATTTGACATAAAGTCCAAAATTTCAAGAATTTTTTTCGAAAAAACTATCCGGCCGATTTCAACCAAATACGAACTCAGCTTTAATTTTGATACAAGTAATGCCCATAAAAAATTTCATTGAAATCGGTTCAGTAGTTTTTGCGTAATCGTGCCGAGGGACACACGGACGTACGTCCGTAAGGACGTACAGGCAAGGCTATTTTACTAAGGGGCTGACGCCACCCTAAAAAACAGTTGTTGTTATTCCGAAGCAAAAAAGGAAAAGCGGTTAAATTCAAAATTACTCCGAATAGCATGAAAGGTTACACCTACAGCGTAAGTTACAGTATTATTTACTGTATTGTTACACCTCTGAATTGAGTACTACTGTAGTTACTAATTGTAAGTATTTACCTATCGCCGTAAAATATAATAGAACAGGAGAATAGGGCAGAATTAATGGAGGTTAGAATGAGATTGACCTGACTGAAGAGAATCCAGTCGATATGACTGGCAGAATCAAATCTTGATCTATTGTTCATCGGCATTTTAATCTCGTTGGAGAAAATTTTCATTGCAAACACTGTTCGTAAGTTGCAGATACAAATTCTTGTTAGTTGAATCTACTATTTGTTTTCTATTTCAATTTCTGTTTAACAAAAAATAACATCTAAAAAAATTTTTTTCGGTGTACTTGATACTCGAGTACGGTTCGAGTACGAGTTCAAGTACGGGTCGGTCGGTATAAACGTTTTATACTCGTAAGTACGGTCCAAGTTCGGTAAAAAATTTAGAAATATAATACCGTCCTCCGAGTACAGGATTTATTACTCGTACTTGAAGACACAAGTCCGGGTCAAGTGGGAATTAGACCCGACAATTCGAGTACGGTTCCAAGTACGAGTACGGTATGGATAACTACTCGACCCGTGAGGAGCTATACTCCAAGAGCGCCAATGTCTACAGTATAGTGGAATTGGTAACGACGAAGTTTTATACACAACCTCTTATATGTGGCAAAAGAAAAAGAGGCTAATTTGTAATAAAGATTCATATGAACATGCATTAATCGATTATTTGGATGCAAATAAAAATATTGTTGGCAAAAATCTTGAAATGATTTCTCTACATACCCAAATTACTACATCATTCCAACCAAAAATGAATGGTATAATAACATATTATTTATAAATAAAAATTGGTCCACCCTGGAATCTTATGTATTCTTTAGTGATGTCTTAATTAGCACTCTTAATGCATTAGTTAGTGCAATTATGTTAGCGTAATTCTTATTTATGTATAGCCAGTATTGTAATGTATTTAGATACATGTTCCTTATAAGAGCATACCGTTATAAGAGCGCTTTTGGAGTACTTTTAGGGTGCTCTTATAGAGAGAGTGCACTGTATATCAATAAAAGCAACGCATCATAATGTTAAAGTTAATATTTAAATTTTAAATTCACAGCTGAACCAAGTCAACCGGTTCGAGGGGGAATAGCAGAAATACCTCTTTTAATAATTTTTGGTTTTCATAATACTTAATAATTGTCCATTAATGTTGTCGAATGCAAGTTAATTCAGCTTTTTTGACCAATGCGATTAAGTATGAAATGTGATACTGAACACTAGAGTTTGTGAAACACAAGTACATGATATGAAAATGCTTACATATTTAAATTATTCTAGAAGTTATTTTTTGAAAGCTAATATGAACTTCCTGCACCCTGGACATATGCATGTACGGCTCTACATGTTTGCAAATTACTGATGGGTGATTAATGATGTTTAATAAATCCTAAACAACAACCCCAGAGGTCTGCATTTTACCAATGCAGTTGTTATTCGGATGGAAAAATCTCCACTGAAGACAAAGTAATTCATAAATATCAGAACAGCAAAAACCAAAACCACAGACTAATTTTAACATTTATAATTTATTTACCACCTGCTTCCGAATTCTCTCAAATTATGATCCCAATACATCTGCATAGCAATAAAGAAATACTAATTTTTAAAATCTTCCCTTATGTTGGAAAATTTGTAAGCAGTACCAATCAACATTAATTAAGTATGGCTCGTCCATGAAAATATCTGTTGTTGCCAGCGAACTCCAATAATTTCAAGTTGTGCTTCTAACACATACTCATCAGTTATTTTGAATTCACATTATTTTAAAATAGCACGCAGGTAATTTTCGAAAAAATGGTCAAAGTTACAATCCAAATTGAAACACTTGAGATAAAAAATCATGTTGCACAAACTTGGGTGAAAAATAAATTTGAGGGCGTACTTAGAAATTCTAGGGAAAGTTGAATTTTTGATTATTTTAGGTACAAATTGCCAAAATAACGAATTAAAATGAGAACCGCTGTCAAAAAACAAACTTCATTTGCTCTACAATATTTCAGATAGCATTGATGGCTTTGGAACATTTTGAATGATGGACTTAAAAAAAGTCCCTGAAAAATTCTTGAAGACTTTCCAACAGAATGAGAAACTTCCATTCTATGTCACAAAATGCATTTAAAACAATTTTCGTACAAGTGGCAATGCAACCAGATTTCAAACAAAATCGGAATTTGTTAAATTTCAAAAAAAATCAATGGAAATGTTTCTATGTGGCAGATACATGACTACAACGATTATTTAGGATTTGAGGAATCAAGTGTTGAAATAAAGTTAAAAATCGAGAAACAGATCAAAAGTAGAATGTTTTTGGATAAAACCAATTTCGAATTATTACAGCTTTGAAGTCTCGTGAAAATACTGGGTTAAACAAAACAACTAACAATTTCGAAACAGCAGCGCCTCACCTGCATATTACGTATTGTTCGTATTCACAAGAAATAACATCTCCAATGGTTCACAATGGCAACACAAGCTTCATTTGCAAAGTACATTAACTCTCAAATTATATAACGCGGCGTTTGAGCCCAACTGTTCAATTGAATTCCTGACTGTAATATAACCTTCTGATTATCATTTAACCCTATTTTGGAGATTGTACATGGGGGGAGTGTCGGTATTAATTTTCACACTAGTGGGTCAGGTATTTCGTTGGCTCTTTCAAGATAACTTTAACTAGTTGGGGTATTATAATTACTAATTACTAGTGCATCTCCAATTTGCAGACTGAATTTTAACTGACGTCAAATTCTTGCTTAAATTGAATTACAGTGAATTTCCCATATAGTGGTTTCCTCTTAGATGGCATTCCCTCTTTAGTGGCATCAAAAAACCCTCCCTAGAGGTTTGCAATGTTAAAGGTATACAGTATAGTGGCACCCGCTATAATGGTATTCCCTCTATAATGACACTATTAGGTGTTACGGTGGCTCAGACAATGCAAAATTATAATGGCAGTTGGCATAAAATTAGCTAGATAATGACTACAAAAGTATAACATGATGTTATAAAACGTGCGGGCGATTAATAATGCTTATGTCGGTTGGTTCATTTTAATTTCAAATGGTAATACAGTTTGATTATTATTGTGGTTTACTGACGCCCTGATATGATTAGCTGGATTTACGGCATATGATCCGTGACTTAAGTTAAAACGAACAGTTATAACACAAATTGCCACTTTTGCCTTCGCTCACTTCTAATAAGTTTCAATTCGTGCTGGTTTTTTAAAATAAATTGAATTATTATATTGAAGATTTAAAATGACATTAAACAGACAGTCAAGAAAACCCGCATTGTGAAAAAGAGTACTCAGTGGAAGTAATTCCCTTTGCCATAATTCCGGGTTTTTGGTTTCTGGAATGGTGACATTGCAGTCGAAAAGTTTGTAACGACTAATATTATTAATAGTATGAGGAAACCTAAAGTTACTGAACATCTTAAACTCAATGAAGCTTAGCATACCTCATAATTTTGAGTATTCTGTAAAAATAAATAAATTTATAAACGCATTTAGTTACAGTTATTGTCTAAAAACATTAATAGTATATAGTTAACCATTAGTAACATATAGTGGCATCCCTATATAGTGGCAGGAATTTGTCACTCCCTTGGAAACCACTATATAGGAAATTCACTGTAAATGCAAAGCCCCAATTTTAAAAATGTGCATAACAGTTAGGATTACTGAGTTATAGATTCCAAACTACAAATTTTAAATATACGAACGATCGAACAAGTGCATTTTTGATTTCTATCTCTCAGGCTTTTTTTGTACAAAATTGAAAATACATCCATTTATTCATTAACCATTGACTGAATCTGCTACATGACCGATTGAAAACACAGACACAACATAAACATATGGCGTGGAAACTTACAGATTTTAAGAAATATTTTTCGGCTTTACTTGGGGGATGGAACAAAATGTAGGTACTTATTTTGAAATTTATGAAGATAAATTTGAAAATGTTCAACGGAATTCCGAAACGATTATTCACTAAAAATAAAATGTTCTTTTAAAAAACCGCTTCCATTCCAATTAATTTGTCTAGATGTTCTCTGCCATTTCTTTCTCAGGTATTGTTTTATTAGTCAAAATAAGATGATAACTTCTGAATTCTCTTCCACCAAATTGCATCTTGACGATGTCTGGATGGAATCTAGTCCAAGTAGCAATAAGCTAATATGTACTTCAGAACTTTTTGGACAGGGAAGGCAAAGATAGATGGCAAGGGATGGTAAGGTAATAATACAAAAATAGGGTTGGTCAGAAAAGGGTTAGAGTTAGCAAGTGGAAAACCCAACAGAGTTAACTCTATGAACAAACAGAGATAATGGGTATGGGGTATGTTCTCAGGTATGGAATATATAAATGTACCAAGATATTAATTTATTTTTTTATTCTTTGACGATCAATTCTCTAAAATTGTGTTTCATGCGTAAAAATAAAAACTTATTTATGTTTGGAATCTTTCTTTAGGTACGAATTTGTTGAGAAATTTCTAACTCGTTTTAGTCGTGGAAATATTCCTTAACAATGGTTGGAGCGGCGTTAGTAGCGACGTAGTTGTGCGGCTGCAGGAAATGTGTCAATTACTTTTGCAAACTTAAATGCGATAGATATCGATTAGTGGAAAGGCTTTGCAATTTAAACTTTTATAAAGAGTTTTGTTCTCCACATTGCATTTTGTTTTAAAAAAATTATAAAACACAAGTACATGATTTAGTTTTAGCAGCCAACCAAAGAAAAATCCTGGTTTAAAACATTTGCAGAACAATTTTGAGGGTGTATTAAAAATATCTACAGCGACATATGATTTAGGTATAAGCTGTCAAAAATCCAAACATAAATGAGAACCACAACCACAAAACGATTTACGTAAACAAAAACTTAATTTCTTCTATAAAAATCCAGGAAACAGGTGACTTTGGAAAACTTTGAATAACGGAGAGCGCGCAAGAGTTTTCAAGATATGAACATCAATAACAAAAAGTTTTATTAGCTTGTTTAACACTCACATAAAATACTCGAAAATCCTAAATGACATTATAAGTCGCATTTAACTTTTAGTTTCTGATCTCAATCTTCGCCTTTTCCTACCTTATATTGATGCTACACAATTCAAAACAGGGTCACAAATAGTATACTGAGACATATATCCCGGTCCTATAGAAATTGATTTCAAATCACGGTTTTTATTGGAAAAAATGAAATACAAAAAACTACATGTAGATTTTCTGAAATATGGTAAAAACTATTTTTAAGGAATATCCAAAGCCTGGGAAGTGCTAACATGTTCGGATTGGAAAGTTCCGACGAGAATTACAATTTCTATGACGAATCAGGAAACTAATTATACGGTGTGCTAAAATGGATTTACCACGAGAAACCCATTAGTAGTATATATTTAATATATCGCCCTTCTTTTTCTATTGATTTTTTCCGGGCACGGCCGACCAATCCCGAGCCTTCCCGAGTGTGAGTATGTTGCACGTTCTGAGCATGCTCAGAAGAATTTGTTGGAGTTGGGGAGCATTCCCGATCGCTCCCGACGACTCCTGCGAGTATGGTATTGATGTACTTATTTGAATGTCTATTGATTATTTCCGATTATAACTGTTGATCAGCTGTTCATGCCTGTTGCATCTCCAGCTGCTACTCGTGCGTTTGTTACTCAACAGATGTACGCACGTGTTCAAATAATGTCCTCATACCTTAAGGATGTTATAAATACCGCATTGTCAAACTGTATGCGACAGTCTTAGTTTACATATTCCTGTGTAAATAATCTGATTGTTAATTCATCATGTCGTCGTCAGTGCGAAATAGTTATTTAAATCAACGATTGGCAGGATCCTATTCAGGGATGAGTGCATTACTTAAGAATCAGCCACACTGGACAGATAAAAAGGCAGTAGAAAAAGAGTTGCTAAAATTAAATTCTTACTCTCTACATAAACCAGTGCGTCACAAGTTTCGTAGAAGAAAAATAATGTTAAACTTTATCAACGAAGTTTGGTCTACGGATCTCAAAGACATTTCAAATATTTCAAAATGGAACAAAAGAAATAACTTCATTGTAATTGTTGTAGACAGTTTTAGTAAAATGGCATATGTCAGATTGATTAAAAGAAAAGATGCAGAGTCAATGATTTCCGCATTTCAGTCCATCTTTGAGCAAGCACAGGCAAAGCCGTTGTTTCTGTTCAGCGACCGAGGCAAGGAGTATGTATCGGGAAAATTTCGCACCTTCCTAAAGGAGAACAAAATCAAACCATACCATATTCATAGCCATATTAAAGCAGCAATCGCGGAGCGTTATATTCGTGGATTATTCGAAAAACTCCAAAGATACATGACGGAAAATAATATAAAGAGAATCGATAATGTTTTACAACAGTTTGTAGAAACCTACAATAATACATATCACCGTACAATAGGTAGATCTCCGAGATCAGTTACAATTGAAAATCAATATGATGTTTGGGAGCGAATGTTTGGTAAATATTTAAAGGAAAAAAATGACGTGCTTCGAAAACCGTCAAAATATCATGTCAATGATCTTGTACGAATTTCACGTGCAAAATTAATTTTTGAAAAGGTAAGCTGACAATTATTATAATTATTATATAATTCTACAAAAATAAAATTAATCAGTCATTTACAATTTAGATTTTGGTTAAATAGGTTACTCGGAGAATTATTCTCGTGAAGTTTTTCGAGTGACAAAAGTGCAAGATACATTGCCCTGGACGTACTTGTTGGAAGATCTTTCAGTACCACCTGAAGGAATAAGCGGACAACTTAACGAAGCCGAATTGACTTTAGCAAGCTATCCGGAAACAGAAGAGGAAGAAGAAGAAGGAGGAGGAGGAGGAGGAAGAAAACGTCAAAAGCAACAGGTTTTATCGTAAAAAGAATTAGAGATAGAAAAAAGACTACTTCAACATGTCTCTATCTACAAACTACACACTCCAAAACGGTCGTATTGAACCGACAGCCTTGCGGAGCTTCTTTGCAAACTTATCCAGTGCTAACAACCCGAGAGGAATAGGATTCATAGGAAATATTGTACATACATTTCCATCTCCACTCAGACTTGAGCAGGGTATGTACGATGTTGGTCTACTGAAATTCCGTTATACACGAAAAGAGAAGAAAAGACGAAAGGTGACGCGCACAAGGCAAGTTGTGCAACCAAGAACTACTCGTCGTGTGTTAACCGTAGAGGAGACTATTCCCGATGGTCCCATGTTTCCTGACTTACTTCCTCCAAGCAAAATAACATTAGTATGTAACAACGCAGCAGATACGTATGCAGAATTTATTTCTTATGTAAACTTGGAATTAAAAAAAGCTGGCAAAGAAGTTTCATTTAGCACACGAGTTGTACAGAATGAAAAATATATAGTTACAGTAAATCAAAATAATGACGAACCAAATGAATTTCTATTGTTATCTGAAAACTTAGCTACAATGCTAGGCTTCCGTAGAAAATTTTTTTCCCGTGGAAATTACACTGCAGAAAGTTTGATTTCAGAAGCAGAATACAAAAGTTTTCCAAAGCCTACACAATTTGAAATTGAATTTGAAAAATTCCCTTACAAAAATAATTTGATTACACTGGAACAACATTTTCAAAGTTTGGCATACTTTAGGAAACAATCAGTGACGGAGTTTAAAGAATTTTTTAACGCACTTTCTTACAGGTTGTTGGAATCTGGATTTATTGTTAATTTTGACTTTGATAGTAACAATAAGTGTGTGATGAGTGTGCAAACACCAGCGAAGCACGCTGAAGATTATCTAATATTACCACTGCCTATCATTCGTAGCTTAGGATTTAATGTTGAAAGATTTAAGATGGGAAAGCATGAGGCTCTTACTCCGTTCAATACATTGGAATTTAATAAAATTAAAGCTGAAGACAACTTGCCATTCCGTGTAGGCTACCTAAGCTACATTTTTCTTCCTATGCAAGAACCAAAAACTATGGGAGTAAAAGATGTGCTCAATGCTGTGAACACTGTCTTGAAAAATGAAAAATACCCTGAATTTGAAGTGAGATTCTCATATGACAACGGATCGCTAATCGTAAATGAAGTACCCAAATATTTTTCTGTTGAATTACCGTATGCAGTAAAGAGCTACTTTGAGCTACCTTTTGATACTACTTTTAAAAATAGTAGTAGAATTCCCGTAGGGCATGAAGTTGTTGAACAAGAAGAAGAAATTCGGGAACATGAAGCGGGGGAAGACGAGATTATTCCAGTTAGTGGAACAGCAAAGAGAATCCTTGTAATGTTGAACGTTATTGAAAATCAATTTTATAACAGTCAACCTATACAATTGTTGGCTGAAACAACCATGACGACTAATTTAAATGAGGAGACAGAAGTTTCATTCCACCCAGTCACATATGTCCCTGTGAGCGGTAAAGAACTCAGCTCGCTAAGAGTTGATTTTATGAACGAGAAGTTTCAACCGTGGGATTTTTCTGACACACCGACATTTGTAACATTACATTTCAGACCTCGTTATTAATTTGTTTAATAATGCGTCACGTTGAGTGCAACGATAAAGCTTGTTTCATTCAGCGTCCTCATTCGCAGTCAAACAACAGCTCTGGATCTGTTGACAACCAGTTAATTGGAGGTGGAAGTGCAGGATTAACTGGTGAAGCATCAAATTATCTAATTCCATTGAAGTCAGCTTTGTCTACAGACAAGTCTGGGAGTAAGAAACGTAAACGTACAGTACAGCAAGTTGGCGGTTCTGCTAAAAGAAGAAGGAGGAGGAAAAATTCCTCAACGAGGAAGAAGACGAAACGTGTGTCAACCACAAAAAGAAAAGCAAAGGGCAAGGGAAAGAAAAATTCAATAAAACTTGTTCAGGTAGGAGCAGGCCAACGACGACGACGAGGTGGAAAGGGGAAAGGAGGAAACGTAAATCGACGAAGGTGTGTAAAATAAATAAAAGAACCAATCGTCGCCATGGATACAAGTTCGGTGTTCCAGGAAAAACCTGTTGCTTATGCAGGTTCCACTCAGTCTTTACGGTCCCAGCTAAATCTTTTCTCTCTCCCTGAAACGGATGTTAGTGTGCAATTCAGTTCTGACTACAGTCCTTGCTATCCTTTGGTTTCCGTTAGGGACGCGTATAACCCTGTGGAATTTTGTATAATGTCAGAATCAGCTGGATATTTGGATTTATCTCAAAGCTTTATGGAAATGACTTGCCGAATTCTTCGTGCAGATGGCACCAACTGTGACGCTACAGACATTGTAGCTCCTTGCTCTAACTTCTTTCACGGATTTTTTTCAAACTTGGAGCTTTATTTAAATGGAACTCTCATTACAGAATTTAATAATATGTATGCTACTACAGCATATATTCAACGACTTTTGTCTACAACAGAAATTGAAAAGAGAAATCGACTTCAAAATGAATTCTGGTTTCCAAACAACAAGAAGGGAGTTTTTGATGTAACAGATGAAGGATTTAAGGAGCGATACGATAGAACAAAATTATCAAAGGAATTCACATTACTTGGACACTTGAGTTGTAATCTGTTTAACCAGAATAAGTATCTACCTGCAGGAAGCGAATTAAGAATCGTTCTACGTCGAAGTATTCCAGATATTTGTATTGATTCAAAAGTAGATACATTACCAGCAATTTCAGGATGTCCTTATAAAATTCAACTGGTGAAAGCAGTCTTTTATGCTTCAAAGAAAATAGTTTCACAGCAAATTATGGATATGCACAAATATGAGCTTTCTTTGGGAAAGAAGTTCACCTATCCTATAGTCAATGTGGATTTAAAAACATTTTCCATCGCTCAAGGTCTCAATTCAGCTTCTAATGAAAACATTGTGTTGGGTACGTAACACCAATGTATGTACTTTGCTTAAATGCGAATTAGTGACTTGCACATGACTAAATCTTTTAAACTCTACAGGAAGGATTCCGAAGCTTTTAATAATTGGTCTGGTCTCATCAGAAGCGTTTCTCGGAAAAGTAACCAAGGATCCGTTCAACTTTGTCGATAAAAATCTGTCACAAGTTGATGTTTCCTGGAATGAAGAGCTGCTACAACACCGAGTGATTCCATTCAGCTTTGCTACAGCCAACGGAGCAGGCACGGACGATTTTCTGCACGCTTTACAATCCCTCAAGCACACTGCAAATTCTGAATTATTGGGAAACGGAATCAATCGTTCAAACTATAAGAACGGCAATGTACTTGTAGCAATAGATTTATTGCCTAATCAGAGTGACTCTTTGTCTGTACTAAGAAAAGGACAAATTAAAATCGGTTTGAAATTTAAATCTCCTTTAGACGAACCTGTCAACGTGATTGTCTACTGTCACTATCAAGGAATTTTAGAAATCGGTCCTCAAAAGGACGTAACCATTGACTACTAATGAATTCAAGTGAAATTTCGCATGTTTTGTCTTTTCTATTTAGAAAGTACAAAGTAAATCAAAAAATTTATGTTTTAGGTGCTGATCAATTACAAAGCCATGTAGACTGGAAACATTTGCCGGCTTTTGTAGTGTTGAATAGAGATAATATTAACGATACAGGATCTCATTGGATATGTCTATACATAAAAAGTCATAGCATAGCTGAATACTTTGACTCTTTAGGAGCAGGTTTATATACATATAATAATATTAAATACCCGCATAAATATATTCTTAAGGAAAACTGTAAACCCCTGCAGAGTAAAATGAGTGCTCTGTGTGGAGCGTATGTTATTTTGTATATAATAGCTAGAGCTACTAATATCTCTTATGAAAAATTTTTATCTAGATTTAAATCAAACCCTATTTATAATGACAATCTGGTAAGCAGACAAATGTATAGCATTTACAAATCAATGTAAAATTGTGTGATAAGCGAAACATTTTAAATAAAAACTATTGCAGTGCTAGCTATACAAATAGTCTATTCCGTTTTATTGAGTAGACAACATCAGTATGTTGAGCGAGTCTACAAGTGAAGGTAAAGGCAGCATAAATTTTCAAGTGTCACATCCAGCAACTATTTTAGTGGCAGGGAGCACTGGTACTGGAAAAACATACGCTATCCTGGAATTAATTAAAAGAAGAAAGGAATTTTTCGACGTAAACATTGAGAAAGTTGTAGTTGTTTATAGTGTATTCCAACCTGTATTTTTCCAATTGCAAGAAGAGGATCCTAACGTAATATTTACAAACCATTTAAAAGACATTCAATCCCTACCATCCTCGCCCTGTCTAGTGTGTATAGATGATCATCAAGAGGAAATTACACGAGGCGAAAATCTTGAACTTGTAACCAAATATTTTACCAAGTATTCGCATCATCTAGGAATAAGTCTTATATTAATTGTACAGAATATTTTTCAAACGAATTTGAGAACTATTAGTTTGAATTCTCAGATTTTAATTTTGTTAGACTCTCCGAGAGATAGAAGTATTATTACAAACATTGCTAGACAAGTTTGTCCAGGACAAGTTAAGATGTTAACTGAAGCATATATAAAGGCTATGACTGGAAATCAATTTGGCTTATTATTCCTTGACATGAGTCCTAAAAATAAAATGTATCAATATTGGGTTCGCAATTCAATATTTCCAAATGCTGATACTGAAGTGTATTCAGCCTCATAAAATGGAATATACTCTATTAGAGAAGCATATTTTTAAACTCTACAAGTTGGTGCAAATAGAAGATCGATCAAAGTTTATCTCTGTCTTAAATAAATTAAGTAAAGTCCAAGTTAAGGTAGTGGTGGAGACAATAATTAATGCAAATAAATTTTGCAAATCGTTGACACAAAAAGTAATTAGTATTATTAAAAAACTTAAAATTTGCGTGCAAGCAAAAAAAGATTGTAGACCGACGCTCACTAGGAACGCAGTATTAATAAGGAGTATCTTGACAGTTGTGCTGTTGAAAGTCATTACCTGTGAACTAATTGCAGTGTTAGCAATCAGCTTACAGTGAAATGGCCAAAGTGTATCGTGTACTTGAGCCTCGTCTTTTCGGTTCTCTTATGAAAATATACCAACAGCAGTTTAAGCATACCGATGTGGAAAAAGCAGTAGAAGCTGAAGCAACATATGTTTCCAATACACAAAGCAAGAGTCATATAAAGAATGATCCAAGCCATGTAGCCAACGAAGCATCAACGACACAACCATCCGACATTGAAAATAAAGTTGAAATTACAAACGTTGACGAGGGGTTAGAAAGTATTGAAAAGAACAAGAGGAAATTATCCGTGTATGTTGTTGCCAGTTACCACAGGTAAAGCATAGAATAAAAAATACTGATTGGGAATCCTTTGATAGCGTTGAAGAAAAAATTCAAAATGTGAGTGTTGAGGGAATTGATAAAAATGACGAAGAAGCTCAACAAACAACAACAAACGGTAATACTTCCAATGCAAACTTACCTGCAGAGCTCAATGAACGAAAAAAGAATTTAAGACCGCGAAAAATCAGCGAGGTTACGGAAAAGGAAAATCGATTTTGAATAAACAAATTAGGAAAAACAAGAAACGTCAGAATAAAACCAAGCGACAAGTTAAGCAAAAACGTTAGTGTATTTGAAGTTGTGAAAGTGAGACGGTGAGAAAAATGTTGCGTGCGAGAAAACTACTTGTTGTTTGTGTTTCCTTCGGATGCTTTGTTTTTCCTCTGACAGCGAGTGAAGCAGATATTCTATATGAGCAGGAACAAATGGATACGTGCACAGAAAGGGTGTGCTCTGCCGGTTTGACTCTCAGCAAGTTAGAAACCCCAACGAAAAATTCATCTTCCGCCAGCAACGTGCTGCTTAGCAACATATACGTTTTACTTCGAAAGGTACTATATGATGGTATAGAACACAATATATCGAACAGCTCTAGTGGAGTGGCAAGCAATGTTGATTTGCTCTCCTATACAGAGAACCAAAAACTAACGTACTCTGCAGTATTTCTGCTTTCCATTCTCGTAATAATTAAACTGTACAAACTATGTGCTGCTGCATATAACGTCTTGAAAAGTACTTCATCCTCAGCTTCTATATCTGGTTAGTTAGCTTAACATTTCAATAATGGATTCGTTGTCATCCTCGTCGTCGGACAACAATACTTTTGAGACGTCGAATTTTCCATCAGCACGGATAACTGGTCAAAGACGTAATGTAAGTTAATACTTTATATTTGACTCGGTGTCATTGTTGTAGTAGAAGATAGACCCATACATTGTTAATTCTTACCTGCTAACATACTTGATCTATTTTCTACAGGTTTTCCGTTGTAGTATGCCCAACTGCATTTTCTACTGTAGATCATATGTATCATATGATGATCACGTCAGCAATGTACACCAATGTAAGGACTGTCAACTCTACTGTGCAGATAAGCAAAATCATGTGTGTCAACGTCCTGGAGAGCGTTTATCCGACGTTGATAATGGCGTGCACCTGGATCTTACCGATTTTTGTGAACTCAGTCGTTGTCATTATGGAACAGTCATAAAGTATAGGTATAGACATTTAATAAATACTGATGATATTGAAACAGCTTTTACATTAATTGACTCGTCTCTGGAAACATTTCTTGTACAGTTATGTCAAATTCATGGTAACATAAGAATTGGTATAGAATTAAGCGTGACTATGGAAAAATACATTGTGCTTGAAGATGGTGAAATGAGTGCTGAGCAAAAGAAAATATACTTTAAATCGCAAATTCACGACTTGTATCATGAGACTGGCATTGAGGAACTATTGTGGACCTGTGCAAAGGAAATTATTGACAAAAAGGACACATTTACTGAGAACGGGAGTGGTTGGCGGCTTGTCCACGTAGATGCATTTGAATTGAAGTTTGCAGAATTGCGTTTATTCAGCAGTGCTAGAGTTCGTGGACATTTAAACATGCCTTTCCAGAAAGTAAAGTACGGATTTGTAAACTTTAAAAATCGCGACAATTTTTGTTTTCACTACAGTGTGACTGCTGGGTATTTCTGGCATAAAAATATTTTGCGGAACACACGAGGAGATCTGAGTAGTCGAATGTACAACTTTAAAACTTGGACAAAATTTTTACATCTTTTGGATTTTTCAGGAATGTCTGAGGGTTTTGTAAATCCATATCAGGACGTGCTAATATTTGAGACACAGAATCAAATCTCTGTTAATGTATATACACATCATGATGAAGATATTATTCTTATGAGACCAGGAACTCCAGGCTTTCAAGACACTGTAACTTATTTCTTATTCACGAAAAAGTGCCAGGTGGTGATGACTTATTCCATTACGTACTTATTATCGATCTCGAGAGATTTCTTAAAGTTGACTATATGACTGTTTCAAATAAGAAATTTTGTACGAAATGTGTAAGAAATGTCAAGACAAGTGCAAAGCTAAAGAAACACTCCCAATCTTGTACGGGACGATGTGAAAATAATAAGAATGATTTGAGTATTGGTATTGAATATAAATTCCCGCCTGAGGGACAAACATTAAAGTTCAACAGGCCTGAGATGAAACATTGCTATCCGTATTTTTTGGTGTATGATTTTGAAGCTTTCAGTAAGCCTGTGTTATTACCCAACCTCACTTCAACCAAGAAGCAGGATAATACAGTAAAGCAGTATGAATATATCCCAGCAAGCTACTCACTGGTCGTTATACATAATGACAGTAATGCTGGAGCACACGTAGTTTCGGCAGAGTATTATGACGGAGCTGAGCCAGTCCAGCATTTTTTTCAGCGTGCATTTTACTGGAGCCAAACGTTGTTGCATTTAATACGTTCAACTAATAATTACGTCACACCTTCAGCAACAACACGTAAACGACATGAGGATGCAACACATTGTGAACATTGTCGTCGTGAATTTACTAAGAGTGACAACATCCCATATGACTGGCTCCAGCAAATTGAGGCATGTTATGACATTGACGACCAGGGGAATGTTATACCTATTGAGGTGTCAGATTCAGAAGAGGAAGAAGAAGAAGAGGCATCATCCTCATTGCCGTCAGTCGAGACTGATTTTGGTCCGTGTGCTAAAAAAGCTAAAGTGACGAATGACTCAAGCACGCTACAAAAGCGTGTAGTTAAAGTATATAACCATAATCATGACACAGGCTTGTATGAATCAAGTCTGTGCCAAGGATGCAACCTTCGTATTAGATATAAATATGAATTGCCATGCATATGTCATAACAGTAGCAAGTACGACCATCATTTGTTACTTAAGTACATGAACACCTCTTTGTTTGATTTTGAGGATATTAATGTAATCGCAAAATCTGGAGAACAATTTGTTCAAGTTGAAATTGTAGCAAGAGATATGTATATACCTCCGCTTTTTAAAAATTACGGAGGCGACAAAAAAAACTCGAAAAAAGCATGGTGCGGAAATCGGAAAGCAAAGTTGCGACTGCTCGACAGCTATCAGTTTTTGCCTCGCTCTTTGTCAAATCTAGTTGAAAGTTTGAAAAAAGAGAATTCTGTACATTTTGATATATTAAATCAAGCAGCGCGTTCGGTATTGATACCTCAAGGTTTTATTACACTCGATTCTGATTTCTCCACTCGTCACCTAAATATGTTGTTAGCTAAACTTCCCTTTCCTTATACATATCTTTCAAACGAAGAGGTCCTTAAGCCAGGAACACCCATGCCGGAGCGGCAAGCCTTTAACAATGATTTAAGATATGAAAAGTGTACAGACAAAGATTGGGATACTATACAAGAAGTGTGTGCGACGTTTAAAATTAAAGACTTTAAACAATATACTGCGCTATATACGCTACTCGACAGTTTACTCCTAAGTATTACATGGACTAATTATGTATGCAATGCTAAAAACTCATTCGGTCTTGATCCTACATACTGTACAACATCAAGTTCGTTTGCTTGGCAATGTTGGCTTCATACTTCAAGAGAAGAAGTTAATTACATACGGGATAAATCAATGATTGATATGGTACGACGAGGGATACGTGGAGGACAATCATTTTGCACTCGTAAGATTACAACAGCAAATACACCAAGGAACCCGTTAGGGTACGATGATTCGAAACCAGAATCTGTAATTATATACTTTGACAAGGTATCCCTGTACAGTCACGCAATGGAAACCAATAAATTCCCTCACTCTGACTTTCAGTGGGAAAATGTGGAACAGCTAAAAAAGGTAAATTGGCTGAGTCCAGAGATGCAGTGTCGTGAAAGAACAAGAGGATATATTCTTGAAACGACGCTAGAAATTCCTCCCGCTTTGCAAGATATAAGTGAAAGTTTACCGTTGGTTCCCGAGAGAAGACATGTACAGCTGGAGGATTTATCCCTAGACCAAATCCAAACGATGAATTCTTTAGGTGCAGCTACTGCACGTACATACTTGAGCACATCAAAGCTTTTGTCTACATTTTATGAAAAGAAACATTACGTACTGCATTATCGAGTGTTAATGTTCTATTTACGAATGGGTGTGGTTCTCAAAGATATACACTCTGGGTTTAGCTTTGAAGAAAAAGCCTTTCTTAAACGTTTCATTGAAAGCAACACGGAAAAGAGGAAGCGTGCCAAGACCGACAGTGAAGAGGCTTTGCTTAAGTTGGTCAATAATGGAACTTTCGGAAAATTTTTACAGTCTGGCGAAAATATGCTTACTATACGTTTTTGTGGAGGTCGTGAGAAAGCACGACAACTACTTTCAATGGAAGGATGTATCGACTTTGATATAATAAACGAACATTTGTGCATACTAAAATTTAAACCAACATCTATAATGCTTAATAAGCCGCTGCAAGTTGGAATGAGTGTACTGGATTTGGCCAAGGAAATTTTCTACAGTGGGGTATATGATCAGCTAGGAAGCATGTTTGATAAAAAATATGTACTCTATATTTACAGACACAGATTCGACCCTAATGGAAATTCAAGGGAATGAAAAAGATATCTGGAGGAAGATCGTAGCACGCAAAGAAATATTTGACTTTTCAAAGATACCAAAAGACCATGAGATATTTACAATGTTTCCAGAGTTTCCTGACTTGCGGGAATTTAATAGAAATTCCAGCGGAAAGTGGAAAATTGAATCCTTAGACGTTTCCCAGTCTGTAACGTTGAAATCAAAGCAGTATTCACTTATTTACCATAACCAAGCAAGCAAACCTTTAATGAAAAATAAAGGCATCCCAGGAGCAACTCTTGAAACGTTCTGTAGTCATGATACGTATAAAAATGTGGTAGTAACTACTGATCCTTGCGAAAAAGTAAAAAAAGTGGATGTTAGTAATATAAGATCATATAATCATGTCTTATATAAGACTACGTCTAAAAAACTAGGATTTCATTGTCTAGACTTTTCTCGTGTGTATCCGAAAAGTAATGATTATAATTATAGTTTGCCATTTGGTTCCTATAAGCTATCAAATATGCAGTAGATTTGTAAATTATGGTGATTGACTAATAAAAATATGAATAAATGACGAATTATGGAAAATTCAACTTACAAAATGTATTTATTTACATTCCAACAAAATTCATTAAATAAGCAATTCTTGCAAAGAGCTTAAGCGCTTTTCTTCTGTCAATAAAACATGCTGCCATTTCACAAAAGACTTGTGAATTAATCTTTGAGGCAGAACGCAATCGTCTAATATCATAATATCTGTAATTCGCTTGCACCGAGAAAACATTACGTAGTCCAGACCTGGACAAAACTGGTTCTCGTCTAGGTAAATGCATACCTTTGACAGCGTTTTACCTTGGCTGCGGTGAGCAGTAGACACGTAGTTAAGATCAATAGGAAACCGTTCTGAAGTAACATATTCATGATCGTCTTGTTGTTCAGGAACAGAACAACGAAATATAGGGATGCCTACACCACGAGCAGTACGAACAAAATTCTCTCCTGTGTAACCTGGAAATTCTACGAGCAGAAAATAAATGTTCTCAGAAGGAGAGAAACAGTTTGGCTTTCTATTCTTGTACACAATATCCACGAGTATACCCTCGCATCCATTATGTAACCCAACTCGACTTGCTATATTCTTTTGTAACACAATTGGACATCCCAAGCCTAGCTCCAATGTTTGTAAACCGTTTTCTATTTTCACAATTTCAGCATCTGTATAGTTTTCACGAAGGATTTTACTGTAAACAAATAATCAATTTCTCAATGCGTACCTATTACATTCTCGTACCTGCCACCGTAAAGGGAAAACTCTCAATGCTCTCCTAAACGATTCACGTTCTTCTTCAGATAATGTTCGCTCCATTCTTCCTCTTATATATTCCATGTCTGCACTGATCAGTTCACATCGTTTTAAGCGTTGTAAAAACAATTTTAATTTCATTTGCGCTTCGTCTTCACCGTCATGTCTGTAATATTTGTCGAGAATGACAACTGTATCAAATGACTGAAAGACTTTTCTTGCTGACCTAACATCATCATTAAATCTAGGACTTTTGGTTGAAAACAATGGAAAGTCTCCTACAGGTCCAGTTTGGTATATATCTCCCAGTAGAATTAAACTCCGATTTGCAAAAGCATACTGAAAATTGTCGGGGTCAACACTTCGCAATATTTTATCCATTTTATTGAATAATCGTAATCCAAGCAAGCTTGTTTCGTCACACACAATCAGTCGAACATTTTTCAATTTAGAATGTCTTTTCTTACTAAGTGTTTTAGTAACCAATTTTTGACTATCATAGGTTGGAATTTTAAAACCTGAATGAATTGTCTCTCCATTCATTAGAAAACTTGCTGATCCGGTGAATGCAACGAACATATAGTCAAATTCTTCGCACTCACGCTTTTTGTTCTCAAGTAAATATTGCAAATGCGAGAGCACTTCGGTTTTTCCAGTTCCAGGGTCGCCGTTCACAATCATTCTCAAAGGCTTTTTGGTTTGCATACTTACACTTTGTTTCACATGTGTGTTTACAATATTGACTATATTTTGTTGTTTTGTACTTAAGTTTTCAAAAGGGATTTTAGGGTTTAGCATTTTGAACGGTTGAATTTTCCAGCGGGAAACCCAAACGTGAAACGTTGTCTCGTCTATTTCACTACCAGTCACTTCCATGCTGTATACAAGTCGATACTAATAGAGGAGCCAAGACGGAGATGTTTGTGAGAGAGGCTTTTTGTACGTTATTTCCTTGCATGCAGACGAACATAAAACTAAACGTATCCATAACAACGCTCTCACGAGTCCAAGTATTTTTTCTTCTTCAATTCTTTTTCAATGAAGAACAACACGTAATGCGTACAATCGATGTATACAATTTACTGCTAATGTTTCTGGAGCTCAAGATTCATGCTTGCTCAAGCAGTCAGCAACAAATATAAAGTCGGGTTCTTAATACATTACCATCGCCATTCACACTTGAAGCTCTGTTCATCTCTCTCTCTCCCACTCTCTCTCTCTCTCTCACCCTTCACAAAATAAAAACCGACAACAAATATAATTGGGTTGATTAACATTGGAAAATTGAAAACAGTATTTCGCTATTCAACATGACGAGCAAATATTTTTCGAATTCAAAGAAAGGTAATACAATTTAAACTTTAAAATGTAAATATTTTGAAGTTTGTCGAAAGAAAGTGTAATTATGAACAACTATGCATTGATATTTTATATTAACTATTTTATATCTACAGAGTCGGCAAGGCCTGGATTTGTGCGAAAACGAGCATTGCTGCAAAAATTTGATCCTACCAAGGTTGTAAGTAAGAAAACCACAGCATGGAGCGATTGGAGCTTCTTTGAGTCACCCGAGTGTGTCATGGTAAGGGAATTTTAATTAGAGTATATTCAAAATATATTATATAAATTATAAAAATATAAAAATAAGGTAAGGTTTGTATGATATAATTTTTTAAATGTAACATGAAATGTTTATAATTTGAAAGATTGATAGTGACATCCACGGGCGAATGCATCCAAATCCTTTGTGTGACAACCGTGACTTTTATTTTTTGGGACGACAAAATGCTAACGTCAAACCTACAGTTGTTTGCATCTCCAAGCATCAAGGTGGTAATTTGACCAAGTTTCTTGGACAGATCCTTGATGAATTTGCTCAGATGCAGGAAATACAGCGTAGGGAAAACAAGGAGGACACTCCATTGATTCCATTTTTGCGAAAGAAGCGCGAGTCAATGCTGACTTATCCGCAAGATAATCAGGACCGTTGGAGGATGTGGCAAGAGCCTGATTTGGATCTTGGGACTCTGAAAGTTTTGGTGTTGCTTAACAGCGTGGTGGGAATTCCTCAGGTCTACTTGAATTCTCCTGTGTCTGAAGACACGTCAAAGAAGAATCATTTTTGGTGTGGTCCAACCCTAGGATTTTGCATGTCAGCTACAGCTAATCTTGAGTCATTCATCATGGAACACCGTAAAGGGACTATGGACAGTCACATTTTGGCTCGCCCCAAGATGGCAAATGACTCTACAGGAATTGATACGGTTGATTCAATTCCAAATACAACGAAGTGTATTGACGAGGAAGAATCAGATGATGGAGACTATGATTTTATGGAGTAATTTTTTCATATATTTTCACTGCATACATTTAATGTTTTAAAAACTACTTGTTGCTTGATCATGTTCCTCTTGTAACCATTGCCTAGGGTTAAAATAAGCACGTAGTAAATACATTGTCTGTCAATTGACCTTTCATGTATTGTGAAATGTATTATTTATGCTGGAATTTTAAGAATGATAAAAATAATTGTTTAGAAAAATCAAATGTGGTGTTCAAACTTAAATGTTTTATTTTCATCATTCATCAATCTTTGCATATGTCACATTACTAGTCAAGCATTTCTATGCAATCTAAAAATGAGACAATTTAATGTTTGTAAAATATTAACAAGCATTCACTTTTATTAATGGACATGTATACTTTTGCAAATAGCTACGGAAATGATGGAAATTAAATGATCACTCCGTGGGCTGGATGAAAATAGACTGAAAATCGAATTCAGCCTCTTCTGTAGCAAATTCGTCCACATCCCAGCCTTCCAAAGCCTCATTTATATCCTGCATGTAAGTCCACACCACATCTTCTTCTTCTGCTTCATCATGACCGTCAACATTGTCATTGCTTTCATCCTGAACTAACGAGCCATAATTTTCAATTCCTTTGGAGCATATTGGCAGTGCTGACGATGGTGCGACATCCTCCTCCTCCTTGTTATTACAGTTGTCATCCTTACTGTTAGCTACTGACGATGTTTCGAGTGAAGTTATTTCTCCGGAGTTGCTGCTGATTTCTTGTTCGTTTTCCTGCTCGGCAACATCAACAACAACAGCAACAGCTTTTTCATTTCGAATGATACCGGAATCCTCTGCAGCGTGCTGTGATAAATGAGATGCCAATTGACTCTCGTCTGCATTACAATCAGCCGAAAGTTCAGCGAGAAGACCAGCTAAATACTTTCCACCTGGACCATACGGTGTAACATTGTTTGTTGCTGGTGCTTCTTCAGTTGAGGTTGCTATAATAAAACAACCTTTCTTACAATTTTCTTCCTTAGTAAGCATGGAAAGTTTCCATTCAGAGCAAAACAAATCTTAAATCAACTATGAGTATATCCTAGAGGGAAAATAAAAAGAAAAAATTACCTTTCAACTTTTTTGGAGATCTTCCTGCTTCAATGTTATCTAACACTTGGTTTGGAATTATCCATGGAACCTCGAGAAAAGGAATTTCTTTTTTATTTACTTTGACGAAGTGCAGGGTTTCTCCAGTAGACAATACAACTTGCTTGGGCAGTGCATTTTTGTGTGCTTTTCCCATTTTAGCATCTATCTTCAATGCTTCAAGGATTGTTTTACGTTCGTTCATCATGGAGTTTATTTCTCGAGTTTTGTTTTGCTCAACTTGTCGTTTTGCAGAACTGGAGGCTGTCAACCATCCATCTTTGCTGTCGAGATTATCATTGGTGCTAGTTAAACAGCTTGACATTGTACTTGCTACACTTGTTGCTTTGAAACGTGATGAGCTAGGTAACTTTTCCACTCTCTTCGTTACCGCTGTTGTTGATAATTTTCTCTTCTTTTCAGCAGCAGAGTTTTCAGATTGCGCTTTCTTCTTGCTATTAATTTTTTTACACATTGCTGAATTCATTAATTTAACAGCATCATCGACAGCTGTGGGAAAAATAGACATTGATGACGGTGATGGTAGTGCACAACTGTGGGTAACAAACTGAAAAAGAGAGCGAGGAACACACTCAACATCTGTAATGTTCTTGTAATGAACACGACAGTAGGCTGCTGGACACTTCACGCTAATTTCAGCCGCCTTACACCTTGGAGAATTTCTTTTGAAATACAAAGACTTTTGTGTGTGCAACAAAAAACATTTGATGTGTGTAATGTGTTCACACCTGGGCTGGTCTTTTGCTCGGATTCTCACTAACGATTCAATAGGCCAGTTGACCTTTGGTGAACCATCCCACTGCTGCATAAAATCTTGAACAATATTCCCTTCATGGTCGTGAAGTTTATTTTGCTCAAAAAAATGAAGTCGTTTGAAGTCATTTTTACCTTCTATAAATATATTAGTGTGACACTTTGCACAAATCCACATGTTGACTGTGAGGTGAAGAGACATGATGAGTATTCGGTAGAGAAATGGGTGGTTAAGCGAGCAACTTTCAAGATCAACAACAAGAGTAAGAATGAGGTCCGTCTGAGTTGTTTAAAATACTTATTTATTCAAAAAAATACAATTATAGGATCAATGCATTATAGTTACACGGATTCAGTATTTTTATCATACGAAAAAATGTAAAATAGAACCTTTATATTCGAGCGTCCTATATTGAATGTTGAGGATATATGAGAGTTAATACATTATTTTTATCATTTCATAGTAAAGCTGTCCTAGTTCAACATTCACAAATATACATCGTTCTATGTGGGTATAATTATACTATAACATGAAAAGAGCACTGGAAGTTTACATTGAAAATTACTTGCGTCGAATCTGTAACCATTTATATTGTTGCACTTCTCATATGCATATTATTGCATAATAGATTCACGCACTGGAAGAGAGTTATCTCTTACGTAGGAAAGAGAGTAGTTTTCAACTGTAGCAGAGACTCGGGAAGATAGTGCAGGAGAAAGATTGATTTCATCCATTTCAATTTCACCTTGAAAGCATGGGTTCAGATTTTCCATCCCGCCTGTCATTGATGATGAGGAACAGCGCGTAAGCTCACTATAAGGGTTTACATCAGCCTCTTCATTTCTTATTCGTGTTTGTGCCACTGTAAATTTCACTCTCCAACCTTTCCGATATGCGATAAACCCACACGCAATGAATGCCATGAGAAGAAATACGAGCAACACACACAATGTAACTGTGAGAGAAAAAGAGAATGCCCAAAAATCAATATTTTAATACTAGTAATTGAATGTAATGTTTCACCTAAAATGAAGCCTGAATTATGTACTTAAACACGCATACCTATCATTGTGCGAGCAGAAGCTTGGGATGGGATGTCCAAGCAGTTTTTCATTTTTGAAATTACAGTGATCCACTCAGCGTCTAAACTGTTAATATTGAGAATGCAGCAAACCGTCTGATTTACGAGCGTAACATAGGAAAATCCTTTGGATACGCAGTCATAGCAACCAAAGTCAATACCACAACCTGAACAAAAAAGTTTGTGAACTGCATTACTTGTAAAATATATAATGACGTTAAGCACAACTACTAAAATGTAAATATGAACCCCAAATCAATAGTTATTAGTCAAATCTACATGAGCTGTAAAATATATAGTTGTATCTTACCGTCAACAGCCATCGTAATTTGTATGAATATTCCAAATTATCAGAATGTTTAATTTACACGAGCACCTAATTATATTCAGTGGAGATGTCCATGTAAAATGAAAATGTCAACCTGATGATGAGAAATCGTAACGCAAGAAACGTATATTAAACGTTTAGGCATGTAATACAATATTGAAGTCAAGAATCATTTGTTTATAAACAAGACGCTATACATACATATATCAATATAAATAACATGTAAAAAACATTGCATCAAATGTGATGTAAAGAGAGAGAGAGAACAATAGAACAGTGTGGATGGAACTACGTATATGGAAATAGAAGTGCAGCTGGAGGTGCAGCTGGAGTAGGTGCAGCTGGAGGTGCAGCTGGAGTAAGTGCAGCTGGAGGTGAAGCTGGAGTAAGTGCAGCTGGAGGTGCAGCTGGAGGTGCAGCTGGAGTAGGTGCAGCTGGAGGTGCAGCGTGAGTAGGTGCAGCAAGGGGTGCAGCGGGAGTAAGTGCAGCTGGGGGTGCAGCGGGAGGTGCAGCGGAAGTATGTGAAGCTGGGGGTGCAGCGGGAGTAAGTTCAGCTAAAGGTGTAGCTAGAGGTGTAGCAGCAGATGCAACTGAATATATCATCCTATCCTAAAATATGTATTTTGCTTGCAACTTCAGAAACAATGTGGTATCTTAGTGATTTCATGCGATCAGCTTGTAGCTTATAATGAGGACATTTTAGAGTAAACACTTGTTAAGGTGTTATGAATAGATCAAAAGTTATGAAAAGCTAAAGTTGTCACTTGTCTCAAAACATTACATATTATACCTAACAACTTCAGAGACAATGTGGTATCTTAGTGATTTTATGTGACTAGCTTGTAGCCTGTAATGCGTAGGTCAGTTTAGAGTAAGCATTTGTTGGGGTGAGCTGAATAGAACAATACTTTAGGTATGAGAAAATTATTTGAACACGCGCGTACATCTGTTGAGTAACAAACGCACTAGTAGCAGCTGGAGATGCAACAGGCATGAACAGCTGATCAATAATAATAATAATAATCGGAAATAATCAATAGACATTCAAATAAGTACATCAATACCATACTCGCAGGAGTCGTCGGGAGCGATCGGGAATGCTCCCCAACTCCAACAAATTCTTCTGAGCATGCTCAGAACGTGCGACATACTCACACTCGGGAAGGCTCGGGATTGGTCGGCCGTGCCCGGAAAAAATCAATAGAAAAAGAAGGGCGATATATTAAATATATACTACTCCCATTGAATGAGAATAGTTGAAAATGTCCAATGATTTAGCAAATCCTCTTCCAGTTTTTTAAAAGTTTGTTTCGTCCATCTGAATTAACAATCTGGTCTCAGGGGTCAAACATGTGGAACAAATTCAGGATTGCTTTTCAAAAGGGTCAGATTTCGAAAGTTATTGTTGGTTTAAATTTTATTATTTGTTGTACTGCACTTTTAATATTTGTAAGTAGGAAAATTCTTTTCCTTCCAGAGTAGATGGCCAACAGGTTTGAATATTGAGAAGAATTTCTTACACTTTTGGATTAAGAATTTTTTTCACGACAACGAAAAGGGAAAAAAATTCTTAAAAAAATCATCAGACACTTCCCTTCATTTGAAATTTCTTACCCAGCTACCCTTTACAATAGATCTTAATCCGAGACAACAACTCGAAGTATGTATTTTTATACTACTAAATGGCTTATCAATTGCAAAGAATTACATCATCAGTAATATTATCTTCATATGTAATTATGATCAAAATGAAAAAAGTGGTAATTCCGATCAAAATGCAAAAAGTGGTAATTCCGATCAAAATGCAAAAAGTGGTAATTCCGATCAAAATGCAAAAAGTGGTAATTCCGATCAAAATGCAAAAAAAAAGTAATTCCGATCAAAATGCAAAAAGTGGTAATTCCGATCAAAATGCAAAAAGTGGTAATTCCTGATCAAAGTGGCGTCCAACGTCTGTTTTTTAGGGGCGAAGCGCTTGCCTACGCGTGGTGAAATCATCAGTTTTTAAAAGGGATTTCATGTAATTAGTTCAAAGATTCCAACGTAAATCAATTCCCTTTTCCTACTACAGTTTATGTAGATTTTAAAGCTTTGGAAAAATTTGAATGAGATAATAATACAGTGAATTTCCTATATAGTGGTTTCCAAGGGAGTGACAAATTCCTGCCACTATGTAGGGATGCCACTATATGTTACTAATGGTTAACTATATACTATTAATGTTTTTAGACAATAACTGTAACTAAATGCATTTATAAATTTATTTATTTTTACAGAATACTCAAAATTATGAGGTATGCTAAGCTTCATTGAGTTTAAGATGTTCAGTAACTTTAGGTTTCCTCATACTATTAATAATATTAGTCGGAACAAACTTTTCGAGTGCAATGTCACCATTCCAGAAACCAAAATCCTGGAATTATGGCAATGGGAATTACTTCCACTGAGTACTCTTTTTCACAATGAGGGTTTTCTTGACTGTCTGTTTAATGTCATTTTAAATCTTCAATATAATAATTCAATTTATTTTAAAAAACCAGCACGAATTGAAACTTATTAGAAGTGAGCCAAGGCAAAAATGGCAATGATTTGTGTTTTAACTGTTCGTTTTAACTTAATTCACGGATCATATGCCGTAAATCCAGCTAATCATATCAGGGCGTCAGTAAACCACAATAATAATCAAACTGTATTAACATTTGAAATTAAAATTGAACCACCCGACATAAGCATTATTAAAAGCCCGCGCGTTTTATAACATCATGTTATACTTTTGTAGCCATTATCTAGCTAATTTTATGCCAACTGCCATTATAATTTTGCATTGTCTGAGCCACCGTAACACCTAATTAGTGCCATTATAGAGGGAATACCACAATAGCGGGTGCCACTATACTGTATACCTTTAACATTGCAAACCTCTAGGGAGGGAGTTTTGATGCCATTTAAAGAGGGAATGCCATCTAAGAGGAAACCACTATATGGGAAATTCACTGTAATATTATTAATCTTTATTCAGGTAGATTTTTTGGCGTAAGCCCTTACAACCTTTAGATGCGTGTACATTATTTCTTAAAATAGTTTTATAATAATACTCTTAACCTACTTAAACTAGTTATTCACAGTCAGTCATATAATTATAATACAGTTGTCTTAGTTTTACCGCGTAGCACCAGAATATGTATAGGTTCTTATAATCCTGTGTTGTCATTCCCTCTTTAAACAGTGTTAAAAAGTCACTTCTCTTGCATTGACCTTTATTTAGCTTTAACAAATGCCTGCCGAATGACAGAGATAAAAACGGCCCTAAACATTATTTTCCGATTTTTTGTAGACAAGAGGTAATTCGAATTATATGTCAGAAAAAAACTTTTTTAAGCAATTTTAAAACGGTTTTGATTCGTACCCATTCAACAAGTATTTGTCAATAAATGTTTTAACCGTTTTTGGCATGGTAGTGCAGCATCCCAAGCTGATTTACTTAACTTAGTGCGCAGTAATTAAAGTATTCCAGATCTTAAAACCTAATTTTCTTTTCTTTTGGTTGAAGTAACAAATTTCAATACGTCTGTGTAGAACACCATTTGCGCCAATTAATTACTGAATACCTACCCAGATTCTACAACTGGCGTCCATACTCTGAAATTTAAAATAAATTCGATGTCACTATTTTTGTTATTTCCCAATCCAGTCTTTTAAGACAAAAGTAGTGAAATGGGTTTCTAATTATTATACTGTAACATGTTAAATTTTTTTTAAACCAGGTTTTTAAATTTTTGGGAACATATATTTTTTAACTCCTTTTTAAAAGTAGAAATCCACCGAAATCTAAGTATACGTGGGGCTACCATGAGTGGAACTTTACATTTCCTTCAGTAGTCCGGGTAATTTCAAAGGCTTCTCTCATCACAAGTGATGGATTCTCTTGATGGAATCACAAGTGAACATTAATTTTTAAAATAAGCAAATTTAAATACTTAAAATTAGGAAAGAATTCAAAATGACGTCAAAAAATTATTACGATCTATTTAAATTACCTTCGAATGAAAATCCAGCCTCTAAACCTTGGACTAAATATTTATGACTCCGACAAATTTGGAATACGTAAATTTTCGCGGCGGGAAAGCTTTCATTTCACAGTCTGAATTCTCTGTCTCGATTCTTGCTGAACACCATCGTTTTAGGTAATAATAGTAGACCTATGTGTTCCTAAATGCACAAATTATAAAATGCTTTATTGCAGAGTAACTTCAATTTAAAATTAGCTATTGGGAGCAGTTGTTGTTTTTCAACTAAAAAAGTAAATGTTGCTGAATTTTTTTTAAAGAAATTTAATTTTTTCCGAAAAGCAAAAACATATTTCTAAAGGGAAATTCTAAAGTACCAAATTTTGATAACAATTTTGAGGGTGTACTTAAAATTTAGAACGTTCAAGTTGACTTTTTAATTAATTAAGGTACAAATTGTCAAAAATGCAAACATAAATGAGAACCACTATCAAAAGACGAAATTAACTGGTTCTACAACATTTAAGGTAGCTTTGATGACTTTGTCTAAATTTTGATGGCGGGGATAAAAAATCGTACCTGGAAATGCTTGTAAGATTTTTCGAAAAAAAAGTGGCACTTCCATTCTATGTACATATGTCTGAAAAGAGCTTTAAAAAAATCAAATAGACTTTTAATTTGTACCACACCCCCCCCCCCCAGCAAGTATTTGTCAATATATGTGGTAGCAGCCTTTGAAATGATAATGCTACCTTCAAACCTTTGACTACATTATTTCAAATAATGAACTTGTCAAAACCTAGTTTTCATTTTTAAATGGTTTTAGTAACAGATTTATAGAAAGTCAACCAAACTGTTCTGCGTCATGTTGTAAAACACCCCTAAAAATTAATGACTGGCGTGGCAGATGATTCATGTTAACAAATTGGATTTCACTCTCTACCTTTTAAATCTAATCTTCTAAAGCAAAAGTTTACACATGGGTTATAATTGGTACACTGTTACTGGATTTTATTATATCGAAGGGAGCAGGCGCGATTTGCAGTTAGTACTACTTTTCGGTCAAGTTTTGTTTTTATGGAGATGTTTTACTGTTTAGCAACTTTTTGAATCTACAAAAATAATAATACAACAATTTGAATGAAAAATGTTTACAATGTACAATTTATCGACTGTCAAATTCGTATATCTCATGGCACGCTGATATGGTGAAATTTACAAAATTGGTTCAAAAGCAGGAACTAAAATATATAAATAGGAAACAATAATTCTCAGCACAAGACTAAGAGTCTCAAACTAAAAACTAAAGGATTCTTTTCCCAGATAGATCTGTCAAACTATTAAAATTATACAATTTGTTCTCATAATTAAATTGGGACGAAAGTAAAAATATACTTATTTCATTACAATATCTCTCTAACATCTGATGTGAAGCATAAAATAATTGTTTTCGTTTAATTTTAATTTATACATTGATCAAAATCATTTCCGTCCTTCTGTATATCACAGGAGGAAATGACTTATAAAATTTGTGAATCCCTCATTGTGTAGCAAGTTTAGTTTAGGATTTTGTGCAAAATTAAATTTTCTTTTCAATGTCTATTTCTTCATTCCCGTTGTATTCCCACACAACATTTGTTTCAGGTCACTCTTTTATAGAAACTTTCAAAGGGAGGTAATTGACAGGTCCCTGTTTTCAGAATTGTGGGCACGATATGGAAATACCAGTAACAACGTGATTGCTACTTTTTAATAAAATATGACTACAGGATTTTACAAGGGGAAATCTAGCCTGAAGAAAGATTATGAATAAAGTGGATACAACTAAACAAGTATTAATTTTAAATAGAAACGACCCTCCTTTATCTTTCTTACCATTCGCTTTACGCTACAAGTCCTTAAGCAATACTGTACTTTGAAAGCTTTACACAACTTAACATTCACGGAATTTCATTGACTCATAAATTATGTAAAGTGGCGTTTGAGCTCAGCCATTCAATTTAATTCCTCTGAGATTCTGAGTGTGCAGGACGAAAAAAGGTTTCAGATTCTAAAAGAAAATTTCTGAAAATGTTAAATAATTAAACATATTTTAACCATCATTCGTGGTTCGAAAATGTTCTATAACATAAGGAGCAAATTTAAAATTAAAATATTAAATTAAAATTTGTTAAAATATTCTTGGTGTAATGGTATTATTTAATAAACGTGCTTTGGAGTATTATTAAAATATCAAATGGATAATTTTAGTTCCCAATTTATTATAATAAAAAACCCGAAACATTTTTTAATTACTACATTTTGCTCTTTTACTTGGAACTTGTTCATTTACTCTTGAAATTTAATGACCGCGGTAAGACACGTGTCCAGATCTTCTTCGAAAATCGACATTTCCAAATAAAGGGTAGGACTAAATCGGGAAATTTATAAACCATTGATTATATTTGTTCGTTTTATACAATCTACAAAGGATTTTGCTCACTTCTATATATAGTAGTACATACGTGCTACTTTATATTTCCTCATTTGAGTCAAGAGTATTGAGCTTCAGTATTTTTGATTGGATTTTAAATTATTATTTATGCTCAAATTTTGGATTGTAATTATTATCGTCTAATTATTCCTAATTATCATTTACATTTTTGAAACTAAAGTTCAATTTAAAAAAAACTTTGTACAAGATTTGAAAAATATATGATTCACCCAGCTTGTTAAAAATTAAGTTCCAGCATTTCTCTGTCAAAACCTCGTGTTTGTTGACAATATTTGTGATGACATACTCCGGAAATTAGAAACAATTACCCGGATGTATTTACATCAGGAACACAGAAAAATTAAATATACGCCGTGAAAACCCTGCCGGGAGTACCAACGTGTTTCTGATTCCATACACAAAGTGCCACTGGAAGATGGTGTTGAATTGATATTGAGGCTGAAATTCTTTTCTCGTTCTGATGCTGAGTTTTGTAATTTTTCTGGGATATCCATTTTCATATGAATAGACTTCTTCAACACTCACAAAATAATTTTTATCCGACAACAGTGACAAAGATCTGTTGGGTCTCGATTAGAATCACTAAGAATAAATAACCAACTGGCGTGGAAGCTCATGTAATTATTTAAATCAAATGTCCGTTTTATTGTCTTCGTAACTCCTAAGGAACACAATCGTTCGAAGCAAAAGGATACCAAAACGTTATTGGAGACTAGTATGCAGGATATGTCAAAACAATAAATATTCTATAAAGAATTTTCAAAACATATTTTTCAATTTCGAAGATGAAGCAATTACGGGGTATAGAGGTTGGCGACGCGCCCTTTAAGGAACCGTGTAGTAACAAATTCATAATTTCAAAATACTGAAAATACTAAAAATGTAGAATGGTTCTCGATAAAACCAATTTCGAATTATTAGTTTTAAGTCACACCTGATGTGAGCTCATGAAATTATTGGATGGTACTAAACAACTAAAAATATTCCTCATACCTGCTTACTGTTTATACCAAAACTTGCTATTTTATTGTCCCATTCCAGATATGTAGCTCTAACTATTTGGGAAACTTGGGTTGACCAATTTTCTGATAATGAAATAGAACAATTGGTACAATTTGACCGTTGATTTGAAAATTTCGTGGTAGTTTTGGAGGGAAACAGAGAAACTTTCAGGTATCAAAAATTTAGGATCCGCACCCTACTCGTATCTGAAATTTCAGGTAAAATTTTTCTTCGACCCGAGCTTGCTCAGTCGGATCTGAGTAAATATTTTACTTGTCATTTATTTTTCGTCGTGCATTACTAGGATACCCTTACCTGAAAAATTACCTGAATTACCTGAATTACCTGAATTGTTCGGATCAGATATAAACCCGACCCGAACCTGAACCCGCACCTCACTTTTCAAGTGGCTGATTTAATATTAATATTCTGGCTAGCCTAAGCTGGGCAATATATTCTCATAACTTAAATTCGACATATTTTTAGATTCTAACCCAGAGCCTTTATTTTAGGCTACTTACATAGATTAGTGTTTCTGAACGGTACCAAAACATGGACTCGACCCGACTCGTTTTCCCGAACCGAAAAAAATCAAAATTCTGTTCCCAAAACCGGAACCGATATTTTCGAGTCCGGGACATTTTTGGCTTCCCGGAACCGATCCGGAAAATAAAAGCGGTTCCCGAACCGGTTCCGGTTCCTTTCCGAACAGACAGAAAATGTATATGATTCATTTTTATGATAATCATTTTTTAAATAATTTTTTTAAGGGTGTAAATTTAGTGCATTTAGTTTAGAAAAATTAGTAATCGTTACTTATTATATTGACCATTTGGGGGAAAAAATTCAGGTCAGTGACATTACAGTGAAGGCTGCAAAAAAATCGAAAGTGGACAAGAATCAGAGATATCCGCCATTTTCAATGTAATTTAATGCTGCAATAGCCGTAAATAGGGGCCATACACACATTTTTTGCTTACTTTAAATTTGTGGAATAAAATTCTTTCAATGCAAGTTGTACTTGAAATTGAATTTGGAACTCGATTTCGGCCCTAAAGTTATTTGACCAATTGTTCCAACCGATTTCAACCAAATACGAATTCAGACTACCTGCTGACATAAGCAATGTTGAAAAAAAAATTCGACGGAATTGGTCCACTAAGTTTTGAGTTATGGTGGGTCGGGTAGGTTGATTTGAAAATGCCCGGCATTTTGGGCATTTTCATTTCAGGGCGATTTCATTTAGGGCATTTTGGGCATATGCATTTCAGGGCGATTTCATTTAGGGCATTTTGGGCATATGCATTTCAGGGCGATTTCATTTAGGGCATTTTGGCCATTTTCATTTCAGGGCGATTTCATTTAGGGCATTTTGGGCATTTGCATTTCAGGGCGATTTCATTTAGGGCATTTTGGGCATTTGCATTTCAGGGCGATTTCATTTAGGGCATTTTGGGCATTTGCATTTCAGGGCGATTTCGTTTTATTGCATTTTGGGCATTTGCATTTCAGGGCGATTTCATTTAGGGCATTTTGGGCATTTGCATTTCAGGGCAATTTCATTTAGGGCATTTTGGCCATTTTCATTTCAGGGCGATTTCATTTAGGGCAGTTTGGGCAAGGGCACATTTGGGCATTTTCATTCGAGGACAATTAGGCATTTTGGGCAGAATAGTGAAATAAAATAGTACAATTGGTACAATGTGGAATTCGATTTGAAAATGTCGTTGCAAGTTGGACGGAAAAGCGTCCGAAAATGCCTGCCAGGTATTTTTATTGTTGTGAATTTGGCGCATGTAACGACGTAAAATGAAATCCCTCCATCACGGATATATGCATGTATACCCCTATACATGTATTTGTATTGATGATGGGCGAAACATGTTTTCTGTTCAAATTAGAACCCGTACAGTAATTTTTTGTTTACACAGATAAACTAAACAAACAATATTTGAGGACCTGTAAGGAGGATGTACCTTGGTAGTTACTTAAGCCAGTTTTCCAATAATTAGGCCTGAGTATATTTTTATTCTGCACATCAATCATGCTATGATTTAAATTGATTTTCAAAGGAGAGACATATTACATTACCCCATGTCATTTAAATTGAATTGATTTGTCAATGTTTCTGGAATTAAAATTAACGAACAAGCGAATAACAGACATTCACTTGTGCCTTTTCCTTCGCTGTGCTCCTACACATTCGGGTATTTTTAATCTAAACTAGTTATCCAATTCTGGTGCCGTGAAAATGCCCAACTTGCCCTGCTCAAAATGCCCACAATCAGGGCATTTTCAAAAACCGCCCACATGGCCAATTTTGGGCATGTTGGCAGGCATTTTGGGGAATTTTCAGCTGGGCGGGCAAATACTGTCGGCATTTTCAATCGACATACCCTAATGGTGGGAACGTACCTACGGACATACAGACATACAGACGTACGGACATACAGACATACAGACGTACGGACATACAGACATACAGACGTACGGACATACAGACATACAGACGTACGGACATACAGACATACAGACGTACGGACATAGACATACAGACGTACAGACATACAGACGTACGGACATACAGACATACAGACATACAGACGTACGGACATACAAACATACAGACATACAGACGAACGGACATACAGACATACAGACATACAGACATACAGACGTACGGACATACAGACATACAGACGTACAGACATACAGACGTACAGACATACAGACGTACGGACATACAGACATACGGACATACGGACGGACATCGATCATCTTACTAGGGGCGTCTACGTCGCCCCTAAAAACTGCCCTTTGAAGGCTTGAAGGAACGCCATTTCCTTTCGGGATCTCTAATTCAAAATATGTATCTGGCCCCGGGGTTTAACATGGGGCCAGACTGGCCACACCACAGGATTATAAGACATATGAAAGTAACAGGAGCCTTAGGGTTAAAGAAATAAAAGTGTACAAAATACAATTGGACCATTTCCTAAGGAGCCTATTCACTATTTGTATTTGTATTTAATGACATGGCGTAATAATTGTTTCTTCTTTCGTTGGTGTTGAATTGATATTGTGGCTGAAATTCTTTTCTCGTTCTGATGTTGAGTTTTGTAATTTTTCTGGGATATCCATTTTCATATGAATAGACTTCTTCAACACTCACAAAATAATTTTTATCCGACAACAGTGACAAAGATCTGTTGGGTCTCGATTAGAATCACTAAGAATAAATAACCAACTGGCGTGGAAGCTCATGTAATTATTTAAATCAAATGTCCGTTTTATTGTCTTCGTAACTCCTAAGGAACACAATCGTTCGAAGCAAAAGGATACCAAAACGTTATTGGAGACTAGTATGCAGGATATGTCAAAACAATAAATATTCTATAAAGAATTTTCAAAACATATTTTTCAATTTCGAAGATGAAGCAATTACGGGGTATAGAGGTTGGCGACGCGCCCTTTAAGGAACCGTGTAGTAACAAATTCATAATTTCAAAATACTGAAAATACTAAAAATGTAGAATGGTTCTCGATAAAACCAATTTCGAATTATTAGTTTTAAGTCACACCTGATGTGAGCTCATGAAATTATTGGATGGTACTAAACAACTAAAAATATTCCTCATACCTGCTTACTGTTTATACCAAAACTTGCTATTTTATTGTCCCATTCCAGATATGTAGCTCTAACTATTTGGGAAACTTGGGTTGACCAATTTTCTGATAATGAAATAGAACAATTGGTACAATTTGACCGTTGATTTGAAAATTTCGTGGTAGTTTTGGAGGGAAACAGAGAAACTTTCAGGTATCAAAAATTTAGGATCCGCACCCTACTCGTATCTGAAATTTCAGGTAAAATTTTTCTTCGACCCGAGCTTGCTCAGTCGGATCTGAGTAAATATTTTACTTGTCATTTATTTTTCGTCGTGCATTACTAGGATACCCTTACCTGAAAAATTACCTGAATTACCTGAATTACCTGAATTGTTCGGATCAGATATAAACCCGACCCGAACCTGAACCCGCACCTCACTTTTCAAGTGGCTGATTTAATATTAATATTCTGGCTAGCCTAAGCTGGGCAATATATTCTCATAACTTAAATTCGACATATTTTTAGATTCTAACCCAGAGCCTTTATTTTAGGCTACTTACATAGATTAGTGTTTCTGAACGGTACCAAAACATGGACTCGACCCGACTCGTTTTCCCGAACCGAAAAAAATCAAAATTCTGTTCCCAAAACCGGAACCGATATTTTCGAGTCCGGGACATTTTTGGCTTCCCGGAACCGATCCGGAAAATAAAAGCGGTTCCCGAACCGGTTCCGGTTCCTTTCCGAACAGACAGAAAATGTATATGATTCATTTTTATGCAAGCCAAAATTGTGTCGCGTTTTCAAATGATAGTTGACAAATGCTGATCAAATGCAAGTTTCGCGTTTTCATCCAAAACGGCAGCTTTAACAAACCATTCCCGACAACTTTCGGTTTTGATTTTTGTACCCGAAACCGGACCGAAATTTGACGGTTCATAAACCGATGACCCGAAACCGGACCGAAATGTAACGGTTCTTTAAAACGTTGACCCGAAACCGTACCGGAACCGAAACCAAACCGGAACCTCGGGAATTCCCGATACCGAACAGAAACACTAACATAGATCCCTCCTAAAAGTCAAATGTTGCATCAATTTCTGACTGTGCACACGTTATTTCGGAGGGGGTCCAGACTTACTAGCGTCATTGCAAACAAAATTAAATAGTTTGCACTGCAGCAAATTAATGAAAGGAAAAAAACACATGCGCAAGAATGTTTAGATGGGGG